>JAVSCE010020691.1:0-137121 GCA_032199065.1 Smutsia gigantea
TGAACACTACAAGACACTCATGAGAGAAATTAAAGAAGATACCAATAAATGGAAACACATCTCGTGGCTCATGGATAGGAAGAACTAATATTGTCAAAATGGCCATCCTGCCTAAAATAATCTACAGATTCCATACAATTCCTATCAAAATATAAACAGCATTCTTCAACGAATTAGAGAAAATCATTCTAAAATACATATGAAACTACAAAAGACCCCAAATAGCCAAAGCAATCCTGAGAAGGAAGAATAAAGCTGGGGGATTATGCTGCCAACTACAAGCTCTACTACAAAGCCACAGTAATCAAGACAAGATGGTACTGGCACAAGTACAGACCCATAGACCAATGGAACAGACTAGAGAGCCCTGATATAAAACCAACCATATATGGTCAATTAATACATGATAAAGGAGCCATGGACATACAATGGGGAAATGACAGCCTCTTCAACAACTGGTGTTGGCAAAACTGGACAGCCACATGTAAGAGAATGAAATTGGATTACTGTTTAACCCCATACACATAAGTAAACTCAAAATGGATCAAGGACCTGAATGTAAGTCATGAAACCATAAAACTCTTAGAAGACAATATAGGCAAAAATCTCCTGAATATAATCATGAGCAACTTTTTCCTGAATGCATCTCCTAGGGCAAGGGAAACAAAAGCAAAAATGAACAAATGGGACTACATCATGCTAAAAAGTTTCTGTACAGCAAAGAGCACTATCAACAGAACAAAAACACATCCTACAGTCTGGGAGAATATATTTGTAAATGACATATCTGACAAGGGGTTAACATCCAAAATATATAAAGAACTCACATGCCTCAACACCCAAAAAGCAAATAACCTGATTAAAAAAATGGGCGGAGGTTATGAACAGACACTTCTCTAAAGAAGAAATTCAGATGGCCAACAGGCACATGAAAAGATGTTCCACATCGCTAATTATCAGGGAAATGCAAATTAAAACCACAATGAGATATCACCTCACACCAGTTAGGATGCCCAACAAAGGAAAGACTTAGAAACAACAAATGCTGGCAAGGATGTGGAGAAAGGGGAGCCCTCCTACACTGTTTGGTGGGAATGTAAACTAGTTCATCCATTGTGGAAAGCAATATAGAGGTGCCTCAAAAAACTAAAAATAGAAATACCATTTGACCTGGGAATTCCACTCCTAGGAATTTACCCTAAGAATACAAGTTCTCAGATTCAAAAAGACATATGCACCCCTAAGTTCATCCTGCACTATTTACAATAGCCAAGAAATGGAAGCAACCTAAGTGTCCTTCAGTAGATGAATGAATAAGAAGATGTGGTACATATACACAATGGAATACTATAGAAAGAAACAAATTCTACCATTTGCAACAGCATGGATGGAGCTGGAGGATATTATGCTCAGGAAAATAAGCCAGGTGGAGAAGGACAAGTATATGATGAGTAATGTATAACACTGGACAACTGATGACCCAGAAGAATCTGAAGCGTTTTGGAGTGAAGACGCTTGCAAAAGGATGAGCACGTGAGAGGCAAGAACATCCATCCAGGCACCGTCCAATCCGTATGGACTGGTACTGACTGCTCAGGGCCATTTGGGCCACAAGAAAGAACCAGCCCAAAAGAGAGGAAATCATGGTGAAATTCTATCTGCTTTCCTTGCAACAGTTTACATTTATTCAGCACTGCGAACTTTCTAAATATTTCCATTAATTCAGTGGACCAGTGGACATTTTATTGAGTGTACAGTGTTAACAGTCATTGTGACAAGCACTTAAGATACAAACCAATAAAGTGTATTTTCTGCCTCCAAATATACGTTCATAGGAAAAACTGGACATAAATGATAATGGGCTGAAGACTGGCATGGTGTAGGTGTAAGGGGAAAGGCAAGTAATTATCTTCACTTTACATACTAGGGAAGAGTTATAAATACTGAAGGATCTGTCTAGGGTTACATAGCTAATTCCTAACAGTTGAACACAAGTGTTTTAATTCCTAACCCCAAACAACCCCTTAAGTTTCAGGAAGTTCCACTGGAGACAATCTCATAGGACTCAAAGAGCCATCTTCTTTATAGGATCTCAAGGCTGACAAATACTAGGCACTCCTGTACCTATTTCCTAACAGAGCTAACCAAATGGGGCACTCTTTCTGAGGCCCCCCAGAAACTGCAACCTCAACCCAGTAGCTGAAGTACATGAACTCTGCCATTTTGGCTATCAGTACTTGGTGCTAGAGAGCAGGGAGCCATCCTATGAGGCAGTCATTTATTTAATGATTTAATAAACACCATCTAAGAATTATAAATAAGAAAATTATATCCTCAAAGAACTGGGATATGGTAGGGGAAAAAATTACTTACATCAATACTTTGCATACATTCTTCAACATGGAAAGACTTCAGTTCTACTAAATCTTACCTCTGCGGAAGCAAGAATGAGAAGCCAACACTCTTCTCAATTCCATCCTTAATATTTCTCCCAAGTGCAAATATATTACTTACCACATTGATTATGAGATCCCAAGAGAGAATTCCTTTATGGTGTTAGCTCCAAAAATAAATGCCTTCTATATAACTGGTTTATTTCAGTTAATGGACACAGTTGGGTAGATGACTGTTCTCACATTGGTTACTAAAAAGCTGAACCAAGTTTAGTACTCACTTGTGTTTCTTTCATTTTAATATCTGGCTCCATTTCCATTTCCATACGCCATTTTTTTTCTTGATTTATCCCTTCCACTTATACTAAACATTACATGATTTGTTGGAATTTATGTATCTTTATTCTCTTCTAATACTTTTTGGCATTAAAATATTTTCCTATTTTCTGGAATAGGTGCAAAAGTTCTGAGAGTGAGGAAGTTAGAGAAAGGGCCAGAGGACTTTAAGATATACCCCATTGATTTTCTATAAAATTTGGTGTCCCAAATTGTTCATATGGATGGATAGCTGATTGGATTTCATCGCTTTAGCTAACCTACAGCATCTTATATTTTGTAGAATCAAGATTTCTCAATGTGTGAAAAACTGAGATGTAGACCATCTTGAGTAAACCTTGAATGGTCTGCAGCTCTTTTAAGCCTAGAACAGGCCCTGGTTGAATGTTACACGACAGTAAGGAGAGTTGTGGATTGCCTAACCTCTTCCAAATAAATATGTGTCAAAATAGTGTAAAGGGTTGATAAAGAGGAAGATGATATAATGAGTCTTTCACAAAATATAGTACATGCTTGCAGGAAAGACCTTTAAAATGAAGAATCTGGATCTAACTAAACACAAAGAGAATTTTAATAAAAATTAAGACGTCTCGTAACACTGGAATTGTGCTCCTTAGAGACCTTTGATTTTTAAATTCATCCTTATTGATAACAACTTTGGAGGGAGACTGGTGAAGATTTCCATTGATTGGGTGCCTTTTTAGTTCTAAAAACAATCTCTTGTATTAGACATTAGCATACAGAAAGCTGTGGAGGAAGGAAAAACTTCCCCTTCTCCTTCAGGCTGCCCCCTGCAAGAAAAGGAAGGACAAAAAAAGGAAGGTGGGATGAGAAGAAATCCTCTCCACACTGTTTTAAATGCTTTACAGGCATACCAGCAATCACATGCTGTATGAATTTGTGAAAACCTTCACATTTTGCAATATCATACACTAAGAGTAGCAAATTTAAGGGAAAATTAGTTTGAGTAGACAAACAAAACCTATGCAACTATGTAACCAAAAGCAGTAAGAATACTCATTATAATAATAAAAAATAGTTTAAAAAGATGTTAATCCTAATAAATAAATACTGCAGTGAATAAGATAGATTGATAGAAGAGCAAAATGCACAAAATCGAGGAGAAGGCTTAATAAACATGTCTAAGATGTAGAGCATGTGGCCAAACAGCTAAGAAGAAGAAGAAGGGGTGTGGCACAGTTCCGGCTGCCTACCTGCATTCAGCTGTGTCAACATACTTTGTGTTTGGTGTTTGCTACCTGGTGGTGGTAAGTATTAATGATGGGAATGATCACATCTGAATCAAACAACTTTCACATTATGTTCTGATACTGTTCCTCTACTTAGCAATATCATTTGAGTTCATTCATTTTACAGAAACACACATTGTAGCAGAACCTTCTGTCCTTTGTTCAATTTCAAGAAATTAAAGTAATTCAAAACTCCATTGGTTTTTTTCATTCCTTTTCAATGCCAATTTTTTTTTAAAGGGAAATGGAATGGAGGTAGGGAGGCATATACGTGGCCATCACCACCCTTTTGTGTGAATCTATTTAGTATTTTGTCACCAGGAAAAGATCAACAGAAAGAGGAAATAGAAATTCTGGCCTATGTAGAGTGGAAGGAAAATAGTTGAGCCCTCAGGTGGTAGTGAGATAGTGGAATGGAGAATAATAGATGTTTTTCCAGAGTCAAAGGACAGCATAAAAAAAAAGTGGGGTCAAGAGACCTGAAGTTGGTGAGAAATGCACATATCTGAAGATGAGGATCCCTATGCATACATTTTGCCAACATCACAATATTCTTTTTCTGAAGTCTTGGGATCAGAACATAACTAGAAGTATTTTGGTTAATTACAAACTATTTCTTAATTCGATATTTGTCCTTAACCTCTCATTTCAGCTTAATTTCTAAACCTATTCGAGGATTCTTCTATATAACAACTTCCTAATCCTATCCGATTTGTGAACAAAACCATCAAGTCTTATTTTAAAATGCATATAATTTAATAATGGGTGCCATGGAGGGGGATGACATTACGTCTTTCTTTTTTTATTTTTGGAAGTACAGCTTTGCTCTTGGCAAAATTATTCTTAAGAAAGAAGTGTTGAGTTCTAACTTTATATTCCATAATGGAGAAAGGATTAAGATCTACAAATGGTTAAAATTTTCATTTTATGCATTCATTGGAATCAGACTTTTTACCAGCAATTCCTATAAAAATAACAAGCTGTTTATTTTAATGTGAACCTTCTCCTTCTACCATCATTTATCGTCTGGTGAATTATAAAAATAGGAAACATTTAAATGGTTAAGAATGCACAGGAAAAGAATTAAAAAGAGAGGATTTGGAAAATCTGCAGATTAAATACATGTCCCTGAATAATTGAGAATGTACTCTAGTTCAGAATAATTAGGGGAAAATATAAAGAGAATGACAGCAATTACAACAAGGGGATTTTAATATGAAATGAAATTAGAAATTACCACAAAATGTATTGTTTGCAATAAATAGAATATTAGCTAGCTTTGTTTGAATCCCAATCAGGGGAATTTTATAGAGCCCAGAGATTACTATAAAACAGTTTTACATATAAATTAATTCCATGGTATTCAATCCAATAAAAACTGGGTTTGGGAAGGTAAATTCTTATATAGGAGATAGAAGAGTTGAATTACTGTAAGCAATCAAAGTTCTTAAAAGTAAAACCAGACCAATAAAGGATATGGCCATTGCACCATCACCAAAAATAGTGATGTTATTTAAGACACTAAAATGATATATTATTCAGTGCTAAAATATGTGATATGGTTGTTAGGGAGATACAGTTTTTCATTTTTTGATTCAGTATCAGATTTATTTTATACCAGATGATAATGCATTCATAGGAAGATATAGTGAAAATAGCATATGCTGAGGCTTTATACCAAATTATATTCGAATGCACCAGCTACTACTTCTCAGCATGTAGAATGTTTTTATGCAATAATGGTATATTAATCAGACTGTGCAAAGTCACATTAAAATCAATGATGTATTAACTTTGTTTACTTCACATGAGTTATACATTATGTATAATAATGAAATGATGTTCTGTGAAAAGTGACTTTCATCCTAAGAAAAGCTCCATGTATTTTCATTTAAAAGAAACTCTTCCTTTAGTCAGACATGCCACAACATATACATACACAGCCATACACAGAGCCCAGTCATGAGACTTACATAAGCACCTTTATTAGTTTTAAAATCATTATTGAGTGCCTAACATGGGCTACATGCAGTTTACATACATTATCGTATTTACTCCTTGAAATAGTTCTGTGTAGTACTATTATCCATCCCATCTTACAGATGAAAAAACAAAGTCATGGAGTTTGGTTGATTGCCCAAGGCCACAGAGGGAGTAAGACAAAGCTTGGGACTCATCTGAAGTCTAAGCACCTCACCTTCTAGGCTATATATCTTATCTATGATGCCTGGGCTCTAAGGTGACATTTATAGGCAATTAAGATAGACTGTTCATTACCTTAAGGGGGAATCTCTAAAGCAGACCTTGAGATAGGATACACATAAAGGTGTTTATCAGGAAGTGTTCCCAGAAAATGCTAGAAGGCCAGTTGGGAAGCAGGACTAGGAAGAGAAGGAGACCAGGTTAGAGTGTGACATTAAGCCAAGTCCTAAGAAAGTGAACTTTGGCTCAGTCCTGAAGAAATGCTCTGGAGATGGCATAGATCACACCTCAGAATGTCCCCAGTTAGGGAGCAAGGGAGCTGGAACATTCATATTCATACCTTCCTACCCATTGGACATTAGTTAATAGTTAATGACATCCCTGTGGAAATAAATGCCTAGGCACTTCCCAGCTCTCCTGTGGGTGGGTGTAGAAATTTCCACAGCCTAAAGATTTTCTTCCAGCTAAGGGCTGCCAGCGCAGAACACTGAAAGTACTGAGGCAGCAAATAGAACAAAAAAACAAAAAAGATAAAGGATACAAGGGACCTAAGTACAATTAGTAAAGCACTGACGGGGATATTGCTACTGTTATAAATATACATCTAAGATCACTTTACATTCTAAATAGTCAACAGTTACAGACACAATTGTTTTGTTTATGTCTCTCTTTTATTAGACTTCTAGCTTCATGAATAAAATACATATGTAACAAATGTTTAGAAGGAAAAGTGAATAATCTCCTGTTCCCTACAGTTCAAAATGTATCTTTCTACTACATACACTTATATATGCACATTTATGTAATTTTGAAAAAAAACAGACATATTATTTGTGTTACTCTGAAAATTATTTTTCCAGATTAAAATACATATACTAATATCCATGAAGTCAATACTTGTGTATATAACTTACTAAGAGCAATATGAAAATGTATGGTGTACATAATCCATAATTTATTCAATTTTCCATTGATAGATAATTGTTTGTAATTTTTTCCACTGCAAATCATACTTATCCTTCCCTTCTTTCTGTTCTCTCCCTAGGTGATCTCATCCGGTCCCATTACTTTAAATAGTGTACCATCTATATGCTGGTGAATCCCAAATTTGGGGGAGTTCTGACATCTCTACTGAGTTTCATACTCATATATACAGCTGTTTAATTGTCCTGTCCACTTGGACATAATAGGTATCACAGACCTAACAACCAAACTATTTTATGCATACATTACCATCTATTCAACTATGTATATAATTTTACCATGTATGTGTATATCTATAAACAGCATTTTGCTTGTTTTTTTACAAAACCAATATATATTTATTGGATGTATTTTTAAATAGCCCAAACCTCTCCATAAGCCTCTGCCCAACTCTATCTTTAGTCAAGAGTTGATCTGCTCCTTGAAGGCATGGCAACAGCACAGATCATTGTATCAGATCATGATCATTAGTGAGTTTTTATTGAATGCCTATTACAGGAGAACACTATTTTTGGTTTTGGTATATTAAGATCACAGGTCAAGATTTTTGGCCTGAAGGAGCTGAGTCTTAAGAGGAGAGCAAGCATCTCAACTTTTCAAGGCTAGCTAGAATATAATGCAACCTATGTTCAACGTCAAATGAATCTTACAGACAAGTACTGTTATAAGAGTGGTCACTGGAAGATGGGAGAATCAGAGCTTTATTTGAAAATGGAGGAATGGAACTGTATCTTTCTGATTCTCAATCCTGTCAGCATCCTACCTTAGGTGCACCATCTGGAACATTCTTTCCGTAGACTCCGTGTTTCACCCACTCTCTCTCTCCTTTCAGTTCTCTGCTCACATGTCACCTCTGAAAGGCTCCCCTTAACTACCACAATGAAAACAGTCCTCTTCCCCAACACAGATTACATTTTCCCTTTGTTATCCAAAATTCAGTCGGTTACTTGCTTCTTGTCTTTCTCATAATACAGGATTTGCAAGAGCTGGAACAGTGTCTTGCTCACCAGTGTCTACCATTGCCTAAAACATTGTCTGGCACAAAGTGGTATTCAATAAATATTTGTTGATTAAATAGGCCTTGTAAACCTGAAGGAACTTACATATGGGGGACAGAGTAACTATTAGGGGCAATAACAATGGCTTGGAAAACAGGTGCTACTTAGAGAGTTCTTCTCAACCATGGTCTGTAGATGACTTTCTTCTCTCTACATGCAAATTTCAGGAATGTCTGGGATACTAATAATATCACTGATGGACAGTGCAAATGATTGGGCTTGTGGCTATTATAATAATCTCTAGTTTATACTTAGTCTTCATGACTCTGCCAATTTTCCCTGAGCACACAGAACAAAGTTTGTCAAAGAGAACTTGGTTGCATCTCTAGAAATGAAATTTTGCAAGACATAAGGCAAATGTAAGTATTAATAAGACTTTAAAGACAATTGACTTATTTTTCAGGATTTCCATGAAGAGAAAGAACGAACATTATGACAAAGGATGAAAATGAAACCAAAATATGATTTATTAAGGAAAGTTGATTTATTTTGACAATTAGTTCATGCAGATTTCTCCTCAACTACTGTTTGACAAGTAAGTATCTGCTGGTATTCTCTTCCCCACCAGATCTTAGTGGAGAAGATCCCACAAAATTGCCAAAAAGCCACTGAAGGAATTAACACCTGTGTGCCCTTCATTCATTGTCAGCATCCATGCTGCCCAGTCTCTGCCTGATCAGTTAGGGTTAGCATGAGCCTGCAATTCTTCCCTTGAGGTAGGAAACAACAGGATCTTCTATTGGTGATCTGAATGGTTAAAGCTCATCAAAGGCATGCTTTAGGATAGACTACATTAAAGGTCAGCAACCACAGAGAAGCTCAGGCCAACGTGAATTTCACTAGAAACTATTTTGAAAAATGACTCATTTATTTTAATAGTTTTTTCCATTAAAAAAGTAATGCGTGCTGATTACAGCAAATTTCAAACTATAGAAACAGCAGAAAAAATAATATATCACCCATAGTTTCACATTTTCATATTTTCTATTCCAACTTTTTACATATGCTTGTTTTTGAACTTTACAAAATTATGTCATGTTGTCTTCTACAACTCTTCATTTACTTATCACACCACCATGTTTTATTTTTCAAATAGCACCTATTACTACTTGAAATTATTTTGTTCATTTCCTTACTTCTCTATTGACTTTCTTCAAATAAAATCTGCATTTTATAAAGAGAAGAATCCACTTTTTTTATGCAGTCACGAAAGTAGTCAATTAATGAAGAAATTTTACGTTAATATCATTATAAATATCATTTTAGTACTGGTATTTTCATACTTTTAGATTTCCCTAAGTACTTTATTTTCAATTTTAATAAATTCTAGTAGAATGCTTTCTGAGAAGGTGTCATAATACATATTCCCACCAAAGATATGAGAAAATCTGTTTCTTAATGACTTTACCTAGATTTTACTAATCTTATTTTTCAGTCTTAAGGGTCAAGAGTGCTATCTTCTTATTTTAAATTTCATTATCCAAACTCCCAGTGTTTGAGCATGTCTCCTTATATTCATTGACCCTTTGCATTTTCTGTGAATTTACTGTTTACTTTATCCATTTTTCTTTTGGATTTTATGGCTATTGGGAGGGGAAGTTCTTTGTTAATTAGGAGAAGTCTATCATGTGCTATACTACATTCATTTATTTTTTTTTTACTTTATTAATTTTGGGTTGTTCAGAACATTTTCATTTTAATGAATCCAAATCTAGTAACTTTGTAATTGCTTCTGAGTTTCTTTTCTGATTATGAGGCTTTTCCTAATTAAAAGTTAGGAAAATACTCCCAAGTTATCTTTGATTTTCATTATTTAATTTTTAAATTACATGTTTAATTACTATATAATTTGTGTCTTGTTTTGTTTTTTTACACCTTGAAGTAAGGATTCTTTGGTTTTCATTTGTAAAAACATCAAACCCATTTAATTAATACTACCAGATTTCACTTTTAGCATAAGTTGAAAAAAAAATTTCAGGTATATGAGAAAGTATAAATTTAATAATAGACAAGATGGGAGTAACGGGGAAGGTTAGCTAGTATTAGACAAGA
This sequence comes from Smutsia gigantea, assembly GCA_032199065.1. Taxonomy (NCBI): domain Eukaryota; kingdom Metazoa; phylum Chordata; class Mammalia; order Pholidota; family Manidae; genus Smutsia; species Smutsia gigantea. The sequence continues at coordinate 10,276 of JAVSCE010020691.1, forward strand.
CATGGGGTCAGCAACAGACTTCAGGACAGAGAGAAACTAGGAGTCCTAAATTAGAAGAGAATACAAAAGGAGTGAGTAAAATATTGGAAGGATCACAGTAATCTACTGGTATAAATAAGAAGTGCCTTCTTATTTATTACAAAGTGTTTGGAGTTTGGAACTCAAAAAATGTCCAGAAGATAGATATAGGACATGAAATGTCTGTGAAAGAAAAGAATCTAACAATATGATGGCAATGCAAAAAAATTAATCATCATTAATACTTTTGACTCAAAAAAATGTTTTATATCTGTTTTTTCTTGTCTAAGCCAACTTTGAGGCAGTCTTTTTAATGATGGATAATAATTGTTTTTAAGATAGCTGACAGCTGGTATTCTCTGTAATTAAAGGATTGCTTTTCTTAATGCTTATATTTATTATTCTTTTTTATAAATATTAATAAAGATTTATTTTATTTTGAAATTTATAAATGTTAAGATATTTAAATTTTTATTTTAAAATTTTAAATTTTCTTTTTAATTTACTAATACTATTTTTAACCTCCAGATCAGCTACAAATTCTTTAAATTTCAAGATGGCCCTAGAAGAATAAAGATATTAGATAACTGATCCAAATAATATACAATATTAATTGCCAGAGACAAAATTTTAAAGCTAAATTTATGTTTACATGGTATGGGTAAATGCATCCTATCCACCTATTTCTCCACACATAAAGGTATTCTTCAAAGATATTATAACCAAGAATGAAATTCCCCAAACAAAATGGGGCAAGTATTTTATATATATATTAATTAATTTGGTTATGTTTACAGTACCATTAAAAAAATTATATGGAAAAATCACATTCTTATGGTATTAGCTTTCTCTGTATGAGACTTGAATATTTTTGTCACTACAAGACAGAATCCATGAGCAAACCCCTCAAAGTGAAAGTTTTTTCCCATGATTAAATTTGCAAAGAAGGAATTTACCCTGTGAAGTCCATTTTGCATTTAACTAAATATGCTGTTTGTCAAAGATGTGCATAAACACACACACACACACTTCCACACTTCTTAGAAGTTCTTGAAGCAGGCTTAGAGGACAATATCTATTGGGCAAACATGATTCAAGTCCTGAGAAACATGCAGTTCTGTCTCTCCTTTCCTGTTGTCACTGTTGCCTGTCTAGAATGCCCATCCTCTTCCTTTCCTGTCACAGGTCCAGCCCTTATGATCATCATAGATCCCACCTCCCACACAGTATTTCCTCATCTCCCCTGATGGAAGAAGTCTCTTCACAGTCTCATGTTATACTTAACTACTTTGCTCTCTGTGACCTTATCTGGGTCTACTTTAGTTTTGTTTTATTGCCCTTTAAGGGCAGGGCACATTTCTTACTCAGCTTTACATGCTCTACTTCACTTAGCATATAGTATTTGATTGATTTTCTTCAATAGCAGTCTTTGTGTTTCTTCCTGTTTCTCATAAGGGAAGACAGTGTTTTTGTACTTTAAGGTAGAATTCCTGGCTTAACTGATTTTACAACAGGCCTTGGATAAACAGTCATCCATATGTTAGAAAATTCCATTACTAAGAGGAAATAAAAAATACAAACAGAAATACAAATCCCAAATGGAAGATGGTATATTTTTAATCGAACAGTAACTTTGAGACTAAGTTCTGGCTGGCAAAATAATAAAATAAAAATTGAACATGTTATTGTTCCTCAAAAAAACCTTAACCAATTGACAACAAGTTTCACTGGGAAGAAATTCATTCAAAACTTCAATGCATATGGCAAGTTCTGCTACAGCTAAAATAAACTATAAGTAAATAATTATAATTAAAATTGCTTCAGGATAATGTTTGTGGTCCATCCATATCTAATCTATACATATGAAATTTGACCTTATTATAAAGTGTAATCATTTCCAGAAACTTTAAAATTAAAAGTGCTTTTAATTAAACACTGGTCTCACAATATATTAACTGTAAGTCACTTCATCTCAGAAAAAATAGGCAAAACAGGCAATATTTTAACTGGATCTTGACAAAAATGCATTAAATCTATTTTTTTAAATGTTTTATTACTTGCAAGCCTCAGCCTGATGTAATTTTAAAATAGCCAAGTTATAAACCCCTGAAAATTGGAGTTTATAATGGAAATACTGACAGAACCTTACCTTTTAGAAGAACGAGCGTGCTCCCGTAATAACATCTGCCGATGCTGCCTCAGTCCCTGTAGCAACATGACTAAGGGACTAGATGTAGTTATTCCGAATATAAAACTAGTTGAATGCTTGCCAAAATGTTCTCCTATGTTTCTAAAATTTTAGAAAGCTCATTTCTTGTTTTGGGAACTCCGTGTCTCCCAAACGTGACTATATTGAGCAAGTATGAGGCCCTCTCTTTCTCCCTTTCTACAGTATCTGCTCGGTTAGCTCGTGTTCTCCCACCGCTGGTTTCCACAAAGCTTTCACAGCTCAGCATACTGCACTTCCATCCACCAGTTAGCTATTCAAGACAGAAAATTAGCCAGTCTTAACTTGCATATACTCTTCATCACATCTGATTGGTTGCAAATACTGAGGTTTTTACTACCAGAATATGTTAAGAAACCATTTATTCATGAATCAACACTACTATGACCCTAATTGGTATCACTATACCTCTGGCCAAGCCAATCACAGGAGCCTCCTAATTTGCATTTCAGGATAACCGATAGTTGGTGAAGGAAAGTTCTTATTTATGGCATTCCAGCAAATAAAGCAGTAGAAATGATAACATTTTAAAAAATCAGCATTTTGTAACCCATAAGGAAAGAATGGGTCTCTGCAATGCTCAGACATACATAGTTGTTTAAACCAGGAGGGGAGTGGTTAATAGAGAATTTTATCAGGGAATCAGGCTGACATGCTCAGAATCCACCAATTGCACTGATTAGTGAAAGTGGGAGAACCAGTTACTATGTGTCTTAATACACGATGAATGCAACAGGAAGCATAGTTGCCTAAAATATTGAACCTGAATCTAGTTAAGCCTCTACATTTACAGGAAATATAGGGTATGGAGGAATAAGTTAAACAAGGCCATGAAGAAGCCATCAGACAAGTATAAAATGTGAGAATTCTACAGAAAACCAATGTCTGAATTTCTCTCACAAATCAATGACATATAAAAGCTGCTGCTGATTTTTGGGTGGTAGGGGAGGTTGTTATAGAATAAAGAGTTTTAAGAGCCATAACAACTTAATGCAATATACATACCCAGTTGGATTCAAACAAACCATTTGTAAAAATCATACTTGAGGCAATAAGGGAAATTCATATATGTACTGTATCAAAATATTAAGAAATTATCGTTAATTTTTACACATGAAAATAGCAATAAGGTTGTTTTAAAAAATGTTCTTATCAGAGATACATGATGAAGTATGTATGTGGGTGAAGTGACGATATATAATATTTGCTTTAAAATACTCCAGAAAAAAAAAAAGAGCTGAAAGAAAGATGATCAACATATACTTTATAACTATTATATCATGTATGAGTACTCGGGACCCATTATACTACTTTCTTTATTTTGTATATATTTGAAATTTTCCCTAAGAAATCTAACTCTATAGAAAAGAAATGATAATGACTTAAGCAAAAGTGGTTACAGTGGAGAGGGAGAGAAATATACAGATTTGAAAGATATCTTAAATTAATAGGACTTGTTAGTGAATTGGAGGACAAAGTGAAAGAAAAAAGAGGAATTTATAGTGATTCCTTGGTTTTCGACTTGAGCAACTGGGTAGAAAAATGTTGCCATTTACTGAATTAGTTTAGATGCAGAAGAACAGGTTTGGGATGGATTAAAAACCCAGTTTCAGATATTGAGACCTGTATTAGTTTGCTCTTGATGCTGTTAAAAATGACCATATACTTAGGCTTAAGGCAGCACATATTTATTACCTTATAATTCTGAAGGACAGAAGTCCAAAATCAGTGTTACTAAGCTAAAGTCGCCGTGTCAGGAGGGATGGTTCCTTCTGGAGGCTCAAGGGACGACCTGTTCCCTTTCCATCTCCAGCTTCTGGAGGCTGAACTCATGCCTTGGCTTGTGACTTCTTATCCCATCTTTTCTCCTTCTGCTTCCATGGTCACATCACCTTCCCCAGCTTTGACCTTCATGCCTCCCTCTTATAAGGACCCTTTTGATTATACGGGGCCTACCAGCATAATAACTCAGGATGTTCCCATCTCATCCCTAATTTAGAAACACCTGCAAACTCTCTTTGCCATGTAAGGTAACATAGTCACAGTTCTGAGGATTAGGCCATAGACATTCTGAGAAAGCCATTATCCAGCCCAGCTCAAGGCCTAATATGTTTGAAATGCCTGTGAGATAGCCTACTGGAGATGTCATGAATATTTAGATACGAGGGTAGGGGTCAGAAGAGAGAACTGATAGACAGCATTTGGGAGTCATCAGCATGCAGATGTGACTTAAAGCCAAGTAATGACTGAGTCTGAGGAATTTCAAATTTAGGGGATGAGCATCCTAAGGGATTTGCAAGTGAAGAATTCAGAAAGCTATGCAAGTACCACATCCAGAAAGGCAGGAGAGCAGCCCATTCATGAAGCAGGAAGAACTGTGTTAAATGTGTCTGAGAGGTCAAGCGAGAGAAAATATAGTCATTGTGTTTAACATCATAGTTAGTGATTTTTATCAGACCAGTTCCAACCTAACTGAAATGGGTTGAAGAATGAGATAGATCCGGTGAATGAAGACCATGCATTTCAAAGCTTCACGGTGAAGAGCAGTGGATCCATGAGAAGGCTGTAGGATGATCTGAGTCAAAGAAGAGGGGGGTTTTCCTTTTCCCAAGAGATTAAGATAAGAGAATATGATTGTTCATTGACAGAAATGATCTATTAGAGAGGGAAAACTTAATAATGAAGGATAAAGAAGAAGTAACAGAAGGTGGGAAATCCTTGGCAAGATAACAAATAGGTTCCACAGCAAAAGGGGGAGACTTGCATGGGGGCAGAGCATTTGTCTGGGCATAAGGGACGGGAAGCAGGAAGGGTGGCTACAAACGGGGGTGGCGGGCCAGTCTGGGAAGCTATCATGGGACATAGCTTCTTTGATAGCGCTGTTTTCTTAACTATGAGAATTGCAAGTGGTGTTGGATAGTCATTTGGTAAGGGAGGGTCTATCCAGCAAGAGATTTACCATAAAATTCCTTTCAAAGGGCCAATTTGCCCCCAGCAAAAAGAGAAGATTGGGTGGGAGGAAGCCTTCCCCTTGTGATGCAATGGACATGGGAAGCCAGTTTCTTAAGTCTGTTATCTATTTTGGAGTGATGATTAAATTATGGTCAAATATAGTAAACTAACTGATGAGAAGAGAATGTTTCTTTTGTGGCAATGTAATAGGAATTGTGTCAGCTGCTTAAAATTCATTATGCAGTAAGGATTTTATGTTCAACATCTTTTAATGAGTTGTTAAGAAGTAAACTTTAAAGTATGTAAAAATGACAGTCTAGAGCAGCCTAGATAAGCATTTGTTGCTCAACACTGACATCAGTTAATATCCCAGAGTCCCATAAAAGTAGCTGCCTTATACAGTTAAAATGGAGCAGTCATTTCAACAGTCTTGATTTCCAGACAGTATAGTGTTTTGCCCTCCCCTCCTGAGCCATGAGTAGCCATCCCAGTGGCTGAAAGTTCAAGATTACTCAGATTGAAATTCTTCTCATTCAATCATAAGAAGACCTAGATTGAAATTCTTCTCATGCAATCATAAGAAGGCCTAGATTCAAATTCTTCTCGTGCACTCATAAGAAGGGCAAAAATTATATAGCTCCACCCCTATCTTGAGATTAAGGATTTAGAATTGTTAGTTCCAGCAATGAAGAATTGGTTTGCTTGAGGGGCATAAACTTTTGGGAGTATGTTTCAATGCAGAAATACAATTTTATTCCATAGACGGAATATGTATCTCAATCTATCCTCTTTGGAAAGAATGAGAGATAAGAAATACTTATCTTAGAAAAAAATGACTTCAATGGGAAAACATAATAGGGTTGTTTGTAAATATCATCAATTAGGTTGCATTAAGAAACATTTTGGTTACTTTCATTAGAAACACAGAAATTTGGGTTCTTGATTTGATCCAGGCAATAACTGAATCAGGAATATTAGCAAACTATTCTTAGGGATAGGGAGAATTATTTCTAGAAGTCATTAATATTAACTACATGTTGATTTTTTGCTAATTTTGTTTTAATAAGTTTGCACCTGATTGTATCTCAAAATTCTGAATGTGATCTACTGGGGTTGCGTTTGCACCACAAGTAACAACATTAATATTTTACCTCTGAATAATGCAAAACTCTTTCATGTATTTTTAAAAATCTATTCTTAAAACCTTTCCTTTAGAAGAGACAAAATTTACTATTCTCATTTTTGGAAAAAAAAAAAGTAAATCACAGACATCAAAAAGTACTCTCCCCAAATCTATAAGGTTTCTTTGACTTACAGTTTAATTCTTATGCTACAAAATTTATATGGGTAAGCATAAAAATCTAAACTAAATAGATCACTTGAGAGATCATTGAAAGTAGGTTCCAACCCCAGCTGATTTGCCTTCTGAATGACTGACTGCCAGAAAGACTCAATTCAGTTCAATAATTATGGATTGAAGATCTATGTTAAGGCATCTGGAACTTTGTAAGAAGGCAAAAATATCAGTTAAGGATAATTTGAAACAGAGACCTGGGCCCAAAACACTACGTTCATCCGTAGGTCATTGTTTTTAAAATTAAAAATGACAGATTGCTACCTATGTTGATGCTGAGATTTAACAGTTCTGTTGCTGTCGTCATTATTTTTGCTAGTCATAAAGAGGATTTCTAATTCACTGACTTACAGGGCAACAGACAAAATTGTTCAAGGTTCTTATCCCATTCCAGAAAAAATCCTGAACTACATGTTTCATTTTTGGCTCTAAATTGGGCACTCATCAGTCATTACCTTCCGGTGGGGGACCTTCCTCCCTCCTATATTTGTTGATATAACTCGTTCTGGGTGGGTACGTGCAGGTTCATCATGTTAATTGAAGATGGATGCATAGTCTTATGTTATTTTGCTATGTCTCTAATTACTTAACAGTTTCTTGATGTACTAGGTGCTCAATAAATATGGATGAAATTTAAGTTATTTAATTCTAACATTTCTAAAGTACAGAAATGTTATAGAAAGAAGGAAGAGTCTGGATGATTGAATAGGCAATAGGGCCTTTAGTGACTCAAAGGAGATTTAGAAGTGGTTTTCTGATGAAGACAGTAGAAGAAAAAAAGGATAGGAAAGAAACTGGTCACATGAAGTGAAAATAATTGGATTACAAGGCCCCTTGGAATATCAGAGAGGTCTGTGCCTTTGGTGGAAAGCAGGCTCACAAGGTAACATTTACTGTGCAAAGTGATGCTTTCCAGAAGTCCGAAGTATCAAGGTTACTGGCTGAGTAACCATAAAGGGGAAGCTAGTAGCATTGGGAAGATGACAATCCGAGGGCGACAGACCAGAGAAGCACTCTCCTGGTCACTTCAATAATTCAGTGTGTTCAGGTGAGTCCCAGGAAAAATCTAGGACAGCCCAGAAGCAAATGCAGCCCAACAGGAAAATAACAGAATCAAAGTATAGGTTTTGCACACTAAAGCTACTCAAGTATTCAGAATTTATATAATATCAACTAATAACTTTTAATGAAAATATTTTTATTGTTTTGAATTCCTACTATGTGCTGAGCATAGAGCTAAGACTAAGGATAAAACTGTGAACAAGACAGACAAGGTCTCTGCCTTCCTGGGAAGCAAATCCTTCTTTGAAAAGGGATCTGGGAAGCACATCTTTGGGTCTCCCATAAAGTCTGTGTTCAAATGTCACTGCATTAGAGAGATCTGCTCAGACCACTCTATTAAAATAGCATCTCAGCCCTTTGCCTGGCAGTGTATTGTACAGAATAGCTACTAGTTTATTGCTTGCACCCTCACCAGAGCATAGACACCAAGGTGGCACAGATATCGTCTCGTTTACCATTTTGCCATCAGGACTACAATGCCTACATACAGCAATCTCAGTAAGTATTTGTTGGATGAATGCATGAATAAATAAAGAAATGAGCTTGTTTGCATTTTTGGCTATTGTAATTAACTTTGGAAAGAACATTCTTATAATTTATTTTCATCTACTTGTTTAATTTTCTTAAGATAAATTCCGAGAAGCAGAATGGTTGGGTGTGCATATTTTAAAACACTTGATAGAATGCCAAGTTGTTATCTGAAGAGCAACTCAAATTTACATTCCTCCAGTATGGGACAATCCTCTTTCCTTACAGCTTTCCATAAAAAAGACGTTGTTGATTTCATTAACTTGAATTTCATGAGTGGAAATTTTACAGGTGGAAAAATATTGCAGTGTTTTTTTTTTTAATTTTGAATTTATTTGATTACTAGGTGGTTTGGTTAGGCTATTTTCATAATATTCTTGATATTTCTTCTTTTGGGAGTTGTTATTACAATTGGCTTATCTCATTATACTAATCAAATTTTTTTCCCATTTTTCATTGATTTGTAAGGGCTCTTTATATATTAAAAATATTTACCCTTTTTCACATATATTATAAAATATTTTTAACCACTTTGTCATTTATGGTCTAACCTTATTTGTTATGGGAATTTGGCAGTTAAATTTTCATTTTTATGTCATCTAAACAATCAGAATTGTGCTTTATGGTTTTGTACCTGCTGTTGATTAAATATTGCCAAAAGAGTTCATCAAGAGGTAGTGTTTTCTTCCCACCCCCAAAACTGGCAGATCTTGTGAATTGGTATGACTTAATAGAATGAGGCAGAGGTGACTTTGGGCAAACTACTAAGCAAAACCTCAAAGTGTCTTCAGTGTCTACTTTTGCCTCTTTGAAGTCCTTGAGACCACTATGGCCTGAATAGCCCTAATCTAGCCATTTTGAAGATGAAAAGCAAGCCTCATTGTCCCTAGCTGAGTTCAGCCACCTTTTGAGCCACGATCTGATCACACTACATGCGTCAACCCAGTCAAGAACAGCACTTAAGAACTATCCAGCCAATCCACAGAATCATAAGAAATAATAAATTATTTCAATACAGTACGTTTTAGGGTAGTTTGTTACACAGCAATAAATAACTGATACAATGGCTTTAGGTTATGCTCAGATAGTTATTTTTCTGATTTTTATTTTCAAGTGCAAATCACTTTTTATGTAAGACAGGATTTCAACATAACAGTATTTTCCAATAAGCTATATGGTTGTCCTCAAATTGTATATTGAATCACTTATATTTACCTCACTTATTTTAATGCCACCATTCCCAAAATTTCCCAAATTTGGATTTTTTTTGGTGACTCTTTAAATGTTCCAGTGTTTTATTTGTTTGTCCCTGGTCTGGTATTACACTTTCTGTAAATACAGCATTATGTATATATTTTTAAATAACTTTATTTTTTAGAGCAGTTTTATATTTATAACTAAATGAGAGGAAGGTGCAGATATTTTCCTTGCTCCCACACATGCATAGACTCCCCTGTTATCAACATCACTCACCAGAGTGGTACATTTATTATAATTGATGGACCTACATTGACAAATAATACTCACCCAAAGTCTATAGTCTACATTACAGTTCACTCTTGGTGTTGTTTACTGTATAGGATAATGACATGTATCCATCATTACAATATACAGAGTATTTTTTCTGTTCCAAAAATCCTATGTGTTCTACCTTTTCATCCTCTCCCCCACAACCACTCCCTTCCAAAAAAACTATCTTTTTACTGTCTTAATAATTTTTCCTTTTCCAGAATATCATATAATTAGAACCATACAGTATGTAGACTTTTCAGATTGCCATGTTCCACTCAGTAATATATACTTACGAGTCCTCTACATCTTTTCATGGCTTGATAGCTCATTTCTATTTAGCACTGACTAATATTCTGTTATCTGTATGTACTAAAGTTTATTAATCCATTCACATACTGAAGGATATATTGGTTGCTTCCAGCTTTTGTCAGTTATGAACAAAGCTGCTATAAGCATCTGTATGCAGGTTTTTATAGACATAAATTTTCAACTTCTTTACAGAAATACCTAAGAACAAAATTGTTGGATTATATAAGAGTATATTTAGTTTTGTAAGAAATCACAAAATGTTTTCCAGTGACTGAGCATTTTGCATTCCCACCAGCAGGGTATGAAGAGTTCCTATGGCTCCAATCAGCATTTGCTGTTGTCAGTGTTCCAGATTTTGGCCATTCCAATAGGAGTGTAGTGGTATCTCACTGTTGTTTTAATTTGCATTACCCTAATAACATATGATGTTGAGCATCTATTCATATGCTTATTTGCCATCTGTATATCTTCTTCGGTGCGTCATCTTTAAAGGTGGTGGCCCATATTTTAATCAGCTTCTTTGGTTTCTCATTGTGGAATTTTAAGAGTTCTCTGTATATTTTGGATAAGAGTCCTTTTCAGATGTATCTTTTACAAATATTTTCTCCCAGTCTGTGACTTATCATCTTATTCTCTGATAAGTATCTTTTGTAAAGAAGAAATTTTTAATTTTAGTCAAGTCCAGTTTATCAATTATTTATTTTATAAATTGTGCCTTCAGCATTGTGTCTAAAAGTCACCACTCTACCCAAGGTCATTTAGGTTTTCTCCTATGTTATCTTCTAGGAGTTCTATAGTTTTATATATTACACGTAAGTCATATAATCCATTTAGGTCAATTTTGTGAAAGTTGTAAAATCTAGATTCATTTTTTTTACATGTCGATGTCCAGTTGTTCCAGCACCATTTGTTGAAAAGTCCATCTTTCCTCTGTTGTATTGCCTTTGCCCCTTTATCAAAGATCAGTTGACTGTATTTATGTGGGTCTATTTCTAGAGTCTCTATTTTGTTCTATTGATTTACTTGTCTGTACTTTGGCCAACACCCATACTATTTTGATTACTGTAGCTTCATAGGAAGACTTAAAGATGGGTAGAGTCAGTTCTCCAACTTATATTTACTTCAATATAGCATTGGCTATTGTGTTTTGTGTCTTTTGTCTCTCCGTATGAACTTTAGAATCAGTTTGTTCATATCCACAAAGTAACCAGCTGGAATTTTTATTGGAATTGCATTGGCTCTATAGATCAAATTGGGTGTGTATGTTTTAACAAATCTGATGGTTGTTAAAATTCCCCGAGGCTCAACTTAGGACCTTTCTTCCTCTTTCTAGATTCCACAGTTTTCAAATAAATGGTCTGTACTTCATTTGATTAGTCATGTGTCAGCCCCTAAATGTTATCTTTTTAAATTCAAATAATTAAGATCAGGAGATTTTACTTAAAAATCTCAAATTTTGACTTAGATGATCTTGCAATGCTGACCTCAAATCCCTTTCCATAGCAGTGAGGTGAAGCTGAGTCGCAGGCATTTCTATCTCTAGGCCAGACTTCTTAGTACGCTGTAGATCATATATCAAACTGTTCACTGACATTTCTTCATTCATAGAAATTACTGTTCTGGTACCCACTACTGCTAAGAAAAAATCAGGACAACTATTTTTTACTGTTCTTGTCTTCCCTGAATACTTTTGAGTAATTTTCTCTTTGGGAAGCATAAATGTTGAGCACTAAATCCTATGATACTCTACTCATAACGAAAAGATTTCTTTATCATTCTCAAATCTAGTCCCTACCTGCAGGCTTCTTTCCAAAATGGGAAATGTTATTGGGAGTTTTCCGGATTTACTTCACTTACTTTCTGAAACACTGCATCACTCCCTTTGGAAGGATTATTTAATGTCAACTTACAGTGCCTACTTTAAATTTTGTTCAATTTATACTGTTCCTGAAAGACAATCCATAAAGTTTGAAAATAATCCCTAGTTTCAAGTTTTCTGCCTATTTTTTCATTTTGGTTACATTTCAGTGTGAGATGGGCCATAAACCTCTTCTTATTCCTACATCTTTCCTGGAAATATCTTCACTTACCGTTTGATGTGCATGTTACAGAGTATGTGGTTCAAAAACATCTTAATATAACTTTATAGTAAGAGGGCTTGCTTTATTTCCTTCAGATATTCCCTTTTCAAGGATAGGATATATGCCACCTATAAGCATTTGACAAAACTATTTACAAAAGGGGGACTTATCAACAATTTATTGACTGGGTTGCAAGAATAAATACTTGACTGATATTCATGGTCACTTGACATAATTATGGTGTCCCTTTCCTCCTTCCTTATCTACAAGTTAACAAACAAGATACTTTATATCTTGTATTTACTTTGAACATTCTAAGAACTCCCACTTAAAAAAATTTTTTTGTAAATAGGTACAGTGACTTTTCTAAGGTAATTGTTAGGTGTGTTTGTCACATGTATCCAGAGAAACAGAGCCAACAGAATATGTATTTGTGTATCTATTGCCATCTCTATATCTATCTATCTATCTATCATCTATCTATCTATCCATCTATCATCTATCTACCTGTCTGTCTGTATGTCTATCTATATCTATCTATCTATCATCTATCTATTATCTATCTATCTATCCATCTGTCTATCTATCTATCTAGTGGAGTGGTATTTTAGGAAGTTGGCTCATGAAATGTGTAGGCTTAAGGAGCCCAAAATCTGATGAGGTCAGCCAGCAGGCTGGAGATTCAGGAAAGAGTTGCAATTTGAGTCCAATCTGAGTCCTTGCTGCCTGAGGGGAGGTCAGTTTTGTTCTTTTAAGACCTTCAACTGATTGGATGAGGCCCACCCATATTATGGAAGATAATCTACTTTACTAAAAATCCACCAGTTTAAATGTTAATCTCACCCAAAAAACACCTTCACATAAAACATACAGAATAATGTTTAACCAAATATCTGGTTACTGTGGCCCAGCCAAATTCGCACATAAAATCAACCATTGCAGAAGATAATTTTTATGGGTGTTTGTATTTATGAAAGTAGGTATGTGACATATCTGGGCTATAGGAAAAGACAATCCATCCCTTGGTGAACGATCTGTTTGTTTACTATTAATGTGAACTGACTGGAATCATAAATATTTTAAACCAGCATTATCACAACAAATTACAGGAACTGCATATTCTGGAAAAAAAACTGGTCAGTAAAACTTACTGATGAATAGTTACTGACAGCTTTTATTTAGATGTGCATTTGCTAAAACAGTGAGTCCATGTTTTTGCAGTAGGCATTTTCATCATCAGCCTGCATAGGCCATAGTGTACATATAGTCCAGATTCAGAAAAAAACATGAACTGAATATGCAAATGTTGCTCACAAAAAGTGTTCACAGACAGTATCTGGAAAATTAGATCCGTATTTTGATACAAATATACAAAGGGAAAAGAGTACTGTTTTGGAAAGCATTTTCTTGGGGTACTATAAGGTTATTTCTTGAAATGCTTACTGTATGTAACTTTTTTTCCAAAAAGGAATAGAGGAAAATAATTATTTTTTCTCCTAGAAATATTTAACTACTATATATTCCTGCCTTTATTTTTTTTTTTCTGTTTTGTTTTCAGTTTGGGGAGCAACTCCACAGATATAGAGTATTTGCTAACCACAGAACATTCTGTGACTTAGCAGCAATGCCTTGAAATATTCTAAATTTACTTCATCAATCTGCCCTCAGGGGATTTCCATACCAAAACTTGGCACTGCAGAAGTTAAATCATTAATTTCCCCTCTACGTAATGTAATTATCCCCTAGTCAACTGAAATAAATTTCTACTACCAATAGATTCACTACTGGTTCAGGTTTATTCACCATATTTTGCAAAATAACCGTCAACTGTAAAAAAAAATCCATATTTGTATTCATGCCATTTTTTGTCCTGGAAAAGTACTCATCCCTCTTTCAAGTCCTGATTAAAAATATCCCTCTTTCAAAATCAATTCTTGAAGTGACTCTGCCTCCAATGGATACAGTTCAGGACCTCTTTCTTTGGGCTTTCATTTGTTCTGTGACATCACATGTGTGTGTAATGGTGCGTACAGAAGGTGGCAGGACCACATAAAGACTTGTGTCATGAATGACTGTTACTCTGGTTGGGCATTCAGAGAGAAGATGGATGTGTCCTAAAAGGCAAATTTTCTTTAGGGCTTCAGGAGATTCAGCAAACATGGCATCCCTGGGTGTTAGCCCTGAGATGCTCCCACTTGACTGAGGGATGGGTAGTTGGTGAACAAAGCCCAAGCCCCTGGGAAGTCCCTCGACACCTTACCTGGTGGCCCTTCATCATGTCTACCCACCAAGTTCTTGCTCTTCTTGGTTCTTGGACACTTTACTGGAATTAGTTCCTAAACTTTGGGAAACTCATCTGTTGACTACTGCATCTCCAGAAACAAGTCTGTGTTTCTCCCAAGGTCATCCTAAGGACTGTGCCCCCTGTATTCTCCTCCCACCACCAGAATTGTTGTTCAAACAAATTAATCTCCTTTAAAACAGACATTGATGGTCCTTTAAAGCAAGACCCGACATCATTAAAATAGAAATATAGCCTTCTCTGAAACAGTTCTAGGATAGCAAAGAAAAGGAAGAAAAACAAAAGTTAGCTTCCTATGTTAAAACAGATTGGATGTTCTTATTCGGCTACAATGTCTATGCAGGGAAATGAAAACATTTAATATGTGACATTTTCTCTGGAGCCCTTATAGGCAAACCTTTCTTCTCAAATGGTTTCTCAGAATGCTCTCTGAAGTACTTTGCTATTATCAGCTCCTTCTGTGTGCTCTCATCTTCCCACCTCCATCTACTATGTGGCCAGGCTATGAGGTTCTGGTAGGGTTTTCTATTCCGGCTCTGGATAGGACCATTTCTCAGAGAAGACTGCTTGAGCCTGGGGAGAAGGATGGCATCTCTGCCTACAGTGCTGAGGGAGAGCGATGCAGTCTGCTCCCAATTCCTACTGGACTTCTCTCCCACTATGAGAGAAAGAGAGATAGAGGAAGTGGATAGAGAGGAAGGAAAGGGACAGAGAGAGAAAAGGTGGAAGGAATGAAGGAGAAGGG
This sequence comes from Smutsia gigantea, assembly GCA_032199065.1. Taxonomy (NCBI): domain Eukaryota; kingdom Metazoa; phylum Chordata; class Mammalia; order Pholidota; family Manidae; genus Smutsia; species Smutsia gigantea. The sequence continues at coordinate 25,366 of JAVSCE010020691.1, forward strand.
GTAAAGAAGGGAAAGAGGAAAGAAATAAAAGAAGAAAAAAGAAATGAAGTGAAATCAGGAAAGAAAACAAATGTCATATATATTGTGGGACAAAGAATCCCTTTCTTTTCAGATTGTACTGGGAGATCCATGCACTCCTAAGATTTTAACCACTGCTACCACGTGGATCATTCCCAAATCTCCATCACCATTCTGCCAAGGATTGTGAAGAGTCTGAGATTTTACCCTGACTGTGAGCTAGTGAGTTACCTGCAGCAGTTTCATGGATGCTGACAGAAGACAAGACACTTGGATCATAAATAAAGGACTTTATTACGCATTTTCAAGCCAGTTTCCTTTTCCCACCTGTCTTGTCAATGGGTTTCAGCCCAGGGCAAGTTCACTCTTGATTCAGTGACACCAAAAATGACAGTGGAATGTTCCTGGGGTGAAAGGGTTTATACCCAACTTTATTCCCACAGTGGCAGGTGAATCACTAGAATCCCATCCACTCAGAGCGAGTCTGCGTGCAGCAAGCCAGCCTCTGCCTCTGGCCTCTCTGCCCCCACAGCCGTCTCGGTCTCTGTCCTCAGCGCTGCCACCACTCCAGCCTCTGCTCTCCTGCAGCCTTCAGCCCAGAGCACTAAGCTGAGCTCTTTATATAGAGTCAATAACAGCATATTGTCCACATGGGTGTAGTGAGCAAGCAGACCAGGGTCAGGTGAGAATCCTGGCTGTAGGAACTTTCATTTTCCCTACACCACCCAAGTCCCATGAGGGTAGAGTGAAGAGGCCCAGGTAGATGCTGCACATACAGTGGGTTTGCATCACAGCTGAGAAGCCCCAAGCTTAGGAATCCGCAGACTTTTTAAATGGGCTACAGGCAAACCTGTCCAACCTTTGCCCCAGTGGGAGACACTGTAATACACTTAAGTAAAAAACAGCCTGACCTGTACTCCAAAGTGAGGTACTATCTCCATCTTTAAGTCTGTTCCCTATACAAATATCCTTGAAAAGATATTAGGAAACCAAAAGCTGTCAGTGTCTCTGCCTGAAAGACGTGCAGAAATGTTACACAGCCCAGGAGAGTGGTCTCTCAACACAGCCCACGTCTCTTGCCTGAATTCCAGACCCATATATACAACTTCCTACTGGACAACACCACGGAGCTATCAAAAAGAAAAACACATTTCAAACTCAGACTGCCAGGAGTGACCTTCCCCATAACTCAACTGTGCCTTTTACTTTCTATTTTAATGAATGACCCATTCGAGCATCCCGAGGCCTGGAGTTACCCTACACGCCTAGTCTTCCTGATCCCATTCTCCAGGCCCCGTCCAAGTTACTCAGTCACCAAGTTCATTTGGTTCAATCTCATTCATATCTCTTACACTAGCCCACTCTCCTCCACCCCACGTTATTTTCTTAGTTCAGGTCTTTGCCATCACTCCCCAGGCTGTTAAAATCCCACTAGCATTCCATCATTCCAGGCCATTCTCCCTACTCCAATCCTAAATACTGTTGCCTATAAAACAAAGTGTAAACGTCTATGTCGCACAGTGGTATTTGCCTCTGGCTCCACCTACCATGCCCTCCAGCCTCTTCTATCCTCTAATTGTTTGTTTGTTTGTCTGAGTCCTCCTACTAAAATATACAGACCTCGGTTTCACTGTCTGACTGTCACTATCTGACTGTGATTCTACTAAGAACACAGTTGGCACTGAATAAATCTTTACTAGATAATACTGAGAGTCTACTATGTGCAAAATTATAGATATCTGTACTTTTTACTTTTGGTATGTATTTCATTTACATTTATAGGTGAAATTCTAGACAGACTAAGCACACAGTGTTAGACCTTTTATTTTATTAAAACTTAAAAAGCTTCAGGAAAAGAGGTCATTTATATTTCAACACCTCCTCTTCATTCTATAAAGAATGTTCACTAGCCTATCAACTATTTTTACTAACAAACCGACTATATATGGGTTTCATTACTGGTGTTTCATTTAGAGCAGGGTTCTCAACTCTGGCACTATTCACACATCCTCGTGTGGGATTAAATGGCAGCATTTCCAGAATCTCCTGTCTGTCCTTGGTCCATTTACATATCAATAGCTGCTCACCGCTGCAGCCTCCCACAGCTTCCAGAGCAAATGATAGAAATCGGCTCTTCTGTCCTCCTTTCTGTTCCTGGTACATAATTGGTCTGGTGTCTGCCAGTCACCAAGAACCCGCCAATGGAATTCCTCCCAAAAGGGGAAGGTGGGAAGTAAAGAGAACACACTGTGGCTGTAGAAGAGTAAGCGGTGGCTGGAGGAGACAGATTGAGCGGGGCCTGGCCAGCGAACTCAAGTGACTGTAAGAAATAAACACCTTTCTCCCAACCTGCTATTTTCCCTTGACTTATTCTAGATCCACTGGTTTCACAGGGGACTCCTGCCAGGCCCAGCACATGCTTCCTCCCCATGGAGCTACATCTGGCATGAGATGGCAGGATCTAGTAACCTGAAATCTGTCCTCAAGGGTGTGATGTTTGGGCGGGCTGCCCCTATAGACAGTGGGGAAATACACTTGGACGCCTCCCTAGTGGTGGTGGGGAGACACCTGGGGACCTGCCTATTGGTGGTGGAGATTTACCTGAAGATCCCCCAGTGGGGTGGTAAAGCGCCTGGGTTCCATGCTTCGCTATACACAAGCTGAGTTGGTTAATCTGAGCACTTGGTTTTGGCAGAAGCCTTTGAAGCTTCTGGCCATATGGCTTTTGTCTTTAGTATTTAGGAATAGAAGGAATTGTTCTGTCTGGGTCAGAAATGGGTAAACTGGCTTCCCGGATGACTCACCCCTCTCTCTGGCAGAGGTTACGAAATGCCCATCAAACGCCAGGGAACCATGTGCTTTTGGATTGGCTGACAGTGGCCCTCCAGGCAGTTTGGCCTAATCAGGGTGATTTACCATACTTCCCTGCTATCTGGCAAACATATGCGGAGCTCCAGCAGGTTCTACGGAAGTTGGGCATGAATCTATAATACGGACCATCAGGGCCCCGATGAGGAGTGGTTCACCACGGGGATGACAGACCTGGTGACCCATACAACTTTCCCATCCCTCTTGGGGGCCCTAGTTGCTATTCTTGACCTCCACATGTGGCGACCCATAAGTGAGATTACTCAGATTATAGCAGATCTGGGAGAACTTGAAGGAATAAGAGCGTGGAAGGAAATACAGTCTCTGACTGAAAGAAGACATTCAAAGGGCCCCATGAAGGTCTCGAGGGCCCAAATGTGGATTGATTTGATAAAGGCAGGTGCAGTGAAAGAAAAACTCGATGGGCAGCCCAACAGGATCTTGTTATAATTGTGGCATCAATTAAACTGGAGTAGTGATTTCAGCCACTGAGGTCCAAGACATGGAAGCCAGAGGAAAAGCAGGACCTCCTTGGAGAGGGTAGCCAGATCCACCAGGGTCCCCTACCCAAGAGGAGTGCAATTGGGCATTGTAGTTTGACTGAGGGGGAAAGGCCCCAACCTTGGGGAACATGGTGGGAACTGGAGGTCACGTGTAGAATTAGCAATTCACTGGACCCCATGAATGTACAAGGTGTCTTTGCATGGGTGGACACAGAAACTGAATGTTCTCTGATTTATGGCACCCTGAGCATTTTCCTGGGACCCCTGCTGTGATAAATGGCTATGGGAGTAAGGCAGTTAGAGTGAAGAAAGCACAAATCCCATTGGGAATAGGGCATTTAACCACAAAGGAGAATATTGTGCATATGTCACCAATCCCTGAATATATTTTGGGGGTGGATATCCTGTAGGGCCTGTGGTTACAGACCACTGCAGGTGAGCTCACATTGCGGGTGTGTGTGGTGAAGGCAGTTCTGAATGGACATGTTAAGCACCTACCTGCAGGTCTGCCTATACCTCGACGAGTGACAAATGCTAAGCAATATCAATTGCCTGGGGATACAAAGATATGGAAGAAACTCTACAGGAGCTGGAGAAGACAGACATCATAAAGCTCACTCATAGTCCTTTTAATTCCCCAGTGTGACCCATGAAAAAGCCAGATGACTCCTGGCGTATGACCGTGGATTACAGGGAACTGAATAAAGTCACACCTCCTTTGCATGCTGCTGTTCCCTCTATTGCATCCTTTATGGACACCCTCAGTCATGAACTAAGGACGTATCATTATGTTGTACACCTTACTAATGCTTTCTTCTCTATAGATACAGCACAGGGAAGTCACAAATAGTTTGTGTTCATGTGGGAAGGCCAGCAGTGGACATTCACTGTCCTTCCACAGGGATATACCTCCCAGTCCCACCATCTGTCACAGACTTGTAGACGAGGACTTGGCCATTATGGAAGAAACCACAAATGGCGCGGCTATGTCCCTACATTGATGATATTATGCTCATTTCTGATTCTCTTGCAGATTTAGAAGGGGCAGTTCCTAGCTTGCTGCAACATTCACAGGAGAAAGGATGGGCTGTGAACAGCACCAAGGTTCAGGGACCTGGTTTGTCAGTAAAGTTCTTAGGGGTTGTCTGTTTGGGTAAGACTAAAATTATCCTGGAAGCAATCACAGATAAGATTCAGGCCTTCCATATCCCTACAACTGTAGCAGTATTACCAGAGTTTTTGCATCTTTTGGGCTACTAGAGAGTGTTTTATCCTGCACTTGGCACAAAGTCTGAGGCCCTTATACTGGTTGGTATGAAAGGGCATCAGGTGGGAATGGGATAAACATGTGTATCTGCCTTTAGGACTGCTCATTAAGCAGTCAGGGACATGCAGGCCTTGAGCGTAATGGATACATCAAGGCCCTGTGAGCAAGATGCTCATGTCACTGATGATGGGGCGTCTGGCAGGGGCTTGAATGGACATGCCAACTTTTGGATTCTGGTCACAACTCTGAAAGGAGCAGAGATCCAGTACATCTTGGTTAGAGAAACAACTGGCTTCTGCTGTGTGCCATGCCTTGCTTGCTTACGGAACCCATCACAGGAACCACTCCGACCAAGGTAATAATGTCTATCCCTTCGCAGGGTAGGTATGGGATTGGATCCAAAGGCTGCAGAGAGCCATGGCACTGATGCCTACACTGGCCAAACTGGGGGCATATTACAGCCACATAGCATCCTCTTCACTAGTTCCTTAAGTGGACAACTCCAACGTGACTGGGGTCAGTGACATACACCAGTGGAAAGAAGGAAGAACTTGATTTGGAGCCATTAGTAGCAGAAAGCCTTTATCAGGAGGGAAGAGCCCCTATACCCGAAGGTGCTTGGTACACAGACGGCTCCAGTCATGGGCAGCCCCCGAAGTGGAGGGCTGTGGCTTTCCATCCTAAGACCGAGACAATATGGATGGAGGATGGTGAGGGGAAGAGCAGCCAATGGGCAGAGTTGTGGAAAGTATGGCTCGTGATCACCCAGGATACCTTCCCTTCTGCACTGACAGCTGGGCCAACTATGGGGGCTTGACTCTGTGGCTACCGACATGGTACCAGGCCAAATGGATGGTTGGCCACTGGCCCCTTTGGGGGCAAGAGTTGTGGCAAGACCTTGGGCCTCTGGTCAGACTAAGACAGTTACTGTATATCATGTGACTGGCCATTTGCCTTTGGCATCCCCAGGGAATGATGAAGCTGACACATTCACCCAGGTGCATTGGCTAGAAGGAAAGCCTGCCTCTGATATGACCCAATAGTTACATTCAGCATCTGTTGCACATGGAGCAAAAGACAATGTGGGCTGTAGCCTGTCAGTGGGGCTTGCTGTTGACCTTTGAAAAAGTCAGCAGAGGCCGGAAGGAGTGCCTTGTGCGCTCTAAAAGGGACTTACATTGAGTATATGGGACATATAGATAAGGGGCTGATACCCCTCACCAGGTGGCAGAAAGACTATATTGGGCCTCTGCCCATATTAGAAGGTTATCTGTATGTCATGATTTATACGGACACAGGTACTGGACCATTGGTTGCTTTTCCTGAACATCATGCAGATCAGCAAAATGACCAAAATGGGCCTAGAGTGCCTCTTTGCAGCCTATGGTTGACTGCAGGCAATTGAAAGTAATCAAGGCACCCACCTTATTGGACATGCATTACAAAAATGGGTGCAACAATGAGGGATAAGGCCATTCATGTACCATATAATCCTACCAAGACAGCATGATAGAGAGGTATAATGGTTTGTTGAAATCTGGCCTGAAGTCAGACACCAATAGTCTATGGGGCTGGTCAGTCCACTTGTGGACAGTGCTACAACATTTGAAATAGAAGTCCTGAAAGGAGGCATTGAGCCTTATGGACATGCTAACACACATTGCTGCCTCTCCTATACAACTGCACGTGCAAACCAAGGAGGAATTATTGGAGCCAGGATTTGGCCAGGAGAGCAACATCTTGCTGCCAGCCCCAACTGTGTTAAACCTGGAGACTCTGTTGAGTGGAGGTGGCCCTGGACATTTAAACACACCCATGGACCAGCAATGGCTGGCCCTTCTAGAACCCTGGGGAAAGGGCCTGGAAGCTGGCCTCGTGTGTGTTCTTGGAGTAACAGAAGAGTGCCCCCCAAGATCATAGTAGTGTACCCAAAACGTCCTGGAGGTAAGAGCATCTTACAGGGAAGTTTTGTTTCGGCTTTATGGCCAGTGCATGTACCTCGCATGCCTATATATTAGCCTATCCATCACTCCTACAGGAAGAGGGGTGAAGGTCTGGTATGCTAAACCCGGACAAGACCCCATTCCTGCCACTGTCCTATCAGAGGACCACTCTTTTGCATAAGTCCTACCGGATGGACAGGATTTGCCTATGCTGGTGTCACTAAAACATGTATCTTATTGCCCTTAGGGTTATTGTCTTCTACAGCCCTTGCAGAATGAGCCTGCCCCATAGCCACACCTGCTGCTTGCTGAGTATGCATGGAGCTCCCTGTCAGTTCAGCTGCTGGCCTCCCGTGTAATGGGTGAGATGTGGACTTAATCTGAGTAGGACTTTGAATGCAGCTGGATCCTCAAGCTTGAGGATTATCATGATTTTATTGTTATCTGTATCATAATTTCTGTTGTTACTGTATGTTATTAGTCTGATTGCAGTACTCCAGTTTTCTCTCACAGGGGCCATTGTGGAAGATTGGGGGGCACATAGATTGTGAAGCAAGAATTCTGAAGGGATGGATTGTGGGGTAAATGGCAGAATTTCCAGAATCTCCAGCATAGCCTTAGTCCATTTACATATCAATAGCTGTTTACCACTGCAGCCTCTGGGGCAAGGAATAGAGAGAAAACAGCCATTCTCTCCTCCCCTCTGTTTCTGGTACATAACTGGTCTGGTGTCTGTTACTCACCGATGACCCGCCAATGGAGTTCCTCCCAGAAGGGGTGGGTGGGAAGTAGAGGGTGTGTGGTGGCTGCCGAGAGTAAGTGGTGGCCAGAGGAGACGGATGGGCTGGGCCTGGCTAGTGAACTCAAGCATCTGTTAGAAATAAAAGCCTTTCTCCCAACCTGACATTTTCCCTTACTTTGGTTTCACTGGTTTCACAGGGGACTCCGTCTGGGCCGGGAACACCCTTCCACCCCCAAGAGCTACATCTTTGGCACTATTCACATACCTTTGGTTGGATAATTCTTTGTTGTGGGGTCTGTCCTGTGAATTGTAATATGGTTAACAATATTTCTTATTTCTACTGACTAGATACCAGTAGTACCAGTTATGACAACCAAAACTGTCTCCAGATATTGATAAATGTCCCTGAAGAGAAAATTCACCAGTTTGGGAATCACTGATTTAGAGCTACTGCTTGGCACTTTTTAGCTCACTAAAAATAATTCAAAGGGAAAAGACTTTATACAAATTTTTCTAAAACTTATACTTAAGAATTACCAGGTAAATACATTCCAGCCAGAAAATAGTGTAACATAGTAAAAATAGGATAAGATGGTTCATAATATATACATATTAATGAATGAGATATTTACTATGGAGAACAAAACCAGTGAAGGGTATGATGCTTCAAAAACTATACAGTGGTAAACCACATGAACTATATTAACCACATGTGGTCTTTCTTGAGCTCTAAGAAGAGATTTATACCTTCTTCCCTTTTATAGAATAATCTAGCTATATATCTGGAGTGTTTGTTTTTTTATATGGAAGATTGTTTTTCTTGGCTATTAAAATTCTTATGGCATTTTTATTGCCATAAGCAATGTTTATTTATTGTAATGCTAATAAATGTTTGTGAGTTTGGTTGATCTTTTCCAGTAGGACAGTTCAAGAATGATTTTAAGAGTTGAAGTTTGTAAAGGGATTGTCATCATGTTGTCTTATTTTTCTTGGTATTTTGAATAAATATCTTTAAATTGCTGAGATACTATGCTCTAGAAAATGACTTGAATGTTCTGCAATAACAGCTTTTCATTTGGATTATGAATCTTAATATTCACTTACAGCATCAACTCTAGTAGCTTCAAATATGCTATTATGAACCATTTGGATTTTAAAAGCATTCATAAATAAATGCAAAATGGAGTAGTTTCAATTGATTGGATAAGTAATGTACATTTAAAAATTAAAATAAAATATCAAAATACATACAGAGAGGAAAAAAGATGGCAGCGTGAGAAATGAGAGTGAAATCTCCTCCCCAAATGACATATATTATGAAAATACAGCAAATACAACTACTCCAAAAAGAGTGACCAGAAGTAAGAATGCACCAGCCAGTCTACATATGGGAGAAGACAACATCACACGGAAAAGGGTAAAGTAAAAAAGCTGCAACCCGGCAGGTCCTGAGCCCTCCCCCACCCCAGCTCACTGACAGGAGGAAGAAAATCAGAGCGGGAGGGAGTGGAAGCCCAGGACTGCTAAATACCCAGCCCTAGAAATCTACTCCGGGAGCACAAACCCACATTGCATGGTGCTCTGGAGATTAGAGGGGGTGAAAACCAAAATCAGAGACTGAGACTGCGAACAGGTTCCACAACCAGCTGCCCTGGGACAAAAGAAAGGTGGATGCTTTGAAAGACTTCACAACAGTGAGAAGTCTGCTAAAGGAGCAAGGGTTTAGGAGAAGGAGCAGGTGGACAAAATCGTCCTGGCACACTCAGCTCAACAGGTTGGGAACTTTCAGAAGCTTCAGGCGCTCCACCACCCTGGCTGGCAACGCAGCCCCGAGGTCCCTCACCACGATAAGCAGCCTGCAGCTTCTTCCTCCCAGCTGGCACTTATGCGCAAACCTACTGTTCCCACCATTGCTCCAGACCAGCTGGAGGGCAGCCCAACCGACAGCAACTACACGGCTTGACGCAAGGCTCTCCCTTCGTGTGACTAACTCGTCCTGACAGCAGAGGCAGGCACTGTGGCCAGGAAGCAGAAAAGAGCTTTGTCCTCCTAGCAGACACATGCACCACTCACCTGCAACTGCTGCCATCGCCCTAGACTATCCCAAGGGCAGCCCTGCCCACGGCAGCTTAGGGGACTAATCAAGAGGCTGCTCCCTCCACACGGCCCACGGGCCCTGACAGCCAAGCACTGGAGCCAGGAAGAATGAAAGGGCTTTGTTCTCCTGGCAGGCACCGGTGCCACTCACCTGCGACCCCCGCCATAACTCCAGGCCAGCAGGAGGGCAGCCCCACCCAAGGAAGCTTAGGGCCTTAACTCAGAGGCAGCTCCCTGCATGCAGCTCACTGGCCCTGGCAGCAGAGGCAGGCACTGTGTCTGGGAAGCAGAAAATTGCTCACTCTTTAGGGTAGGCATGAGCACAGCTTGACTGTGGCCACTGCTATTGCTCCAGGTACTGGGCAACTCCAAAGAGCAGAAATTCTGGGCACTAGAGGGTGCCCCCTACAGAAACCTAATATTTCTTATTATCCAATAGGATTATGAAAAGGTAGAAGAACTTTGTTGAATGCAAAATCCCTCAAACATAAAACAAAGGGCTCAGTGAGACTGAAATCACCAATATTACTACAAAAGAATTCAAAATAAAAGTCAGAGGCATGCAAATGGAGTTAAAGAAAAATATTGAAGAGCTAAGGGACGAACTGAGGAGGGAGAGAGACACCTTAAGAAGTACAGCAGCTGAAATGAAACATACAACAGAGGAATTTAAAAGCAGATTAGATGAGATAGAGTAGGTGGTAAATGAAATAGAAATTAGAGAACAAGAATACAAACAAGCTGAGACAAAGAGAGAAAAAAGGATCTCTAGAGATGAAAGAATATTAAGAGAACTGTGTGACCAATGCAAAGGAAACAATATTCGCACAACAGGGGTACAAGAAGAAGAGAGAGAAAAAGGGATAGAAAATGTCTTTGAAGAAATAATTGCTAAAAATTTCCCCAATGTGGGGAAGGAAATAGTCTCTCAGGTCATGGAATTCAACAGGTATCTCAACACAAGGGACCCAAGGAGGACAACACCAAGACATATAATAATTAAAATAGCAAAGATCAAGGACAATGACAGAGTATTAAAAGCAGCCAGAGAGAGAAAAAAGATCACATACAAAGGAAAGACCATCAGGCTATCATGAGACTTCTCAACAGAAACCTTACAGGCCAGAAGGGAGTGGCATGATGTATTTAATGTAATGAAGCAGAAGGGCATTGAGCCAAGATTACTTTATCTGGCAAGATTATCATTTAAATTTGAAGGAGGAATTAAACAATTCCCAGATAAGCAAAAGTTGAGGGAATTTACCTCCCACAAACCATCCCTACAGTGTATTTTAAAGGGACTGCTCTAGATGGAAGTACTCCTAAGTCTAAATAGAAGTCACCAGAAAAAATAAAACCACAGTAAAGGAAGAAGACCAACTAAATACTAACCAAATGCAAAATTAAATCACCTTCCCACAAAGTCAGTCAAGGAGTAGACAAAGAATACAGAATATGACACCTAATATATATAGAGTGCAGGAGGAAGAAAAAGAATGGAGGGAAAAAAAAGAATCTTCAGATTGTGTTTATAATAGCATAATAAGTGAGTTAAATTAGACTGTTAGATAGTAAAAAAGCTGCCCTTGAACCTTTGGTAACATGAATACAAAGCCTGCAATGGAATAAGTACATATCTATCGATAATCACCCTAAATGTAAATGGACTGAATGCACCAATCAAAAGACATAGGGTTACAGGATGGATAAAAAAGCAAGACCCATCTATATGCTGCCTACAAGAGATTCACTTCAAATCCAAAGACATACACAAACTAAAAGAGAAGGGAGGGAAAAAGATATTTTATGCACATAATAGGGAGAAAAAAACAGGAGTTGAAAAACTTGTATCAGATAAAATAGACTTCAAAACTAAGAAAGCAACAAGAGACAAAGAAGGACATATATAGTGATAAAGGGGTCAGTCCAACAAGAGGATATAATCTTTATAAATATCTGTGCACCCAAAATAGAAGTACACAAATATGTACAACAACTCCTAACAGAAGTAGAGGGGGAAATAGAAAGCAATGCATTCATTTTAGGAGACTTCAACACACCATTCACTCCAAAGGACAGATCATCCAGACATAAAATAAGTAAGAAAACAGAGGCACTGAACAACACATTAGAACAGATGTATCTATCAGACATCTATAGGACACTTCACCCAAGAGCAACAGGATACACATTCGTCTCAAGTGCACATGGAACATTTTCCAGAATAGATCACATACCAGGCCACAAAAAGAGCCTCAGCAAATTCAAAAACATTGAAATTGTACCAATGAACTTCTCAGATCACAAAGGTATGAAACTAGAAATAAATTGTACAAAGAAAACAAAAAGGCTCACAAACACCTGGAGGCTTAACATGCTCCTAAATAATCAATGGATCAATGACCAAATTAAAACAGAGATCAAGCAATATATGAAGACAAATGAAAACAACAGCTCAATGCCCCAACTTCTGTGGGACGCAGCAAAGGCAGTTCTAAGAGGAAAGTATATAGGAATACAGGCCTATTGAAAGAAGGAAGAACAGTCCCAAATGAACAGTCTAAATTCACAATCATTGAAACTGGACAAACAAGAGGAAACGAGGCCCAAAGTCAGTAGAAGGAGGGACATACTAAAGATCAGAGGGGAAAGAAATGAAATTGAGAAGTATTAAACAATACAGAAATTGATGAAACAAAGAGCTTGTTCTTTCAGAAAATAAACAAAATACATAAACCCCTTGCCAGACTAATAAAGAAAAAAAGAGAGTCTGCACATAAATAGAATCAGAAATGAGAGGGGAAAAATCACTATGGACAACACCAAAATATAAAGAATTATTAGAGAATATTATGAAAAATTATATGCTAACAAATTGGATAACCTAGAAGATATAGACAACTTTCTAAAAATACAACCTTCCAAGACTGACCCAGGAAGAAACAGAAAGTCTGAACAGACCAATAACCAGCAATGAAATTGAATCAGGAATCAAAACACTACCACAGATCAAAATCCCAGGACCAGATGGCTTCACCACTGAATTTTTTTTTTTATAATTTATTTTGGTATCATTAATCTACAATTACATGTGCAATATTATGGTTATTAAACTACCCCCTTCATCAGGTCCCCCCCACCAACCCCATTACAGTCACTGTCCATCAGTGTAGTGAGATGCTACAGAATCAATACTTGTCTTCTCTGAGTTGTACAGCCCTCCCCGTGCCCCTCCAACATTACATCTGCTAATTGTAATGCCCCTTTATCCCCTTTGTCCCTCCCTTCCCACCCATCCTCCTCAGTTCCTTTCCATTTCCACCACTGAATTTTATAAGACATTTAGAGAAGACCTAATACCCATCCTTCTTAAAGTAGAAGAGAGAATACTTCCAAACTCATTCTATAAACCAGCATCACTCTAATACCAAAACCAGGCAAAGACACCACAAAAAAAGAAAACTACAGACCAACATCCCTGATGAACATAGATGCAAAAATACTCAACAAAATATTAGCAAACCAAATTCAAAAATACATCAAAAAGATCATCCATCATGATCAAGTGGGATTCATTCCAGGGATGCAAGGATGGCACAATATTTGAAAATCCATCAACATCGTCCACTACATCAATAAAAAGGACAAAACATGGTCATCTCCATAGATGCTGAAAAAGCATTCGACAAAATTCAACCCCCATTCATGATAAAAACTCAGCAAAATGGGTATGGAGGGCAAGTACCTCAACATGGTAAAGTCCATATATGACAAACCCACAGCCAACACCATGCTTAACAGTGAGAAGCTGAAAGCTTTTCCTATAAGATCAGGAACAAGACAAGGATGTCCACTCTCCCCACTTTTATTCAACATAGTTCTGGAGTTCCTAGCCATGGCAATCATACAACACAAAGAAATAAAAGGCATCCAGATTAGCAAGGAAGAAGTTAAACTGTCCCTGTTTGCAGATGACATGATATTGTACGTAAAAACCCTAAAGAATCCACTACAAAACAGGTAGATCTAATATCTGAATTCAGCAAAGTTGCAGGATACAAAATTAATACACCGAAATCTGTTGCATTCCTATACACTAACGATGAACTAGCAGAAAGAGAAATCAGAAAAACAATTCCATTCACAATTGCATCCAAAAGAATAAAATACCTAGGAATAAACCTAACCAAGGAAGTGAAAGACCTGTACTCTGAAAACTACGAGACACTCATGAGAGAAATTAAAGAAGATACCAATAAATGGAAACACATCCCATGCTCATGGGTAGGAAGTATTAATATTGTAAAAATGGCCATCCTGCCTAATGCAATCTACAAATTCAATGCAATCCCTATGAAAATACCAGTGGCATTCTTCAATTAACTAGAACAAATAGTTCTAAAATTCATGTGAAACCACCAAAGACCCCAAATAACCAAAACAATCTTTAGAAGGATGAATAAAGTAGGGGGGATTACACTCCCCAACTACAAACTCTGCTACAAAGCCACAGCAATCAAGATAATTTGGTACTGGCACAAGACCCACAGATCAATGGAATAGAATAGAGAGCCCATATTTAAACCCACACATATATGGCCAATTAATATACGATAAAGGAGCCATGGACATACAATGGGGAAATACAACCTCTTCAACAGCTGGTGTTGGCAAAACTGGACAGCTCCATATAAGAGAATGAAACTGGATTATTGTCTATCCCCATACACAAAAGCAAATGAAATGGATCAAAGACCTGAATGCAACTCATGAAACCGTAAAACTCTTAGAAGACAACATAGGCAAAACTCTCTTGATTATAATCGTGAGCAACTTTTTCATGAACATATCTCCTCAAGCAAGGGAAACAAAAGCAAAAATGAACAAATAGCACTACATAAAACTAAAAAGCTCTGTACAGCAAAGGACACTATCAGTAGAATAAAATGGCATCCTACAGTATGGGAGAATATATTCATAAATGATGTATCCAATAAGGGGTTGACATCCAAAAATGTATAAAGAGCTCACGTGCCTCAACACTGAAAAAGCAAATAACCTGATTAAAAAATGGGCAGAGGAGCTGAACAGACACTTTCCAAAGAAGAAATTCTGATGGCCAACAGGCACATGAAAAGATGCTCCACATGAGCAATCATGAGGGAAATGTAAATTAAAACCACAATGAGATATCACCTCACACCAGTTGGGATGGCCAACATCCAACAGACAAGCAACAACAAATGCTGGCAAGGATGTGGAGAAAGGGGAAACCTCCTACGCTGCTGGTGGGAATGTAAATTAGTTCAACCATTGTGGAAAGCAATATGAAGGTTCCTCAAAAAACTAAAAATAGGAATACCATTTGACCTAGGAATTCCACTCCTAGGAATTTATCCTAAGAAAACAGGATCACAGATTCAAAAAGACATATGCACCCCTATGTTTATTGCAGTGCTATTTACAATAGCCAAGAAATGGAAGCAACCTAAGTGTCCATCAGTACATGAATGGATAAAGAAGATGTGGTACATATACACAATGGAATATTATTCAGCCATAAGAACAAAACAAATCCTACCATTTGCAACAACATGGATGGAGCTAGAGGGTATTATGTTCAGTGAAATAATCCAGGTGGAGAAAGACAAGTACAAATGATTTCACTCATCTGTAGAGTATAACAAGCAAAAACTGAAGGAACAAAACAGCAGCAGACTCACAGAACCCAAGAATGAACAAATGGTTATCAAAGGGAAAGGTGTTGGAGAGGATTGGTGGGACGGTAGGGGTAAGGGGATTAAGGGGTATTACGTTTAGTGCACATAATATGGTGGGGAGTGGGGAAGGAAGTATAGCACAGAGAAAACAAGTGGTGACTCTATAGCATCTTAATATGTGATGGACAGTGACTGTAATGGGGTATGTGGTTGGGACTTGATAATAGGGGCTAATGTAGTAACCACAGTTTTGCTCATGTGAAACCTGAGCATAAGATTGTATATCTATGATACCTTAATAAAAAAAGGGAAAAAATACACATACGCTTTGGTTAAATATAGTGCTTTTTGAGTCATTCAAATACATTCTTCATATTGAGTGAGTGTTTCAGTATTGTTGCTTTTGCATTTTATAACAATTAGTGAATAATACATTAGAATTAGTAAATTCCAGGAATAGGATTAGGATTTAAGAAAAGAGAGAGAGAGAATTACTTCACTATATTCATGAAGAGTGAAAATCCAGAATCTGTTACCATTTGGTTTTTAAGGGGCCTTATTTATTAAGGACAGTGAAGCAAAAAATATACAGGAGAATCAGAAATGTTTTATTACTTTATATTTGGCATGCATAATATTTGGAAAGAATCAAATTAGATTACTGAAAAATAATTTAGTATAGTTAATAATATATTCAGGGACTTTATACCAGAATAAATGTCCAATACCATTATTTGCTAAAACTGGAAATTTTTGATGCACCTCCCCTCCTCCCGCAATACAAGAATCCTGGACTCTGTGGAAACCACTCTGTCACTCCTCCTTGCCCAGATCTTTCTGGTTCTTTTCTGGGCATGAAACATGCTTCACTTCTGTGCCATACGTGGCCATGGAAATCTGTGTTGAGTCTCTCGATCTCCCTTGGCACAAGTGTAGCCATCACCATTTGAGGTCGTACTGGCCATAGTGTGCTTGTACACATGGAAAAAAAAACTCCTCTACTGGTCCTGCAATATGTGTGTCCTCCTAGGCTGAGTCTGGCTACCTCCATAATTCTCTCAGACGCTCACTCCCATTTCTACCTCTTGCTGAGCAGCTCTGTCTTCTTCTCTAACAAAAATTTCAAGATGACTTCAGATTTAAAGTAGCTGTTCATTACCACTAGGGCAACAGGTGCAAGAACCAAGAGGTTTGGCTCCATTTCCATTTTTTCTATTCTCTCCTAAGAATAAATCAATATTTTAATAGGCCTATAAAGTATATAATTACCTCTACCCATATTTCTTAATCCCTTATAAAACTCTTGCAACACACCTTGCCATTGCACAGACTCCGAACGACACCAAGAAAGTCTAGGTATCTTACCCAAGGTCACAGAACTGGGGGAGGCAGAGCTGGGACTGAAACCCAACTCTGGAAGAAAAGTCTTTCAAATTCTGTCAAAGTTTCATTTTGAATGAATGAGTCAATGAGGGACAAACTGCTGATGCTGAATTTAACCTGTGATGACTACAGAACAAAAATATCAATCCCAGTGTTTGGTGTCTATGGTGGGTTGAATAATGGCCACACAAAGATGCCTACATCCTAATGCCTGGAACCTATCAATATGATAGGTGATAGGGCAAAGTGGAATTAAGGTTGCAGATGGAATTAAGGTTTCTAATCCGCTGACCTTGAGATGGGGAGATTCTCTTGGAATACCCAGGTAGACACACTGAAATCAGAAGAATCCTTAAATGTGGCAGAAGACTGAGTGTCCAAGTGATGTGATGTGAGAAAGACTTAGTCTACCTGTAGCTCGGGGAGGCAGATGGTTCCCCGCCCAGGCCAAGTTAACTCTGAATCTGTTAAAACTGAAGGAGGACAAGGGGAAAGGGGGGTTGGGAGAAAGCATTTTTATTGCTCACAGCAGATTGGAGTTCACTAGCCAGCCCCACCATCCAGCCGCACACACGCACTTCCACCTACCCCTTCCAGGAGAAACTCCATGGCCAGGTCCCTGGTGACTAGCAGGCACCAGACCAATTACTCAACAGGAGTGGAGGGGAGGAGGGAATGGCCATTTTCACTTCATCCCTTGCCCCGGCTCCACTGGAGGATCTTCCAGTGATAAACCTCCACTGATATGCAAATAGGCTAAGGCCAGGTACCAGGAGGGAAATTCCAGAAATTCTGGGTGAAAACTTCCATTTACCCCACAGCCTATCACTGGCTGTGAAAAAGGAAAGGGGCTACATACCCTAGAGTGCAGCGAGCTTTTAGAAGCTAGAGAAGGCAAGAAAACAGAAGCTTCCCTAGAGTTTCCAGAAAGGAGTGCAGCTCTTTGATGACATTTTATTTTTGTCCGGTGAAACATATTCTATACTTCTGAACTCCAGAATGGTAAGATGATACATTTGTGTTATTCTCAACCACTAAATTTGTGCTAATTTGTTATAGCTACCATAGAAAACTGTTACAGTACTCCCCCCAGAGATACACCTGGAAGTAGTCAGCAGGACCTCTGAACCCCAAATCTGTCTTCATGGGTGTGATACTTGGGTTGGCCACCCCTGTGGATGGTGGAGAGGCCCCAGTGGCTGCAGCAGTGGAGGGTATGGCTTCACTTGGGAGCCCCCTATCCATGGGGTCCCTCTTGGGGATCCCCTAGTGGGAAATTGGTCTAGGGTAAAGCACCTCCTAGAAGGATGGCCACTTCCCTAGAATTGGGGAAGAGTGGAGACACTGGAAGCCGTGGAATTACCCCTCTTGAGATAGAAGACTGTTTAGAGGCCTTGAGTGGCTGCATAGCAGCCAGGATTGTGGGATGTTTGTTTGTCAAGATAGTAGAAAGCGTTACTGAGGAGAGAGACACACTTCGGCATCGCCTGGAAGAGCTGGGTGATGACCTACGGGATGCCCTTAAGAAAGAGAGACAGTTATCAAGCAGTCGTGCTCCTGAAAGATACATTAGTAGTGAGTGAGGAGACAACAGGAGAATCTGCGTTACAGGAGGCCATGGGGGAGGAAAGAGCAGCGCCTTCAGCCCCAGAGGTGATAGAGGAGATCGTTGAGGGGGGTGAGGAGGTGGATCCAAGGGCAGAACTGGTGCTGAGGCCCCTGCCTAGGGCACCAGCCGCTCCCAATTAAAGGTCTGCCCAGTTGTAATTCAAAAAGTAAAAATGCAACAACAGAGGGCTCCTGAGGGGGAGGAGCAGCCCCCTCCCCAGGCAGTGAAGCACTCCATGCTCCTCTCCTACACCCAGGACGAGCTGGCAGACATGAGCTTCGGTATCAGCAGACGTCATCAGAACCTCTGCCTACGTGGCTTTTGTGTCTCTGGGATATGGGAGTGGAAAACATTGTTATGTTAGGTTCTGAAATGGGTAGACTGGCTTCCCCGACCACTCACCCTTCTCTCTGGCAGTGGTTGCAAAGCGCCCATCACACCTCGGGGAATCAGGTGCTTCTGGACTGGCTGACAGCTGCCCTCAGGGCAGTTTGGCCTAATCAGGGTGATTTACCGTACTTACCGACTAGCTGGAAAATGTATGCAGAGCTCCAGCAGGTGTTGTGGGAGCTGGGCGTGAAAAATATCATCTATAATATGGACCCTCCAGGGCCCCAATGAGGAGTTGTTCACCTTAGGAATGAGAAATCTGGTGCTGCATACAGCTCCCCCATCTCTCTTTGGGCCCCCAGTGACTATTCTTGCTCCAGACACAGAGCAACCCATAAGTGAGGCCACTTATACTTTAGCAGATCTGGGGGAGGTTGACACAATAAGAGCACAGAAACTTCGTGCTGTTCAGAGCCTATCCTTTCTCCTATAGATGTTGTAGCAGTCTAGGAACTGCCCCTTTTAAATCTGCAAGAGACTCAGACGTGAGCATGATATCATCAATGTAATGATACAGCCGTATCATTACATTGATGATATGGGCTACAAGTGAAAGAAGAGGTGCAAAGGGCCCTGTGAAGGTCTCGAGGACCCAGATGTGGGTTGATTTGATAAAGGCTGGGGTAGTGAAAGAAAAACTTGATGGGCAGCCCAATAGGATCCTGTTAGAACTGTGGCAACAATTAAAGCCAGAGTAGCGGTTCCAGCCGCTGAGGTCCAAGGTATGGAAGCTGAAGACAAAGCCTCATGTCTGGCCTGTGTCCCTGCAAGACTTCCTGGGGGACAGTACTCAGGCTCTACCTGGGCCCTCACCTCCACAGGAGGATGATTGGGTGTTGCGGTTTGACAGAGGCTGGCGTCAAGGCCCCCACCTTGGGGGACATGCTGGGAACTGGAGGTCACATGTAGAATTAGCAATTCATTGGTCCTCCGTGAATGTACAATGTGTTCTGGCACTGGTGGACACAGGAGCTGAATGTTCTATGATTTGTGGCAACTTTGAGCAGTTTTCAGGAACTCCTGTTGTGATAGATGGCTATGGGGGTTAGGCAATTAGAGTGAAAAAAGTCCAAATCCCATTGGGGATAGGGCATTTACCCCAGACTATATTGCACACATTTCTCCCATCCTTGAATATATTTTGGGGGTAGATACTCTGCAGGGCCTGTGACAGTCCACTGCAGGTGAGTTCAGACTGAGGGTATATATAGTAAAGGTAGTTCTGAGGGGACATTCTAAGCACCTGCCTGTAGCTCTGCCTGTACTTTGGTGGGTAACAAATACTAAGCAGTACAAATTCCCTGGGGAACACAGGAAACTGGAGAAACTCTACAGGAGTTGGAGAAGGTGGGCATCATAAACCCACTCATAGTCTTGTTAATTCCCCAGTGTGGACAGTGAAAAACTGGACAGCTACTGGCATATGTCCGTGGATTACAGGAAACTGAATAAAGTCACACCCTCTTTTTATGCTGCCGTCCCCTCTGTAGCAGCCTTTATGGACACCCTCAGTCATGAGCTAGAGATGTTATCATTATGTTGTGGACTTTGCTAATGCTTTCTTATCTACTGACACAGCACAGGGAAGTCAGGAACAGTTTGCCTTCATGCGGGAAGGTTGGCAGTGGACATTCACTGTCCTTCCACAGGGATACCTCCACAGTCCCACCATTTGTCATGGACTTGTATCCCAGGACTTGGCCACAAGGAAGAAACTGCAAACAGTACGGCTGTATCATTACATTGATGATATCATGCTCACGTCTGAGTCTCTTGCAGATTTAAAAGGGGCAGTTCCTAGACTGTAGCAACATCTGCAGGAGAAAGGATGGGCTCTGAACAGCATGAAGTTTCAGGGACTGCGTTTGTCTGTAAAATTCTTGGGGGTTGTCTGTTTGGGTAAAATTAAAGTTATCCCAGAAGCAGTCATACACAAGGTCCAGGTTTTCCCTGCCCCTACCACTATGACAGTATTACAGGAGTTTTGGGGTCTTTTGAGCTACTAGAGAGTGTTTATCCTGCACTTGGCACAAATTCTGAAGCCCTTATACCAGTTGGTAAAAATGGGCATCAGGTGGGACTGGGATGAGACATGTGCAGCTGCTTTTACTGCTGGTCAGTGAGCAGTCAAGGCTGTATAGGCCTTGAGTGTAATGAACTCATCAAGACCTGTGAGCTCGATGTTCATAGAGCCGAAGATGGTTATGGATGTGGCCTTGGCAGCAGTTTGAAAAGCCGCATGAACTTACTGGATTCTGGTCACAACTATGGAAAGGAGCAGAGGTCCGGCACACCTTGACAGAGAAGCAACTGGCTGCTGTGTACCACGCCCTGCTGGCTATGGAACCCATCACTGGAACAGCTCCGACCAAGGTAATAACCACCTATCCCACGCCGGGTGAGGGCAAGACTGGACCCAAAGGCTGTGGAGTGTGTGGCACAGATGGCTACACTGGCCAAATGGAGTGCATAGCAGTATAGCACACTCTCCACTAACCCCTAAGGTGGAGAACTCCAATGCGTAATGGGGCCAGTGACCTATACCAGTGGAAAGCAGGAAGAACTTGCTTTTGAGCCACTGGTAGCCAAGAGTCCTTATCAGGAGGGAAAAGCACTTACACCTGAAGGTGCTTGGTATAGAGACGGCCCCAGTTCTGGGCAGCTCCCAAAGTGGAGGGCTGTGGCTTTCCATCCTAAGACTGAGACAATATGGATGGAGGATGGTGAGGGGAAGAGCAGCCAATGGGCTGACTTGCGGGCAGTATGGCTCGTGATCAGCCAGGAGCCCTCCCCCATAGTTGTCCGCACTGACAGCTGGGCCGTCTATCTGGGCTTTGCCCTGTGGCTACCAACATGGTACCATGCCAACTGGATGGTTGGTCACCGGCCTCTTTGGGGTCAAGAGCTGTGGCAAGACTTTGGGCCTCTGGTCAGACTAAGACAGTTATCATACATCAGGTGACTAGCCATTTGCCCAGGGAATGATGAAGCAGACACATTGGCGTAGGTGCGTGGGCTAGAAGGAAAGCCTGCCTCTGATGTAACCCAATGGTTACATCAGTGTTTGTTGTACATGGAGCAAAAGACAATGTGGGCTGTAGCCCAATGGTGGGGCTTGCCATTGACCTTTGAAGAAGTCAGCAGAGCCTGGAGGGAGTGCCTTTTGCGCTCTAAGACGGGCTTACACCAAATCCCACAGCAACATGGGACAATAGTAAAGGGGCCAATACCCCTTGTCAGGTGGCAGATAGATTATATTGGGCCTCTGCCCATATCCTAAGGATATCAGTATGCCATGACTTGTGTGGAAACAACTACTGAGTTGTTGGTTGCTCGTACAGATTTGCAAATGACCAATAGGGGCCTAGAGCATCTCTTTGCAGTCTGTGGCCAGCCACAGGTGATTGAGAGTGTTCAAATACCTAGTTTACTAGATATGTATTACAAGAATGGGTGCAGCAATTAGGAATAAAGTGGAATTTTCATGTATCATAACCCTACTGGGGCAGGCATGATGTAGAGGTACAATGGTTTGTTGAAATCCAGCCTGAAGTCAGACACCAATAGTCTATGGGGCTGGTCAGTTCGCTTATGGAGAGTGCTACGTCATTTGAATGAGAAGCCTGGAAAAGAAGCCTTGAGCCCTGTGGGCATGCTAACACACATTGCTGCCTCCCCTATACGACTGTCTGTGCATACCAAAGAGGAGTTATTGAAGCCAGGATATGGCCAGCAGAGCAACATCCTGCTGCCAGCCCCTGCTGCATTAAACCCTGGGGACTCTGTTGAATGGACATGGCCCTGGACATTTCAACACATAGACCAGCAATGACTGGCCCTTCTGGCACCTTGGGGGAGAGGCCTGGAAGCTGGCCTCATGTGTATTCCTGGAATAACAGCTGAATGACCCCCAAAGGTCATGGTAGTGTGCCCAAAACGTCCAGCAGGTAAGAGCATCTTGCGGGGAAGTTTTGTTTTATCTTAATGGCCAGTGCATGTACCTCCTGTAGCCCTATGTATTGACCCATCTGTAACTCCCACAGGAAGGGGGGTGAAAGTCTGATACACTAGACCAGGACGAGATCCCATTCCTGCCACTGTCCTGTCACAGGACCACTCTCTTGCATGCATCCTACCTGATGGACAAGATTTGCCTACGCTGGTGTCATTAAGGCAGGTATCTTATTGCCCTAGGGTTATTTTCTCCTACAGTCCCTGTGGCCGGGCTGCAGCTGCCTCATGCTGATTGCTCTGACCTACCTCCCCTACCCAGTCAGCTACTGGCACCTGTGGAGTGGGCGAGCTATGGAATTAATCTGCATAGGAATTTGAATCTAGCTGAATCCTCTGTTTTGAGGATTATCATGATTTTATTGCTGTTGTTATTGTATGTCATTAGTCAGGTCACAGTGCTCCAGTTTTCTCACCCAGGGGCCATTGGGGAAGATGGGGAATGAGAAGATTGTGAGGTGAGATTTCTGGAGGGGTGTCCTGTGGGTAAAATTGCAATATTCCCAGAATCTCCAGCCTGGCTTTAGTGCAACTGCATATCAATAGGTGTTTCCAAGGGGGGAGAGAAGTAGGCTGTCTCCCTATTAATAGGTGATTACAAGTTTGGGGGGAACGAGGGTATAGCTGGACCAGAGAAGGTTGGTGGGGTATGCTTTTTGCAGCCAGGTGGTAAGAGACATGGTCAAACAGAAGTGGACTACCGCTTGTAAGCAATAAATGGATTTCTCCCACGTTATTTCTCCCTTTGACTGATTTCAGTTTCAAAGGTAATTTGCCCTGGTCTGGGAGAAAGATTTTCCCCCTGGAGTTGCAAGTGTCTACATCAGTTTGATGCTTTTAAAACATTCTAACTACAATTAGCAAATAATAAACCAGAAAAAAAAATCAAAGAAGTTAGCATTTCATTATTAAGAAATTTTCAGCCAAAGGCTATATTAAGAAACATAGAAACAAAGTTTCCAAAGTTGTTCTTTTTTAATATTTATTCAGGCATATAATTATTCAGTCTAATTATTTATGGAGCACCTATTTATCTTCTCAACTAAGTGTTGAGAAGATAGAAGCAAAACAGACAAAGCTTCTGCCTTCATAGATTTATGATTTGAAAAGTCTCAAAATTCTATTCATTGGGTATTCACTTTATATGTAAATAGGCCTAGTAGAATGAGAGCTACAAAAGACGTTCGCAGTCAAGTCGACTCGGGATCAGTCCCAGAGCCTCTGTTATACTTCTTTGTTTTTGACTACAGAGCTCAGTCACGCTCCTGTTATCTCTTTCCCAGAATTATTGTCCAGTCTCTTCTTTCTTCCTCAAAACTAGCCATGCAGTGGATTTAGTCTTGTTGGCCTCTCCCCTTCCTGGTTGACTGAAATCCAGGGAGGGGCAAAATACCTAGATGAAACCAAAATCAGTCAAAGGGAGAAATAAAGTTTAAAACCCGTTTATTGCTTACAAACAGCGGTCCAGCGTCTCTCTCCCTCCTGATGAAGCAGAAGCAAGAGAATCCTGCTCCCAGCCTCTCAGGTCTAGATAAGCCCTTGTTGGCCCAGGTATCAACGACTGCTGTCCACTCCTTGGAAACACCTGTTGATATGGAGATGCACTAAAGCCAGGTGAGAGATTCTGGAAATATTGCAATTTTATTCATACTGATTCAATTTTGTTCATTAATACATTTATTGCTAACCACTGAAGAAAAATAGGCAATTTCAATAATATCAACAACAAAAACAAAAGGTAAATTTTTAAGCCTACAATGTTCTTACCACAGAAGTTTTGACTCATTTTCTGTAACTAAAAGCATTCCCTTGCTATTTCTGCGAGGCGTACAGATAGTAACTGTAGATAAAATTAAAGCCTAAATATGGATTCAAGGTAGAACAAAAGCTACTCCTTTGACCTCAAGTGGGCAATTGTGTTTCTGAGGATTTCCCAGGAAATAAAATCCAATTCAGTGGGGTGCTCAGTAATTACACCCTTTGGGCATTTCCTCTGTACCACACCAATTAAAGGGCAGTTCTAGGAAGCTTAGGTCAATAAGGCTGTTTTTCAAACTTATTTAGACTATAATCCAGAGGAAGAGGTAGATTTTAATTTGTGATCGAATGTGCACTCGTAACTGAAACCAAAGTTTCACAAACAATACTTATCCCTTATATTGAACAACACACTGTGATTTTTTAAATTCTATTTCTTCTTTTTATGTTTTCACGCTGGCTGAATTACAACCATAGTTTTCAAAACACTGAAGGAGCTCTCATAAGCAATTGGTCACAGTGTGGCAAGCACAGTAATGCCGAGCAGAAACTCTGGATACGAGTCCTGGTTCTAACATCTTTGCTGTGTGAGTCAGTTCAAGTGACTTAATGTCCCTGATTGTGCTTCCTGTTACCTGATTTGTGGAGGTTAATATTCTCGAGGAGTGGGGCAAGGTCCCACGATCACATAATAACGTGATGTACAATGTTAGCTGTGTTATGGTGTGATTTTCATGTATTTTGTTCATTGGTATATTCAGTGGTATGCGTAACTCAGCTCATACAAGCTCACAGGAATCCATTCCGAACATCTGCTCTTGATGTCTTTTTCAGTGATATCTGTTGATAACTTGAATCAGCCATCACAGGACTATTTACACAAGAGAAAATCCCGAGCGCTACGCATCAAGCCCACCCCTGCCTTAGCTAGTATTGATTGCCTAGCACCCTCCGACAGGTATCCCAAGCACTTAGGACAGTGTCTGACCTGATGGCTCTTAATAGTTATCAAAGGAATAAATGGAAAAATGAATATAGTCCATTTTATAACAGCAACTAATATCACCATCAGGAAATACACGTTAATAGAAAGTGTATTTAGCCATCTAAGGAATTGCCTTTAAGGAAGATTTTGCTGATAAAATACATAGTGTAGATTGAGCTCATTTCCTTTTCTGTCATCATAGAACCAGTGAGTTAAATTATAATTTAAAAAATTATTATGATTTCCTTAATACCATCCCCCCTTTGTCTCAGCTGCAAGTAATTAACTTCTGAAATGTCAAAAATCAAATTATGTTGCATAGCAGACAATCCTATACAGGCATACATCCAATATATTGTGGGTTCAGTTCCAGGCCACCACAATAAAGTGGGTATCACAGTAAAGCCACTCAAATGAATTTTTTGGTTTCTCAGTGTATACAAAAATTATGTTTATACTATACTGTAGTCTAATACGTGTACAATAATATCAGTGCATATAAAAAACATGTACATAGCTTAATTAAAAATATATACTATTGTTCAAAAATGCTCACCATCATCTGAGCCTCCAGTGAGTTGACATCTCTTTGCTGGTAGAGAGTCTTGCCTCCGTGGTGATGGCGCTGACCGATCAGGGCGTGGTTGCTGAAGCCTGGGATGGCTGTGGCGATTTCTTGACACATGACAACAATGGAATTTGCTGCACCTTGACTTCTCCTTTTGCAAACGATTTCTGTGAAGCATGCAGTGCTGTTTGGTAGCACGTTACCCACCGTAGAACCTTCAAAACTGGAGTCAGTCTTCTCAAATCTGCCACTGTTTTATCACCTAAGTTTGTATCATGTTCTACAGTAAATTCCTTTGTTGTCATTTCCACAATCTTCACATCTTTGCTAGGACAGATTCCATTTCAAGAAACTGCTTTCTTTGCTCATACATATGAAGCAACTCCTCATCCATGAAAGTTTATCATGAGATTACAGCAATTCAGTAACATCTCGAGGCTCCATTTCTCATTCTAGTTCTCTTGCTATTTCCTCCACACTGCAGTTACTGCCTCCACTGAAGTCTTGAAACTCTTAAAGTCATCCATGAGGGTTGAAGTCAACTTCTCCCAAACTCCTATTACTGCTGCTATTTTGACCTCTTCCCGTGAATCACAAATGTTCTTAATAACATCTTGAATAATGAAACCTTTCCAAAAGGTTTTCAATTTACTTCACCTGGGTCCATTAAAAGAATCACTATTTATCGCAGTTATAGCCTCAAAAAATGTATTTCTTGAATAATAAGACTTAAAATTTGAAATTACTCCTGGTCCATGAGCCACAGAATGGATGTTGTATTAGCAGGCATGAAAACAAGGCTGATCTGGTCATTCATCTCCATCAGAGCTCTTAGCTGACCAGCTACCTTAACAATGAGCAGTAATATTTTGAGAGCATACTTTTTTTTTTCTGAGCAGCAGTTCTCAACAGTGGGCTTAAAATACTCAGTAAGCCATGTTGTAAGCAGATGTGCTGTGTGGGGAAGGTGGGGTTCCTATGGCCAGGATCCTCACTGAACTTAAACCATGTAATGATGTAACTGGCCTGTTGCTAGCCTCCTGCTTCCACACCCATAGGCAATAAGCTATTGTGCTATATAGAGAGCTCAGCCCAGTGCTCTGGGCGGAGGCAGAGATGCTAGTGCTCGACCTACTACTGGGAGAACAAGCCAGGTAATAAACCCTTTCACCCCAAAGAACATTTTGCCATCAATTTCTTTGGTCACATTGAATCCATAGAGAACTTGCCCGGGACTGAAACCCACTGGCAAGACATGCTGTCATCCAGACTTTGTTGTCCCATTTATAGAGCACGGGCAGAGTAATTTTAACATAATTCTTAAGGGCCCTAGGATTTTCACAATGGTAAATGAACACTGGCTTCAACTTAAGGTCAGCACTGCATTAACCCCTAATAAAAGAGTCTGCCAGTCCTTTGAAGCTTTGAAGCCAGGCACTGACTTTTCTCCATCTATGAAAGTAGTAGATGGCATCATCTTCCAATACGAGGCTGTTTTGTTTACATTGAAAATCTGTTCTTTAGTGTTGCCCCCTTCAATAATGATCTCAGCTGGGTCTTCTGGCTAACTTGCTGCAGCTTCTACATCAGCGGTTGCCACTTCACCTTGTGCTTTTATGTTATGGGAACTGCTTCGTTCCTTAAACCACATGCACCAATCTCTGCTAGCTTCCAAACTGTCTTCTGCAGCTTCCTCACCTCTCTCAGCCTTCACTGAATTGAAGAGAATTGGGGCCCTGGTTTGGGTTAGGTTTTGGCTTAAGGGGGTACTGCAGATGATTCGTTCTTCTACTCAGACCACTTGAACTTTCTCCATATTGGCAATAATACTGTTTCACTTTCTTGTCATTCACACATTCAGTTGGAATAGCACTCTTACCTTCCTTCAAGAACTTTTCCTTTCCATTAACTACTTGGATGACTTTGGCATAAGAAGCCTCGCTTTTGCTCTGTCTCAGCTTTCCCCATGCCTTCCTCACTAAGCTCAATCATTTCTAGCTTTCAGTTGAAAGCGAGAGACATGTGACTCTTCCTTTCACTTGAATAGAGGCCATTATAAGATTATTAATTGGCCTAATTTCAATATTGTTGTGTCACAGGGACTAGAAAGGCCCGAGGACAGGGAGAGAGGGGAATGGCCAGTCAGGGGAGCAGACAGAGCACACACATTTATCGATTATGTTCACTGTCTTACACAGATGGGGGGCATGGCACCTCAAAACAATTACAAGAGCAACATCAAAGATCACTGATCAGAGATCACTGTAAGAAGTACAATAATGAAAAGGCTTGAAGTATTGTGAGAATCACAAAAATGTGACATGGAGACATGAAGTGAGCAAATGTTAGAAAAATGGTTGCTCAACGTAGACTTACCACAAGCTTTCAATTTGCAAAAAATACAATATCTGTGTGCAGTGCAATACAGCAAAATGCAATGAAATGAGATATGCCTGTACATAAATTTGTACACATTTTTCTTCCAATGGTGAAGGAGGTGGGAAGGTTGCAGCCTAGTGTTAACTCTTTAGGTGAGTATAATGGAGAAATAAAGACCATTTCCATTCAATAGTATTTACTACCCGATTAAAAGTAAAACAGAAAATAACAACAAAGTATATTCTGATCCTTCCTTGTATCTCATAAGACTTCCTTCCCACTTATTATCACCTTCTCCAAGAAGACTTCTATAACTCTCCAGGGAAAAAGTGAATGTCTCTCTCCTGGGGGCTCCCATGGTATAATGTATGTGCTTGAGTGTATACACTAAGTATTTGTCATATACAGAAAAATATAATTGCCTGTAATTACTTGTCTTCCCCTACATGAACAACTAAAGTTAAATGACTTTCTTTTTTTATAATTTGACACTCAGAGTAAAGATTATACCTTCTAGAGTGCCTGGCACCTAATAGGAGTTCAGTAATATTCACTTGAATTCATGGTCAAATTAATACATTCATGAATTAATGAATGGTTCTTTATATCTTAAAGATAAACTCGAGACTTTGGAAAAGTTGTCCAAACTAACAAAAAGAAAAAGGAATGGAGATGATTTTTTTGAGGTCAAACCAATGCCCATTGCTCTTTGGATTTAATGATGAAACGTATGAAGGACACGAGCATTTGTTCCAAGACATGAGGGGGGACAGGGATTCCATGTGTAAGTTAACCCTAGGGGAATGGTCAATGACAAATGAGTAGAAATGGATATTCTCCAAAATTTACTGCATAGCCATAACTTGTACTAAACAGATATTTTGGTTCAGTTGCCTTAGTCTCTCCTGAAGAGTTAGGTCTACTTGCTTTAATCTCTAGGACTCAGTAATGTTTGACTACATCTTTCAGGGACTAGTCATATCCATTTTCAGTGTTCGAATACATTTCATTCAGAAATTGTTTGTAATCATTTATATTTAAACACAATTAGATAAAATTAATAGAAAGGTCAAACGTGTATATTTTCAATACTTAGTTTAAACCATAAATGCAGAGATTAAACAGCAAAACACATTACTAACCAAAATACATCACTCAGTTTCACACAGCTGAACTGATTCGCTTTTCCCTGCATTTCTTGAGCATATGTTAAAGAAGTATAATTTTCTGCACCCCTTGGTTTCTGCCAAATCATAGCAGCCAATAGTCACAGTAAATCCACGCATATTCTTCCTCTAAGTCCCTTAGGTGCTGTTAAATTGTAACAAATGCCACTCTCCACTTCAGTGTGTTGGGCTATGGTCCAGGAGAAAGGTAAATCTCAAATTTAGAGTCTTGGCTTATCCACTGCTCAACAAGACGTTCCAAATTTTAAAGAAGATGCAACTAACCAATGCATCTAAAGAACAAAACTGGAGCTTGTTTACATTGGGTATGAGACTCTATATTCAATTTGGGAAATAATTTTTTTCTGTCTTGTTACATTTCAGGTTGTTGTGCTATTCCTTGGACATGCCTTTTATCATGTGCTATGTATCTTTGGATAAGTATTTTCTATTGTTGCTGTTGTGATTTTTTAAAAATTTAATTCCAGATTTATGTAACTATGAATTTGGCAAATATGCTCTCTAGTAGTATAACTATAAGCTGAATCTCCATCAGAAAGTAGAGCCTAAAACTCACATGGGCACAGGGATTCCAGGAATGGGCACAAGATTTTTTGTTTAATTGTTTTTTTTTTATATAAACAATTTTGTCCAAGATTTTTATATCAATTGATTTTTAGTTGTCATTCAGTAAAAAGTAATTTTTGTCTTTTGAAACATTTTTGATACAAGTTTAATTATCTTAATATTGTAACTCACATTCTTAAATAGATGATTTATCATAAAACTCCCTATAATTTTCTCTAGAAAAGAAAAAGACTATATGTGTTAAACTAGTAAGACAACTGATAACAAAATTTAATTAAATTTTAAAACATGGTAGATATGGGGGTAGAAGGGAAAGTTGACATTGGATGTCAGCCCATGGAAACAAACTCTATTTCCAGTTTCAAAACACTATGCTCTGAGATTTATTTTACAAGAGAAAGAGAAAGAGAATGGAGCCTTTCTTCAGTTTCACACAGACCCAGACTGTGATTATCTCTGATTCTCAGCATCTAGCAAGGACAGAATTAAAATATCCTAAAGAGAAGTACTGTGTTCTACTTTTCTTACTTCTCCTAGGCTCTCTCACTCACCCATCTTCAAATACTGACTGAATGCCTGGCACTCTGCTAGACACTGATCATACTGTGTGGACTGCACTTTCTAAAGATGACGGCAGCACTGTCTCCCATCCCACATGCTCTTCTGCAGATTGACCTAGCTACTGCTCCATCAGGAGGTGAAGTCTTACTCCTCTACTCTTCAACTTCCCTAGCCGTAGAACTTGCTCATAACCAATAGTAGAAATGAAAGTGCATGAATTTTGAGGCCAGTTTATAGAAGGTCTTGCATCTTCTGCCTGGTTCTCTTGAAACTCTAGTACTTGGGGGAGCCAGCCAACATGTAAGACGTCTGACTACCCTGAGACTGCCTGGTGGGGAGACCAGGTATAAACACTCCAGCCAACTGTTTTGCTGAGCTCAGTCTTCCTGCCATTCTCACCAAAACATGAGGTGTTGAATGAAGCTGTCTGTGAGCCTTCAGACCATCTGGTCTTAGTGAATTCTGCAAGGAGTAAGAAATTGTCCAGACAGACCCTGCTTGGATTTCTGACCTACAAAATTATAGCAAAATAAAATGGTTGTTGGTGTAAACCACTCTGCTTTGGAATTACTATGCACAAATTAGTAATTATAACAAAAGCTACCAACAGCTATTGAGTTCTTGGGTTTTAGGCACTTATTTAATCCTCAGGTAAGTACTAACATTATCTCCACTTTCCAATTGGCTAAAGATCACAGAGCCTGGAAGAGAGGAAGCCTCTGCCTCCTGAACCACTATGTTCTACAAAGTCCCTGCCCCCAGGAAGCTCATAACCCAGTGGAAAAAATAGACTCAGAAATAATTATAATAAAATGTGATAAATATCATAATATGGGCTTCACAGGATGCCATGAGAATTTAAAAGAGAGAGAATATAATTCTTTTTGGAGTGGGAAGGAGATGGGGGAGGAGAGAAAAGACTCAGAAGGATTTTGAAAAGGAAGTAGAATTGAATCATGGAAATATCAGGTGTTTGAGTGAGAAAAGGGCAGTGGCCTTCATTTTTCTTTTTCTTTCTCCTCTCTTTCTATCTTTCTGGCAGATAAATATGGCTGAAGCAAGAGAAACTAACAGAATGGAACACAAAATTTGAGGAGAGGAGTAGAGGAAAGGTTGGTATGAATCATTTCATCCCATGCTAAAGCCTTTGTATTTTTTTTTCCTATGAGTGGTAAGGAATCACTGGAGAAATTTTGATCAGGGAAATAGCAACAGAAAGTTTGCACTTTTATCATATAATTCTGGTTGCAGTGTGGAAGACGAATTGGATTGAATTTAGAGATAGGTACTCAAATACGTATCTTATATATGAAGAATACATGGATTAATTTAAATTGTAATATTATTTCTCTCTTTTTCTACTGCTTTGGGCAATTTGCCTTATCAGTCACAGCACAATACACAACATACAAAACAACACAAAAAGTTAGTAACCATTATAACTAACATTTATTGAACAGTTATTACGTGTGCTGTCATTTAATAAAAATACCAAACTACAACGAAAGGATTATTATCTCCTTCTTATAGAAGGCGAAACTGAGGCAGAGCTCCTCCAAGGTTACGTAACAATTCGGTAGCAGAGCTGGAATTCAGGCCAAAGCAGTTCAGTTCTGACTGATGCTACAAGTTCCGAGAGAGAGTTCAGTGGCAGCAGGTCCTGAAGCAGATATTTTCACCCTAATTTAGTAGAGGTTAATAGAGTCATGGATAGAGACCTAGAACTGTAAAGAGAAGGGCACTTAGCCAAAACAGAAAGTTAGGGAAAGACTTTATTGAGGAGATTGTACATGAGTGAATTTCTTCCTTCAAGCATTCATTCATTCACTCATCAAATATTTTCGAGTGCCTATGATACCAGGCATCCCGCCAGGAGAGAAGAGAATTAATTTTTCTACCTGAAGCTCAGGTTGTATCATGTACAGCTAATGAACAAGTAATCACAGGCTTAGGGATGTTATGAAGGAGAAGTACAAGGTTCTGTATAAGCCCCTCAAAAAGGAATCCTCATCTAATCCGGGGAGGTAAAGTTTAAAGGGTGAGTAAGAGTTTTTCAGGTGCAGTGGAAGAACATGATAAAGGAAGAGTTCTCCAGGCGGAAGGAGAGTCATGACAGCAGACAGAGCAGGGAGCTCCCCGGGCCCTGAGTCCCACTGAGTGATGACAGCAGAGAGCGGCGAGCAGCCTTAAGAGTGTGACAGGCATGGCTTCATCCACGAAGAGCTCCATAGTACCTTATGGACTATGGCACCATTTGAAGGAGTTTTAAAATATGATTTAGGATTTATTAAATTCATTATGGCTACTGGGTTCAGAATGTGTTGCAAGGAGGCAGGAAGTGAAATGGGACACAGTGGGGGAAAGTAGGTCTATTTTAAATATGTTTTGGAAATATAACTGATAAGATGTGAGGATTGATTACATATCACAACTGAAAAAGGAAAGGGCAAATTAAAGGACAGCTTATCCATTTATAGATTGAATGACTGGATAGATAGTTGTATCAAACACAGAACATTTCTGAAAACTGGAAGAGCTCTTTTCAGGGATGAGGGAAAGGGCTGGGAGGGTGGGAGTGGGGGATTGCACAGATCATGAGTTCAGTTTGGACAGCCTTAGTTTGACGTGCCTGTCGACTAGCTAAGAGGAGAGGTATTATGTAAAGTTGAATATATGAGTAGGAATGATGTCTGGACAGAAATAATAGTTCTGGAAGTTCCTGGAAAATAGGTGTATGACAGATGAAGTTATAAAATTGCTTAGTGAAGGGGAGTACTGCAAGAGGAGAAAGGCATCTTGGACAGAGAGCTGAAGAACATTTCTGAGGGAGACAAAGGAAGACAGAGGAATTTCTTACAGAATTAGCAATTAAAACTGAACAAGACGGCATAAGTGCTGAATTTGGCTTCCTAGGATGACCTCGGTTTCAAGGGAGTGTTAGGGTGGGTCCCAGCGGGAAGGGAAGACATCTCTGAAGAAATTTGGCTGTGAAAAATATAAGAAGGTAACTAGTGTGAGATAGGGGGTCAGGAAAGTATTTATTGCTTATTCTTTGTTTTTCTTTTCTTTTTTTCCCTGTTTTGTTTTATTTTGTCTTTCCAGTGGAAGGCTCTAGGCCGTGTTTCACTGTTCTCATCAGAGTTCACCAAGCAGGCAAAGGTAAGTGCTGTTATGTCAAGTCCTGTTCCATCCACCAAGAAAAAGGGATTGTTTAAAAGTATGAGATCAAAGAGATCAAAGAAATCAGAAAGATCAAAATTTGCTTGGAAGGTGAGAACATGACCAGAAAATATATTGATTGCTGCAATAGTTTTGAGAAATCTTTCTCAGAGTTTTTTTTTTTCTCACTACTTCAAATAAATCTGTGGTCATCTGTACATTTGTACAGCTATTAATTCTACCCTGTGAGGGTTGTGGTTCTTAATGTGGTTTAATAGCTCTGTTTATCTAGCGTATATATCAGTTCAACACTATGCATGTTAAATGTGCCCCGTGAAAGTATTTTCAAGCCTGTATCTCCCAAACATCTAAATTCATCTTCATGTTATAAACAAGAATTTGTCTTAAAAAGTAATTATAGATTCCTGGTTCCTGAAGACATTAAGAACACAAGCTGACTCACTCCTCTTATTGAAATTCAATGCATGATATGCCCTAGAAGTGAGATAAGAGTTCTTCCTGAAAAATTAACAACAAAAAGAATCCCTAGGTAGATCATCCTTGGCCCCTTCTTCACGGTTAAACAACAGGGATGGCAGAGGCAAAACAGAGGGGCGTTTGAGGTCACATGTGCCTTGGAGAACTGACAACAGCTGCGGGCTCTGTTCAGCTGTTTATACAGACTGTTTAGCTCCTGTGCATCTCCTCTACTCAGTTCTCTCCTACCTCCAACCCTCAACACAAGAGGGGTCATGGTGGGGTTGGTATTCATATAAGGCAATCTGGTTGTCCATTGCTGGTTGCTGGGAAAAAGGAATAGTTAAACATGGTAGACACACAAGAAATGTCACTTATGTTAGCAAATACCCAAGTTTTAAAATGTATGAGAAACAGAAAGAGAACTATAATCCAGAATACAATGCCATTTACATAACATTTTTTTAAAAGATTTAAAACAATATTTTGCAAGCATAGGATACACAAATGGGCATATCTTAAACAAAATAGAATAAGTGTCTTTGGAGAGAGGCGGGAGCAGAAGAAGTAACACCATAGAAAAGGATAATTCATTAAAATAAGATAAAATGAGGACTGATGATTGGTGGTGTGCCATGAACCTAGACCTTGTGATTAAAACAAGTCTCTGTACTGCCACCCGAAAAAGACGAAACACAGTATAACCAAAACACATGTAAAAAAAATTGTATAATGAGTGTGTTAGTAGATCTATGGTTAATGTGATTTTCAGAAGATTGAAAAGTACCCAAATGCAAATTTAGAAGGGGGTAGGGTTTCTGCCACTGAGTCATTTCAGATGAAGAAAAACTTCAGCAACCATTCCTCGGGGCTACTACTGATTAATCAAACACTCCCTAATACATGGTGAAAAGGGTCCTAGAGGGAACAAAAGATTTTGAATGAAGTGACCCTTTGGTGAAATAACAGGAAATGTGGCAGAATGGGTAAAAAAATTTCAGTAGGCTAGTAAAAACCTCAAAAGAGTGATCAATTTTGTCAAGCTAGTTTTGAGATTGCTTTCATATATCATGAAATATTTTTGAGAGACAGAGACCTAAAGGCACTGCCAATTAATACATACAGAAAATCAATATACTGGAAAATCTTACAAAATTGATATTTTACACTTGTGTTGAATGTCAGTCTTGACCCAAACGATGCTATGACTTTGAGTAGAACAAAAGAAGGTTAAAAATGCCCTTCACATGAAAGTTTTATATTCTGAGAGCACAAAAGAATGAAATACTTTCTCATCTGTAATAGCAGTTGTCTGGGAGGTTCTTTGTTCTTTCACTGGCACATAGTAAATTGAGTCTTTTCAACAGTAATGCAGTTGGGAACTTTAAAGATAATTAAGAAACATAAAATATGTCAGTCTTCTCAAGCACAGTTGGAATATGAGTTTTAATCTCTCTCCTTCAAGAGCATTAGTATAAGTTTAAGTCTGTACTCTATTTTTTTTAAAATATATCATTTAAATGTATACCAAGAAAAAAATGTCCAGTAACTATGTACAGAAAAATAAAGTGTTTGTTTTTTAATGAATATTGAATAAGAGCTGTAACTTGACATATATTGCTGACACATGAGCAAAATAATATCTTAATTTGTTGGTATAATGTAGTAAAATATATAAAAGAAGAGGAAAGAAATCCTGTAATAAAAATTAGATTTGATGACTGGCTCTGATATAAATACAGGGATTCAGTTTTCTACTGAATGTCTTGAAGGACACAGGCAACACAGGACTCGTGGGTCTGTCT
The DNA here is from genome assembly GCA_032199065.1 of Smutsia gigantea. Lineage (NCBI taxonomy): Eukaryota > Metazoa > Chordata > Mammalia > Pholidota > Manidae > Smutsia > Smutsia gigantea. Next base: position 61,363 of record JAVSCE010020691.1, read on the forward strand.
GTCTCCTTCTTACAGTCTTGGTAGCTAAGCCAAGTGCAGCGCAGCGTGACTGGTACCAGAACCTATACCAAGTCCTTATAGGATTTGTGATCACCATGAGGTTTCCATGAGCCCTACCTAGTCTGCAAAATTTAAGAAAAGAGCCTCGTGTTTCACACTAGCGACTTGGAAATAGATGATGCATGCCTCAACTTCACTTCAAAAGAGTAAACTTTCATCATCAAAGTTCATTTGGGAATCCTTAGGTCGTAATCCTATTTATAATCCATTCTCAGATTAGCCTTTTCTCCTCATCTCTGTGACCTGCATCCTCCAACCACATTATTTAAGTCCGTTGTCAAGAGAGATATTACTTCCAATTCGGAGGTGTTAATCCTCATGAATACATTTATTTCCCCCTTAAAGGTTCTTGGTACATTAGGGACAAAGACTTTCAAGCAATCAACATTTAGCAATCCCCGCCTGGGCCAAGATACTGTCAACCTTTTATTATCAGGATTCCTACTAGTGCCAATAGTACCCTCCACAGTATCCATCATCATTACAGAAGCTGAAAACCAAGATTACATAGGTCCTGAAAGTGCACAAGGCAATAAAGCAGATTCCCAGCTGTGACTATTCCCTAATCACAATGGAAATAATATAATGCTCTAAAATAAAAGACAATGCAGAATCTTACCCAGAAGGTTGATGAAACCTGCAAAGCAGGTTTGAAACATCCAAAACATACTCATAACTAACATTCAAATAACTTACTTGTAAACATCTCCACCACAGAGGAAATGTTTGAATACCTGTTTAAATATTTCAAACACAAGTAAGAGAGTATGGCATTAGATAGCACATGCTCAGAAATATGTTCCCCCATCAAAGTCACAAAGCGAAGCAGTTTTCATCAAATGAGACATCAAGGGGGAGAATGATTCTCCATTCTGAATAACTCTGTGCATGATGAGAAGGGCCACCCTTCTTGGGTACATGAGCTTCCTCCTCTCTCAAAGCAGGGATACATCACGTAAGGTTTATTTGAGAAAACAACTTATTGGAGTTACAACCTGGTGTAGCTAAAGGGGAAAGTTGTGTGTTAATTTTAATACTGTTCTGTGAAGTTGGAATAAAACATTTCAACTCCCTCAGTTTGCAAATTTATAAACTAAGAAACTTATGTTAGATGATTTATAAGGTTTTTTGTACCTCTCATTTTTATCTCAGTTTCATTACCCTAATTTTAATTTAATGATTTTTCATTTATGCAATAAATGTTATCTTAAGTATCTAGAGAATGCTAAATACTGAAGTACAAGGTCAAAAACCTACAGCATTTTATACACCTATTGAAATGCCCCTATACTATGACAGGTGCTATATTAGTAGCATAGAAAAATTATTTTAAAGATAACAGGAAAAATTCATTAATTATTTGTGGGATGTAGAGAAAATCGCAGTGAAAGTGTTGAGTTAGACCTTGAAGGATGTTATTTTCCGCAGATTGGGTTGGACTATCATGCCCTCTCCAAGACCCTTCAAGTACTATTATCCAAGAAAACTGCTGAGATCTTTGCCACCAAATATAGAACAACACAATATTACCATTACTAGAAATAGTGAAAATCTTAATACGTAGCTCAATGATAAAAGTGATAAAACTGAAACTCTGAAATCACGAGATCACCACCAATATAGTCAAGGATGGGGTTATTTAGCCCTCATACCCCATTTTCTCGTTTGCATTTGGTCAGGACTTTTGGTAGCAGGCGATAGAAACCCAGCTTGAACTATATGATGTAACAGCAGGGATGCTGCAGGACCTCAGGACAATGGAACCCAGGACGCGAACAAATGGATCTTCCTACATTCCCTAAATTGTTAATCTTGGCTACATTCTCTTTGTCTGACTTCTTCATGGAAAACATGCTTCCAGTAGCACCTATAACTTTCAATTTAACTTCTCGGCCTCCTCTTTCTCCTTCTACAGCTAGTACCACTAATTCTTCCTCAGCCCTGCTTGGAAAAGGCAAATTACCCCACTGGGTCATGTGTTCCCCATTAAGACAATCAGCAGAGGTTTTACGGAAAGGTAATATCATCGGGCCATTTGGGTGCCTATAACCGCCACAGAACAAGCCCTGTCACCAGGGAGAGAAGGTGATACTCCAGCATGTCTGGCCCCACCATTTACTGTGTGATGTCGGAAAAGTCACTTAACTTCTCTAAGTATCCATTTCCTCATCTGTAACATGGAAGAAATACTAGTTCCCAGCCCACAGCATGCTTGTATTAAATGAATTAATGTACATAAAGTGATTAACACAGTATCTGGTACATATTAAATACTCCATAAAATAGAAAATATTTCAAAATTATCATCATCACGGAAACTCCCATTAGAATTACATCACTGGAAAAGGGAAAGATGTGCTCTGCAGAAGAACAGAAAGTATTGGACAAGTAAAAGAATATTTGTCACTTATGCTGCTGCTAGAACATCTTACTCTGAAAATCACTTTGGAAGAAGAAAAGAAAAAAACAGCTAAATGACAAAATTAAAGGACTAAACATTTGTCTAAGGTAGGAAAGAAAAACTAGGGCAATGAGAATAAACTTACAGGTAACTGAAAAGAAAACACTTAAGTCTTTTATACTGTAGCAGTTGAAGAAACATGAATCCATGTATTTTTCCTTTGATAATTCAAATGGATTAGAATTGCACATTACTCACAGTACAATTCAGACGTTTTCCTCGGGGGCCACACCCACTGGTGTGGGAAGGGGAGGGATGGAGAAAAAGAAATCAAATGTTCCCTTTCATTTAAACCTTTGTCCACTTAAAGAATTTATTTTCTCATATATAATATGTAGTTATCTATTACATGATCTAGTATACTATAACTTTCAGGTAGGGCCCAGCGTCTCTTGGATAAAAATACACAGTGATTCCACCTTCTCTCCTTGCTTCTCTCCTTTAAATGTTATCTAATGGGCACATGGCTGGAGTTGGAGGAGGGAGAAAGGCTCTACGGCTTTTATCTCCTTGGGGGCTTGGGATAGAAGGCTTAGTGCCTGCACCCAGGTCCAGCTTGGGACCTGTTGACCAGTAATATGCCAGCTTTGCTGACATTTTCAGATTCATTTCTGACTGTACTGTTAATGATTTGGTCTCTGGCTTGCTTCTTAGCTATTTTAATCTCAGTATGGTTTCCACCAACTGAAGACACTTTGGTGTCCACCAGACACTTCATGTAGCCTCGACTGGTAATTTTTCTGCAGCCCCTGCCTCTGCTGGAGGTTTATCTGCTCCTGCCATGGAAGTCTCATGGCAAGACAGCTGGCTCTCAACTCGGCCTTCATATCACACAGGAATGCCACCTTTCATCTGTCCATGTGGTGTTCTCCGTCATCTCCTTCAGGGCTTTACGCAGCTGGTACTTTTCCATCTGGTCCATATAAAATATAAAATCACATCCCCCGCAAGACTTCCTAGCCCCTTCCTGCTGAACACTTGTCATCTCACGTTCATTTTATTGTCCTTAGTTTTTGTTTAATCTGTGTCTTTTCCCCACTAGAATGTAAATTCCATGGGAGTAGGGATTTCTGTCTTTGTTTAATACTGTCTATTCAATATCTAGAACCAAGCCTAGCACAAAATAAAACTAGAGGTCAATAAATATTTTTTGAATGCATGAATAAATAAAATAGAAACTAAGCAATGCTTCAAAGTTCCAACACTCACTTTCTCTCTGAATATACTGTTCTAATTCACCAGACTCATCTGGCACCTGGTACAAAGCAGGTCAATGAATACATGTGCTTATTTACCATCAATCTGTCTCTTATTCCTTCCTTAGTAAGGCTCAGCTGATGTAGTCCGATAGCTAGGCCTTTGGTCCATTTTCAGTGTTTGCTTGCATTCCTCAATGATTCTCTTTCCATAATTTTGATTCTGATTTAACTGTGGTCTGATGTTGCATACCTCCTTGTAACATGCCCGTGAAGATTCTGTATCTGTCTATTACCTGTGCCCATCCCAACTTTTCCAGCTCCTTGATTGCTTATAAGAGGAATTCCTGCCTACAGAGATCTTCTGTACTCTTGCCTGGCTTCAGATTGATTATCAGCTGATTTCCTTCGTGCTTAATTCTGAATGTCCCTGTTCATTGCATTTGGATCTCCAGGGAACAATGAACTCATTTGATCCAATCTGAAATTTCTTTACATCATCAGATTGTGATCTAAAATTGTGGGCCCTTGCTCCATTCAAAGACCAACCTATTATGGACCTAAGTTCTATTAGCATACTATGAATATTGCAAGGTTATATAAGCTTGCAACTTTAAAAATAGCAAACACGTATTGAGCTTTTATTATGTGCCAGACACGGTGGTAAGCATTTCCTATAGATTACTTCATTTCCACATAACTTTTTGAAAAGGGACTATTGTTTTAGCCTCATTTTATAGATGAAGAAACAAAGTTTCTGAGAAGCTAAGAAATTTGCCCAAGATCACACATTTAGTAAATAGCAAAGTTGAAGTTCATGGCCAGTTGTATCTGTCATCAAAGCTCGTTCTGAAGGGCCACACTAAACAGCTTTTATTATTAATGGCTACTAAAGAGGAATCTTACCACAGTTCATTTATCAAATAAGTGAACGGTAGATTCAGAGTCAAGCATTCTTTTAATTTACAATGTAGAACAGAAAGGAGATTTTTGTCACTGAGAAATATCTTAGGATTTTCGTAAATTCCCAGATGAATACTGAGATCATAAACAAGTGAATTTCAATGAAGTAGATATGTATTTTTTTGCCCTTTTATACCAATATCATCTTTCCTTTACTCATTTTTATGCTATATTGCATGCATACTCCACTGATTAGAAACGACAACACAAACCTATTTCTCTCACACTCCTTATACATAATGACTTCAACTATTAAGCTGCCTAGCTATATGGATTTTAATTGGCAATGGTTACAATTCTAATTAGTAGCTTAAATAAGTGGAATGACAACGGACTGATAATCATGTGCTAGACCATATTAGAGCTTGCAATTCACTCTCAAGTTGTTTACTGGTCCTCATAATATTCTAATTACCAATGTGGTCAGGGATAAAATGCCATTTTCTTGTATTTTCTCTCCCTTTTTACATGGCTCAGCATGGCTAACCTGTGAAATGAATTAGAAAATAGTGTTTCCAATGATTTTATTTCAAAATATGCTTCAGATTTTTCATGCTAAGGAAGTTACACTCAGAATTCTAAAACCGCTGAGATGAACTGAATGCTTAGACTTCTCCTGTAATCATTTCTGAAATCTGTAAAATGAGGAAAACCTTCAGAACAGGAAGTGCTTTATGACCCAAAACCCTCCTATGCTTTGTGTTTATATGGGGCTTAGTTTCTGGGGCCTCATAAATGAACGTTTTATCCTTAAAATAGGACTGGGCAGAAAAGATTATCAGTAGCAGATAAAAGTTGGAGGAATAGATTATGACTGCCCCCGGGACTACAGCCACTGTGGTTTACAGCTAAATTTCCTCCATTGCAAATCACTCAAGCATTGTTACTAAATCTATACACACTGTTGCTTTCTCTTCCAGCAAATAGGGTCTTTCATGCCTCTTTCGGAGCAGCAACTACTTCTGTCAACAGCCAAAGGAGCTCACCACGGAGAAAATAACTTGGAGTAAAAATCAACCAACCGAAATAAAAAAAACATATTTGCTCCTCAAAATGGAAGTGGGAAGGAAGATACCTGGGGATATTATATCAAAGAAATGTGGTAAGGAGGCTTGCAAAATAATGCTGTAAGCGTTGTTGGAAATAAGAGTTCCAGAGTTTGGAATTCCTCTAGGATGGATGCCCGGCATCCTCAGACAATGAATGCTTGAATGATGCTATTGTGCTCTGACAATGTGGTTGATTCAAGAAGAGAGGATGAGGGCGGGGCTTAATATTTTATTTTATGATCTTATGTGTAAATGTTTCTTGAGCTACATGTTTCTTGGAGTCTAGCATACAATCCAGAATTCATTACATGATTTTAATCATAGCTAGACTATGATCGATTGAAATGGTTAAAAGAGCCTGTTACCAAAGGAAAGGCAGAACATGGAATACATCAGCTCCTGATTTGGGAACAGAAAGCTCTAGAAACCCATAAACTAGGTGTCTGAATTGAACACTAAAGTGTTAAATGACAAAAATAAGTTGTTTTCATGGATTCTGAGATAAAATTAGGGTATTTGTGAAGTGACTGTAAAGCTGAGATAATGTTCAGTGGCCTCATTTATTTACCATAATCACAGAAAAAGTCCTGAAACACACCAAGCCTGTTAAAAGCATATTTCATCCTCTGTTTGGGGTGCAGTCACGTGGGCTCTGCTGGGCTATCTCTATAGGTCTCAGATTTATTAACACTGAAAAATGTCGGTAAATATTCATTACCTTTGTGAGATTTTAAGAAGTGCTATCTACTTCATGGTAATTACATATCACAAAGTAGGTCACATCCTTGTTATTTATAGATCTAAAAATTTTGTCTTATGCAAGTCTGAAAAAACTGTCTCTTAAACAACTTCTCCAAGGCCAAGGGATAGTACAAACCACATTATCAGAGACATTCCCTCCAACTCAAATTCCATTTTGATTTTTTTTCCCTTTTATGGGATGATCACTTTTTCTGGTTCCTTCCATAGAATGCTTCACACAGGCAATCCCCGATATAAGGTAGATTGTCCTAGAAGTCGTATTGCAGCCATTTGTTTGAGATACAGAAAAAAATTTCCTAAGACTTGGTGCTGTTAGACTAATTAGATTCAGCCAAGCTGCAGAGCCCATTTAGCAAACTAAGTAGCAGGCCTATTTAGGTTAACGTACCTTGTTTCATTGAAAAACACGTACTGGAACCTACTGAGAAAACATCTTTTCTGACCTTAGTGGTAATTAGTCCAAAAGCCCTTCTCCAAAAGCATTTATCTTCTCCGGTGGCTTAAGGATTTGATCCTTGGTAGAAAGTAACACTTTAATTTCTGTGCATTTACATTTATATTTTGTATCAGTCAGAGTCCCATAAAAAAAGAAGAAACATCAGGAAACTATAGATGATGGAGATCAATAGATAAACAGACATATAGTTTTGTTGTAAGGATTTGACCTTACATGCTTTGGAGGCTCAAGCTAGTTAAGTAGTCTCTGTAAGGCTGTTGGCTTTGCATCTGCATCTGGTGCTAAAACTTTGTGCGGTAGTGGTCTATTTCCCCCGACCAGCCAATAGAATAACCTTCTTCTTTGCCTGTTGATTCAGAGACATAAGGAAAACAGACTGTCCAGGCAGCAGGTTCAACTACCAGTTGAATAGATTCATTTTTGTGTCCCCAGCAGAACCTAAAGTCATGGAGATAGGAAAAAAAAATGTTAGTAGATTATCTGGGTAATAGTGAAAGAAATCACTTTCATTTCTACCCTTCGATTCCTGGACCAATGAATCCTGGTTATAGGAGAACTACATCACTGGATGACTGTTTGGAGCACATACCACCGCCAAGATGACATCTCACTACTGCCAAAGGAATTTCCGTCTCTTCTCCCCCAAGATTTCAGATAGCTATTACTCCCGCAAGACCAGCTGCTTCGAGATGATGGGGAACAAGGAAAGAGCCATGAGTTCAATGAGCATGGACCCATCGCCACCCTTCATTTTCTGTGAAATGAATTCCTTGGTCAGAGTGATGTGTGTGAATGCCATTAGGGTAGATGAGGCATCCTGGAGTCCACAGCTGATAGTTTTGGTAGAAGCATTAGGGAAAGAAAATCCCTCTCCAAAGTAAGTATCTGTTTCCGTAAGAAATAAGTGCTGTCCTTTACATGATGGAAGAGTTCCAATGTAAATATCCCACCATAGCTGGTGGATGCCTCTGGGGAACAGTGTCCTATCAGGGGCTCATGTTTGTCTCTGCAGCAGTTCTCTGCTAAAATCGAGCACTCGGCAGTGGGCACAGCCAGATCAGCCTTGCTGAGAGGAAGTCCATGGTGCTGAGCCCATGGATAACCTCTGCTTTTGCTGTCATGGCTATTTATTCATGAGCCCGTGAGGCAATGACAGGAGTGGCTGGAGAAGTAGCCTTATTTTGCCCTTTGAGTGGATCATCCTATCCATCCTATCCATCCTATCCATCACTCTTTGATGAACATTCACAAGAGATACAAATCTTCAGTCCCTCAGCCTATTTGGAAGGGTCTGCCACACACCCTTTTCTCAGACCTCCTAACAATCAATTTCCCCATCTTATTCCTTTGAAGTCCCTGACCACCCTGTCAAACCATTGGCTATAGTTCGTAACTCACAATAGGTGTATTCATCATGCCGTCCCTTCTCCTGGGAAATGTTAGCAACCAGAGGGGCTGCTTGAATCCCTACCCGCTGGAAGGACTTCCTTCCACTACTGTACTTCAGGGCCATCCCACAGTGCGTTGTAGTGCTGCAGCTATTTTCTTTTGGTTCATGTCAGCATATCATGCAGAGCCCTCTACAAAACAAATCCAAGTTTTTTTGTTCCTGTCACCTGGCCATGCAGAACTCCCTAGGAGACTGTAGGTGCCCGTTGAGAAAGAGGAGGTGAGCTAGCAGGAGTAGGGACAACGGGCACTTGGGTTCATGGGACTTGTGCCTTCAGGGCCTTCTGGGATAAGAACTTGTATGTATGATTTCCATTTGGTGATGCAGTGTAGCAGCTGCACACCCGGCTTCATGGTTTGGTGAACCAGGCACTACTTGCAGTTCAGATGGGCAGGGAAGGTCACATGGTAAGTTGGTGGTTCATGGTCATGTGGCCAGTCTCTTCTAATGACCTGTAGTCATCCAAAATCTGTCTCTTAGAAGAGAAGCTATCCCCAGAGGATAGCATGGCTTTGTTCCAAAATTCAAAGGGTATGTACTGTGATAAAGTTCTGCCAAAGGCTTCACAGCATCCCTGTTCACCACTGACTCTTCCACCACCACTGGATCTGCTGGGCTATATGGCCTCGGTGGCAGGGCAGCTTCCATGCAGAGCCTTCTCTTGCTCTGTGCTTCACTCAATACTGGCAGCTTTTTGGATCACTCAACAAAAGGATCAGAATAGCATGCCCAAATAAGGTATATGTTACTCCAAAATCTAAAGGAGCTCACTAGGTGATATGTTACTTTCCTAGTGGCTGGGTGTAGCAATTTTTCCTCCATCTTGCAAGGGATAATTTGACTTGCCTCAAGCTCTTGCACCTTTAGAAATTTCACCAAGAAGACAGTCCCCTGAATTTTTATGGATTTCACATAAAGACCCCTCACATGCAAGTGTCTTACCAACTTGTGTAGAAAATTGCTACGTACTGCTTACCTGGTCCAACAAAAATGATATCATCAATATCCTGTGGAAAGGAAAGATTATCAAGATTCCTGCAGACTTAAGTTATGACATAGGGCTTGACTATTGGTTTGAAACTCTAAGAAGATTGTAAAGGTATATTGCGGGCCTTGTCAGTTGCAAGAAAGCTGCTTCTTTACTGGTCTTTACTAACAGGTATAGAGAAAAAAGAACAGTCACCAGATCAATAGCTGCATACCAGGTGCCAGGGAATGTGTAGGTTTGCTCCAGGAAAAAGAAAAAGTATGCAACAGTGGCTGCATTGGAGTCACCACCTGACTGAGTTTACAGCAGTCCGCTGTCAGGTTCGCAGATCCAACTGTTTTTTGCACAGGCCAAATGGGCAAGCTGAGTGGGAGTCACTCTCCCTGGGTCTTTTGAGTCCTTGACTGTGGCAGTGATCTCCACAATGTCCCCAGAAATGCAGCCTTACTTTTGGTTTCTCATTTTCATAAGTAGAAGCAGTTATAATGGCTTCCATTTGACCTTTCCTATAATAGCTCTAGCTCCCTGGGTCAAGGAACCTTTATGGGGATTCTTCCCATTAGTAGGTATGTGTATTCCCACTATGCATTCTCGAACAAGGATAATAATAACAGAGTTGCTTTGAAGACTCACAAGGCCCATTATGAGAGGGCCCTGAGCCAAACTCCACTGATTGATTGATCTCTGTAAGAACCCAACAATAACTCGTGGGCTACAGTGATGCTTTAAGTCTGTAGGTATTAGTTCTGAGCCAGTTTCTAATAATATCCAGAAAAATCTGATTTTTTTCCTTCACAATTTACAGTATAAAAATATTTCTGTAAGGAAATCTGTGGCACTGAAAAAATGGCCACAGATTCCTTTGGCAATTCTGGGGAAAAGAGTAATGGTATAAACTGTTGACAGTGTAGCAGGGTCTTTTCTCAAAGGAAGACAGACTCTCTTTCATTCAAGGGGAATGTTGTGTGAACTGACTCAAGTTTGGGAATTGGTGGAGGGGTTATGACTCTGTTTTGGTAATTCAAGTCAGACTTCTGTTCACTAGACTTAGATTTTTCCTACTTATCAAGATCAAGTAAGACATTTAGTAGGCTTCATGCCTTTCTCTAGGGACACCATGATAACCTGGCCAGCACCGGAGATGCCTGAGTCAGCCTATTCTGTTGACTGCACTGGCCCCAGTGTTCCTTGCAGTAGCCATGCCCTCTTGTTTTGGGAGGTTAAGTTCTGCCATTTGGTCCAGTGATCCCTTTATCCTCACTGCATCTCATAATCTCAGTTTTATGGGAGAAGTTCTAACTAAATTCTGAGCTCTGGAGAAGAGCCCCCACGAAGCTCTTCAAGGAGGATAGGGGTCCCCTCGCAGACTTACTTCTCATAATTTCATGAGAAGGAAATCTTCTGAACCCTCCTCCACTAGGTGAACAAGTCTTAGATGTGAAAACTGCTTTATTATTCCAGTCATTCCAAACCTTTGGATGCCTTCTTCTATATTATTCCAAGAAAATTATAGAATTTTAACTAATTTGGTATATGCTATTTCAGGTCTGTATTTCAACCAACTTACCGAAAAATAAGTTAGAGCCATTTCTAGTGCCTCTGCTTAAAACATTTAATCTTGAATCTCTCTTTAATGAGCAGGCCCAGAGGATGATAAGCAGTGCCTTGCAAGGCAGCTCTTTCAGGGGAGACCATTACACTTCTTCAGGAAAAGACAGACTAACCTGCCCAAGCAGTGGTGAAAGGACTGCTTCCACTGGCAAATAAAGCTCAAAGGATTTTAGGGTATTGGGTCATCAAAATCTGTCCATATGTCCCATCCTAATTTTCAGAATCTCATTCCTTCCCAAATAAGGCCTTAACTTTAAGAAAAAAACTCTTCAAGGTTGGGAATTTAATTTATATTATAGTTCAACCACCTACAGAATTAGACTTGGGGTTTGCTTTTCAAACTCTTGGTCCCATTGTTACAGAAGATAAAGAGTTTTCCTTGGGGTAGTCATGTAAGCGTTTGATCCTGTATGTGGACCTTGAAATGGGAATTTAAAGCACTGTGAATTCTTTATCTTCTTGCTTCAAGTTCTCCAGCATAGTTAGGAGTCAATAACCAAGCCCATTATACTTTGCATTTTGCTATAATATTTTAAGGCTGCAAGTATTTGGTCAGAACTTTTCCTTCTAAAGGCTCTTGATTACAGGTCCCTAAGGGTCATAAACTGAGACACTGTGCTGCTTGTGTTGTCTGTGCATGCCACAGATTACCAGCGGTGCCCCCTTTATCATGGGATGCAGGATAATGAATATCTTTTGATTTAATCCTATCAGAGATCAGTTTGAGAAAGCCCAGAACCTATATAAAGAACTCATCTTTAAGATTTTGTGTCTCTGGAACCACTGCACTTCAGCACCAATTATGTATCATTCAGGATATTATCAGAGAAATAGAACCACTAGGAAATATAAATAGATAGGTAATAGATAGATGATGGGTAGTGTAGATAGATAATTTGTTAGGGGGAATTATTCTTATGCAATTGTGGAAACTGGAATTGGTTAACCAATGTCTATGAAGCTTAATTCTTCACAACTGTTGGTGGAAACATAAGTCCGCAGGCCAAGTAGAATCAGGAAAGGAAGATGGATATAAAGTGGGGAAAACAAGAATAAGCTGGAACCCATAAGAACAAGCTAAATTCACAAGAATGTTTCATGTTTGGCATCTGACTGGTAGTGTGAGTGTCCTGCAGAAGCCAGAACATGTCACTGCAAAGCTTAACACACACACACATACACACTTGCTCCAGAAGTCAGAGAAGCAAAGGGAAGATCCTGGAATTTTTGGAGCAGTTGGGGGCCAGCCTCGACCTCAGGCCAACAAGGTGCACCAGCAGATCAGTGATGTGTGCGCCCTACAAAATGGCTGCTCTTTTGGGTCTAAATCTTGCAAAAGAATCACTCTTGGGCCCATTGTGACTGGTAACATATAGGAAAGAGAATTCTGGGAAATGTAGCTCAGCCTAACCAATTTGAGACATTATAGAGCACCTGAGAAGTGTGCCATCAGAAATTTCCTGAAGAGATTTTTGACAGTTGAAAGTAAAGGATGTAAAAGCAGTGCTGAGTGACTAAGAGGATATTATGGTAAATAGCAAATATCCTTAATGGAGAAAGTAAACAGCATAAGAGGCTCCTGTGTACCATAATAGGAATTTATCTACCTTATTACACTATATTGGCTTCTGATTTCCTCTATTTGTGTCTTACCCAGAACAATGCTATATATTTATTGCCCATGGATCCTGGTAGAGATTTCTTTACTTACAGAAAGTAAACATAGGTGGGATATGTGATTCCTGTGGCCAAAAATTCAGACTTTGACTTCTGCTTCTTTCACTCCTTTAAGATGTTCCTACATAACTATTCCTTCACTTGCAAAAACAATCATAGGCTTATGCATATATCATAGAATTGTTCAGTTTATTAAACACATAATGGTTGCAAAGTGTTTAAGTATCAACACTTAAAATCTGAATCAATCACTATGTATAACTAAATAATAATTGAAAACAAAATTAACAATAATTATGGCAAGATTATTATGTTCCTACAGTATTATTTATAGTTTTCATTTCCATGGTAAGCTATAAAATTGAAATATTTTATACTATTATTATCTAATGCTAATAATATTAAGGATAAATAAGTTGTTTAAAAAGATTGAATTTTCTAAATCACTTGTGTCTTTGATAGAGACAATAACCACGATAGATACTGTCCCAGTTATGAACTTCCCACTTAAAAACTGCCAGTTGCCTGTTGCATTTTCTTTCCCCTCACTCATCCTGAATTTCTTTTCTCTCCAATTCCAACTAAAATAACAGCTACCATTCACTGAATAATTTTTATATGGCCAGCACATGGCTTATTGATTTAACCTTCTAAAAGTTGAGAGCAAAGAGTTCTACTATGTACCTATTGCTTTAGTATGACAGTGTTTTCAAGCACCATTGTGGAAGGTGGAGAATAGGAACAGAAAAACCAAATAGGTAGTTAACTGCAGTAAAATAAGGAAAAACATAGGGAGCTAAGGAAGTACAGAGTAGGGATACTTAACTAGCGTTGGTGAGTTAGAAAAGATTTTCAGAGGAAATGAGACCTAAAGGATATTTTAGAATCCAGTAAAGGTATAGTAGAAAATAGGAGAAGGGCATTTCATAGAGAGAAAATCGTATGAGCCAAGCCTGAAGGTGAAAAATAAAAAGAACTTCACAAGAAGCTACAAATAATTAATCTGGCCTAGAGTATAGATTGTGAAGGTATGAGTGGAGATACGTGAGATGCAAAGGTAAGCGAGTGCTTCTACAGGGCAGAACCACTCTGGAACAATCACACTCCATCCTGAGAACATGAAGGAACTGCTAGAGGCAGGCCTCACTGAGTTGTTACTTAGGAAAATTACACCGGATGCCTTAACAGAATGAAATGGAAGAAAAAACTGGGAGTAGATGGACCAGTTCAGGAAAAAGGTGACTGGGACCACGGTCTTTAAAAGAAGTAGAAGGATCAAGAGACATTTAAATGGTAGCATTGTCAGCTCTTAAGATGCTAGTTAGATGAGAAGAGGAATAATCCAAGATGGTCTCAACATTCTTACTCGGGCAACCGGTTGGATTGTGGTGCCAATCACTAAATTAGAGAACAAAGGAAACAGCGTCCCTTGCATTAGGTATTGTTATACCCATTTTAGCAATGAAGCCCGGAGAAGTTAGATAAATCCCCAAGTCACAAATCTAGTAAGTGGTAGAGTGTGTAGGATTATACCTCTCACTCCTGAGTCCATGCTGCTAATAGACTCCGTGATACGCTTCCCATCTCCGCTCTCAGCACCGGCGGACTCACTCTGCCCGCTCTTTGGGAGTGCTGCCGGCTGACCAGCCCCTCCAGGAGATGAGCACCCGGGATTCCCAAAGTATGATCCCGAGGCCAGCGGTAGCAGTATCGTTTGGTAACTCGTTAGATGTGCAGATTCTCAGGTCACATCCCAGACTAACCAGAAACTCTGGCAGCAATGTACCAGGTGTTTGAGAAAGATTAATTATTATTACTTTAGTTATAAGGATAATGGAATTATTTGGTTATTGGTGCTTTGGAGACAGTAATAAAAGGCTGAGTGATTAAGGGGTAGCTATGAGAGCCTGGAGTTCTCTTTGACACCATAGAAACTGTCTCTTGTCTTTTAAAACTGGATGGCAAAAAAAAAAAAAAAGGCTGAGAACTAGACCCCAAATTAAATTTTAAAAGTAGTAGAGCTCCAAAGAAGGCTAAAATTTCAACCTAAGTAAGTCTGGTATGCCATAGTTAGACCTTTAACTGGGAACAAAAGGGGCCCTGAGATATAAAATGCACTTGAAAATCTTAAATCCCCAGTTTCCAGTGAACCCTTTGGATCCGTAGAAATTGGCCCCTCTTCCCTCCTTGGGGACAGCACACCCCCACTGCTTGATGGTGACGCAGAAACCTGTGCATCACGTGACGACGCATGCTCTCTCCAGATCTATCCTGGCCTCCAGAGCAATAATGAGGGTTAAAATCACATATAATCAAACATCACCTACCTAGGCAAGTGCTAGATCTAAGTGCTCAAAGAGGAAAAGAACATCATCAAAGGAGATGTAGGACTCAGTCAACATGTTGCAGAAGGAATGAGGACAGTATGTTTAGAAATAGATGATAAGGATGTTGGATCAAAAAAACCCAAAAACATAAAGTTAAATAAGGAAGGTGTTGAAGTGGGATCATTCTCCCAGGTTACAGGATTTACCATCCTGGCAAGGACCCTCAGGGAAAACGCTAACATGCTTGGAAGAAGCATTGGCCCACATTAAGTAAAACAGAAAGGAGAGCATTGCCATGGCAGTTGGTAGAAGAAGGAAATAAGGACCCAGAGAAGCGAGCATACAGATATAAAGTCTAAAACCCACCCACCACCTATGTTTCAAGACAGTCCATTTACCAAAGCAGTGAAGAATGCACTGGTGGGAGAGCCAGCCATCGGCTTCATGACAAGTTCAGTGGGAGTGCTTCTTTATAAGCCAGGGCTGGAGATGTTGTTACAGACAAATGGGCTCTTAGACAGCAATGCAAAAATAGGATCTTAAAATGGTCAATGCAAAGTGGTGGGTTTCTTGGGCTGCACATCACTACCTGATATCGCCCTGAGATCATGGTGTTCATAAGCCCATATACACCCCTGCAGACATCCAGTTGGGTAAAAAATGGAAATACTCTGCACTCGTGGGCAAACCGCCTTTGTAATGAGCACTCTGCACCTCCCCACCACTGAGGTTCATCTCCCCCTGACTGAGCATTTCATTTTTGGCACAACATTAAACAGAAGCCCCTGTTGGCTCTGTTTGGTAGGGCCTGGGGCATACTAGTTGTTCAGCATTTTCATGTTTTGAAGGATCTCAGTCTACTAAGCCCATTACAAGGATTTGAAGAAAATGCTTTAGTATTTCTTTTATCACATATGTTATGTACATTTTATATATAAACACTATTTTAAAAATTATGTAGCATCTTTTTTTTTATTATGCTACATTTATAATTTTTATTTGAAGAAAAATACACCAGAATGGTATGAGGGCCACTGTGTTGTAGGAAAAGTGGGACAGAGGATGGAATAGGAAAAATATATGACATGCTCCCTGGTTACAATCTATGCTGAAAATATCAAATATATAAGCAATGTTTAATTGTGTTTAAATAATGTTAATGTTTAAAAATGTTGCACTTTACTTACATTAATTCCTAAGTAAGAAGCCATTCTGCTTTTGCAAAACCTTACAGTTTTATACTAGAGCATCTCTTTAAATCTAAGACATTTTTAAACTTTCAATAAACCGTGTATTTAAATCCCTTCCTTTGCTGACCTATTATTGAAAATCATTGTAAGTAATAAAGACACTTTTTAACAATTCTCCCAAGTGAAACAGACCCCGGCCAAATATTCCCCAGAGT
Organism: Smutsia gigantea; assembly: GCA_032199065.1. Classification (NCBI taxonomy): domain Eukaryota; kingdom Metazoa; phylum Chordata; class Mammalia; order Pholidota; family Manidae; genus Smutsia; species Smutsia gigantea. The sequence goes on from JAVSCE010020691.1 coordinate 77,769, forward strand.
GTGAACAACAGAGGCAACAGATGAAAATGAATCTGATGCTGTCTAGAATTTAGCTTTACTTTTTTACAGTTCCTCAAATATTAATAATTTGAGATTTGATCTTGCTAAACCTGCAGAATCTGTTTAAGCCTTTAAAAAATAAAAAGCTGAACAGAAACTTAGCCCCATCCTGCAGGAAGCAAACCCAATTTGGTAGAAGACAGAATGAGACAACTGCAAGACATTTGAAGAGGGTTATTTCTGTGCATTCCTAGAGACTGTGTCCCAGGCGGAGTGACTGTAAGGAAATTGACTCTGTGGGCTGCAGACCCGGGCTGTGTGTGTGCGCTGTGTTATCACTTAGTCAGACTTCACAGAGAAACTGTTGAATGCGTGGCTGAAGATGGTGGACCTCTAACCATGGGTTTCAATAGCCAGAAATGAAGTGTAAATCAACAAAAAGCAGGGACTGTTTATTGTCATAGTTATGGAAGAATTGTCAAAGGCTGAGAAACAGGCACTGAATTCTAATGATTGCAGTTTTATTTTTTTGCTTTTCAAAGTATGAAATGTGGAGCAAAAAATCTTCATAACTATAGTTGGTTGCCAAACCTTAAGCTGCTATCTGACTAAGTACTTAGAAGTACAAATAGGAGACATATTAATATAATTTTCCTTATAAAAACTATAGTATAGCTTACTTCAGCTTGAACTTTTTTTCCTAGTTGGAATCTGCTATGTGCCTCATTTTCTTTATCTGTACAATGGCGATTATAATAGTAACTACCCATTACTTTGAGGGGAGGTATAATATACCAAATGTAGATAATACCACCTGGTAGGCTGTAAGGACTAAATAAATTTTAGCTGTTGCTATTTTGTCAAATACTGTTATTTTTTTCAAATGGGAAGCTACAGTACTTTCAGTAGAAAAGCTTTGCTAACTTACAGGGAAAACAGGCATTTTGGCCTTGGAACTTAACTAATTTTTATAACACTGACTCTGTGGGAAAATGCATTCTCCATCCAAAGTTTAGTTGGGGACAATCTGAATCAGTCGATGTGTAATAAGTGCTCAAGGAAAGTTGATAATGTTTAATATTTTTTATACTGGGCTTTATCCTTGAGAAGCAGTTCAGAGGACAAGATGGCCACTTTTCTTAACTTAATAAGGAGAACATAAGGCAAAGTGTTGTAGGAAAGTGCTAGGAAGAGCTTTCTAGGTCTTTGCAATTATTTGACCATGGTTTTAAAGAGAAAGGGCAAAAAAGAATCAGCCTATGGGGAGGGATTTTCCTCTGGGGAATACTGTGTGTGTTTCCCCTTGCCAGTTGCTATGGTGGTTTTGACAGGCGATGTCAAGAAGGATGAATTTGGGTCTCAAAGCCCTTATCTGAACAAACAAGATGTGGCTGATAGCAGTTCCCTTCCTGACTGGGATACGCCCTTGTATAAGAAATCTCCATCTGCATTCCTTCACTGAAAAGGAAATACAGTCCCCAAAATGTTCACTCACGATATTCTTATTAAAGGGTTAGCCTAAATATAGCAGCTTTTATGCACTGAGAACCTAGCCGTAGTCAGTGCTGAGGCTGCTGTGGGGCTCATTTATCTGATGTTTCAGACCATGCTTTGAGACCCAAGTCTACCTCCTTTGATTTTACCATAATAAAAATAAACAAAGCAAATGAATTTGGGGGCCGAGCACCAATGTCAGAGCACAGAGAGATCATTGGCATCATGGGGTGTGCTCTCAACATCCACCAGGAGACATCCAGATGCCCAGACTCAGAGAGCCTTCTGTGTTGGAAGCAGGAATGGCACATTCCGGGAGGAGCAGTTGGTGCCTTTTCTATCCTTTCCTTTTTGTTCACACACTCCTTAAAAGAACCTTCCTTTTTTAAGCACCAGGTGTTAAGGAGTGTTTAATTAGGTCAAAACTTGGGGGTAGGCTGGAAGGAATTGAAGTAACTGTGGTAAATCAAATAACCCCAGAAGCCATTCTGCAGTATTTATGCCTGGGCACATAGTACACACCCAAAACATATTTGTGGAGCTGATTAATTGCAACATTTGGAAGGGGTGTGAGGGGTCCTGCAATTCCATTTCCAGGGGAAGTTGAGTCATTTGTCCCTGCCCGAAGTTCACAATGCACATGACACCAGTGGAAACCTCGTGTGCATGAAAATCATGCATGGTGCCATGCAGGTGCAGGTGACAATAAAACCTGGCATGTGGAATCAAAACGGTGAATTTTACATTTGCAAAAACTGATCCATAAAGTGAGTCAGCTAGAGTATATAATATCAGTAAAGAAACTGCAGGGAAATGGACCGGGTTGTATTTTCATGGAGCATCTACCTCAGAAACTGTAACCTTTGCACCTCTGTCACTTTACCTAAATGCCTATCCCATCATGAATCTGCCTCTACAGCTTATTGAATAATTGAGAAAATGTGCTTTGCCTCTCTTTTAGACACCTTTAATTCCCAGCAGCTGGCAATATTACTGAATCATGAACTAAAGCAAAATGCAAATTCTAATGTGGTTCACAAAAAAAGACTTGAAGATGATCAAAGGAAAGTAAAGAGTAACCTCCTCCTATTGTTCAAATAGATACACAAAGAGCAATAAATAGAAATAATAAGTCCCAACCAAAAGCTGCATTTCTTGGCGACCCAGAAGAAAGCTTACCTATTATGACTAAGGCAGACGTATCCCTTAAACATAACACTGAATTTGCCACCCCAAGGGTGTTATAGGGGAGTTTCAGCATAGCCCTGTAAAATCTCCCTAGAACTGGCCCTGCTATTATACAGAGAGAAAAAAAATAAAATAAAGCATTATGATACCAAAGAAGGTAAGGAAATATCTTTTTTCTTTCTTGGTTAATCAGTGTGAGACTGTAATCTTCAGACTTAAAATGTGTGTGACAAATGAAGAAGCTAAGTGTGAGATACTGCTGTGTTGACTGCCTAGCCAGCCCAGGAAAACTAAACGGAGTCAAGCGAATAATGTGGGGGCTTTTCAACATGATCTTTTGCGCCCCTGGCTCCTTCAGCTGTGACATGTCTGTCGCTGTGTCTCCTGTGGGGCTCAATTGTATTTGTTGAAACCCTTTCTTCTTTCAACACGGCATGGAGTCTGAATTGTTTTATTTGTGTTCTGTTGTACAATTAGAATTTTAAGAACTAAAATGATGAGTATTTTAGATTTTAAATAGCAGTCTTCTGAAAAATGATGCTTACAAAAAGTGATAAGCACCTAATTCTTTACTCCTTACCCCAATTATAGGTACTTACTCTTTCTATGTCCCGCATTGAAAAGTGCCTACTGTACTGAGGCAAACAGTGTGAGCATTTATTAGAGGAAGACTTATTAAGTCTTTAGGAAGCTTAATAAGTTTTATATTCCTGCATTTAAATAAAAAGGGTAGAATTATAGGATTTGAGAGTGGAAGAAACGTATGAGAGCATCCATCCCACAGCATTTGGCAGAGGAAAGAACAAGGCAACATTACAGAAAAGGAGTCAGGGCTTTGGAGACAGACCGTGCTAGACTCAGTTAATGCCTCCATAATTATGAATCTGTTCCTTAGGGCAGGAAAGACTTTCTTCTTTACCTGGAAAGGGTGTGAGAATGCCTACATGACAGGCCTCTTTTAAGAATGATATTAAGTGATGGCATCAAGGGTCTAGCATATGACAAGGTGCATGGTAAACACTCGATGAACATCCTTTGCCCCTTTCACCTCACCTTGGGCCACACCCTTGGTCAGTGTCCAGATGGAAATGATACTATGCATCTCGGGACACCCACTTATACAAGGTACCGTCTCCACTGAGCTGAGCTGAGCTGTGGTTGATTAACTTAAAGACACCCTGTTGCAGAAACACCAGCAGCCTAGAAAATTTGTCTGAAATCCACCAAGAGATAACAAGGTAGGGTGGGAGGTGGGGGAGGGCGAGAGGAGCAGAGCCCATCTGTAGCCCACCTGAATGTGCAAAGTTGCTCTTTCTCATTCCCCATGGATTTCCATCTATTTCAGCTCCGACCAAAGGCAAAGGGATGAGTGCCCCTGAAGAAGCTGCTGAGGAAGTCCATTAACATGCCTCAGCATCCGCAAGTGGTTTACAGTGAATGAGTCCTAAGCAGCAGGGTCAAAGTGTTCATGCTCACATAGGGTCACTACAGTGGAACAGTCCAGTAGGGAGAAGGGGTTAACATTTACTGCGTGCCTACCAGGAATGAAGCACTGTTTTCAGCTGGACTGTGAAATGAATCTTTTAAACTCCCATTTGCAGATGTGGGGCTCAGAGAAATCAAGGAAATAACCCAGGGAAAATAGGGTAGTAAGTGTCAAGGTCAGGATTTACAGCTGGGGGCATATCTGACTTCAAAGCTCAAGCCGGCTCTGCTGCACTCACAGCCTCCAGAACTGTTCATTTTAACACATAGTGACTCAACCTGCTCAAATGAAGCTTTGATGACGAGTAGCTGGGATTACAGTAATCTGATCATAAATCAGTGAGACTGGCCACTGTGTTTAAAGATGTGCTTGTTCAGACCGTACTCCATACCCGCCTGCAGGTGCTGTTCCAACCGGAGGTATCTTTACCTGTGGAAGGTCGATGAGTACGACTGTGAGGGGAAGCACTTAGTAATTACATGTTATAGGAAAACATGTTTTAAAATCAGCTTTTAAACACCCACTGGTCAGAGAGTCTAGAGTCTGTTCACTAGGAAAAGTACAACATTAGTTTACCCTTAATTCTTTATCATATGAAAATAAATATGTAACTTTTTAAAACATGAGAAGCTCAGGACAGAAAATAATTTTTAAATGTATTTGTAAGGGAAAGGCACAAATCAAATTACCATGTATGTTAGAATATCTCAACAATAGAAACAATCTAAAATTTTAAACAAATCTTGATATTTTATTTAAGAAGATAATTTCACTACAACTTGTGAAATACCGTATGTTGTAGTTCAATAGGTGGTAATTGCTCTGCTTGGATGTGAATGATGCAGGTTCTGTGATGATGTTATAGAAGCTGTATTCATTAAGGTATGGTTTGGCCATTGCAATAAGACCCCAAATAATTTCATATAAGTATCCGAGCATAACAGTGCAGGGCCCATATGGTGGGGTGTTATATCAGGACCATTTATATTTCACTGTGCAGCCCTCAGCACATGGCTTCAAAGTCATGGTTCAAGATGGTTACTGTGGTTTTGACCTTCACACCTGCATTCCAAAAGGAAGGGGAAAAACGGGCAAAGTGTTATCACTCTTTCCCCACGAGGGTATTTCCTAGAAGTTTTACAAAACATTTAAGTGAGGCCAGGAAATGTCCTCAGCTATAATTCTATTACTAGGATAGAAAGGAAGACCAGGTAATGAGACAACTGCCACAGAGGCTCAATCTACTATCCATGGTGTGGATCTTAATGGGGCAATTTGAAAATTACTCTGTCAGAAGCTATTTCATATTGTAAAAATTCTGCAAATTTTGTAAGCCACACTCATTCACTGCTGAGCAGGACATACTCCAGATGTGCACCCTGAAAGAGAAATGGTGACAAGGCTAGGCAGCCTGAGAGCCAAGAGATGACCCTGGCAGGTCCTTGCAAATGGGCTATGACATTAGCCCTTTCCTTTGTCTCACTGGAACCTGTTACAACCAATAAGTTATAAGGATCAACATAGGTTTCTCAATAAATAAGAATCTTACCTATTTTTTAAAATTATCACATGATACTTTATAAGGAAAGTCATCACAAATTTTTATTTTTTGATATGTGAATTTATAAGTGCATGCAATAACTATTTTGCATTAGTAAATATTTAAGGTTTATATAGTGTCTTATTATACCATATAAATGTTCCATTATAAGTGTAAATATTACACTTACATATGTCATATTTTTTAAACAATCCAAAGCAATACAATTTATATAAATTGTCTAATTGACTTGCTTCACATATATATGTTAAAAAACAACTTTGTTATCAGCATAGGCATTTAACTTGTTTTAGTAATTATATGAGTTGTGAATTATCCCCATTTTTTCCATAAAAAACAGTTTCAGAGATGATGAAGTCATTTGTCAAGGTCACACAGGTCTTAAGCAGAAGATACACATCAAAATCATTTGCCTCCAAAGACTCTGTTATCCCCTAGAAGAAAGTCCAAAATCTAGACATACTCACTAATGATTATCCTGGAATATTTTGAAGCCATTATAAATCCTCTCATCATGCTTATAACCAGTGAAAGAAAAGGAAAGTGAGATGTGGCTCAAAGTATGTGGCTGTAGCCTCCTCTTCCTTTCTCTCTCCTGACTCTTTTTAATCACTTAGGATAAATACTGCCCTCCATGCCACTTTTTACTATATTGTGCTGACAAATGAATTTAATCAGAAATCTGTGGCAAAGTGTAAAATGTGTTGCAAGGATGTCCCCCCTTCTCTTGTCCATATGGCAAAAGAATGTGAGTTCAAGTCATGAACTGAACTGACAGCTGAAAACAAATTTCCTGAATTGAGAATGACATCAGTTGATGTTCCATTGAACGTGATTACTGTTTTATTTTTTAATCTCAGATCAATAGTCTGTGGAATGCTTATGCTATTCAATACTATATTTTTGGATGGCAGAGTAGAGGGTGAGAAAATATTTCATTTGTTAGATGTTCCCAGAATAGCTGCAGAAAAATCTTTAATTTCTGCCTCCCTCTCTCTCTAACGTTCTGTAAAAACCAACCGATTCTGAAATGACAAATGGCCAAGTAAATGATAAAGTTTGTTTTCGTTAAGATTATACTGTTTAAATTCAGCCCACAGAACTAGCAGCATAATATAATTAATAGGCAGTAAATATATATACAACAAAGCCAGTCATTTTTATTACAATTTGAAATAGCAATAAGCATTTTTCGGTTAAGGTTGCAAAACCATAAGCTGTTGCCGCCTTTCACGGGTTTGCAATGGTACCGGAAACCGCACTTTGTGGTTAACTGTCGACGGTGTGAAGCTCTCCACGTGCTGTGCATTCTTCCAAATAACATGCATTTGGAAAGATCAGCTCGGCAGCCATGTGAAATAACTTTTCCTCACCCCGTTCCTCACAGAAGCTGTGACTACTTCCTACATTGACATTTCTCCACTGGAAATCAGGGTCATTAGAATTTCCCATTTGTTCTTTCAAAATAACCTACCATACCCAAGTAGTCATCTGTGTCTTCATTGTGATCAGCAAGTGGAGATTTTCAAATAAATCTAACATGTGAAATATAATTAAGAGATGAGAATGAGGTAGACAAATCATGATGAATGTGTAATGAGCGCCACATCACAGGCATACCATAAACCACTGGAAAAATCTTCCACTGTCTCAAAACAAGAGCATTATTAGTAGGTGGGGGGGGGTCTTAATTTGTGATGTTTTAAATTGTAGTGTTGCTATGCAGCAGCTCTATAGCTATTGATATAATTTTCTGGTTATTCTGAAGTGTTAATGTGTGTTCCTACCTGGCCACATTCATGAATAATACTTAATTTTCCCCACAACCCCAAACCTAACAAGTTTGGTTAAACTGGGCTATGGGACAATTAAGCCGTCGGATCTGACCTTGACTGTGATGTCATGTTTTCTAAGGTCTGTGGCTCATGCTCAGAGGCTTGCCAGCACCGTACAAAACGTTCCAGTCTCTTATTTGTTAGCATTTTTATAAAGATGTGCAACAAAACTGGGTATCCTATCCATGTTTCCCTGCTTTGAATTTAGTATGTTCATATGGAACAAGGGACAGAGAGGTAATTTGTAGAGATTATAAAACTTTCTTGCTAAAACAAATATTATTTCATGTGTCTTCCATGCCTTTCCCAGAGGTGCTCGGGATAATCAATTGAAGTCTTGAATTAAACTGCCTTTCCTATAAAACAATTTTTCCTCTCTGTTCATATCTTTGGTAAGGTTAATGTAAAAATATGTTTTTTTATCACATCATATTCTTTTTTGAGGACTCCCAGGAAAAATACATTCCTGGTCTTATTACAAAGAACAGATATACTTTGTCTATAGTATACCTAATTTAAAAAAAATTACATTGATATTATTAATTAAGTTATAATTCTTTTTTCATTGCCCACTAATAAGCTTAAGGAAAATTTTTTTTTATTAAGGTATCATTGATATACACTCTTATGAAGGTTTCACATGAAAAACATTGTGGTTACTACATTCATCCATATTATTAAGTTCTCACCACACCCCATTGTAGTCACTGTCCATCAGCGCAGTAAGATGCCACAGAATCACTATTTGTCTTCTCTGTGCTACAGTGTCTTCCCCGTGACCCCCCCCACACACACCATGTGTGCCAATCAAAATACACCTCAATCCCCTTCTCCCTCCCTTCCAACCCACCCTCCCCAATCCCTTCCCTTTGGTAACTGCTAATCATTTCTTGGAGTCTGTGAGTCTGCTGTTTTATTCCTTAGCTTTTTGTTTCATTGTTATACTCCACAAATGAGGGAAATCATTTGGTACTTGTCTTTCTCTGCCTGGTGTATTTCACTGAACATAATACCCTCTAGCTCCATTCATGTTGTTGCAAATGGTAGAATTTTGTTGTTGCTGTTATCCATTTTTTTTTATTAACATACCATTGATACACAATCTTATGCTCAGGTCTCACATGAGCAGCATTGTGATTACTACACTCCCCCTGTTATCAAGTCCCCACCACATACCCTGCAAATGGTAGAATTTGCTTTCTCTTATGGCTTAATAATATTCCATTACATATACAAACACCTCTTCTTTATCCATTCATCTATTGATGGGCACCTAGGTTGCTTCCATATTTTGGCTATTATAAATAGTGCAGCAATAAATGTAGGGGTACATATGTCTTTTTGAATCTGAGGACTTGTTTTCTTTGGGTGAATTCATAGGAGTGGAATTCCTGGATAAAATGGTATTTCAATTTTTAGGTTTTTGAGGAATCTCCATATTACTTTCCACAATGGTTGAACTAATTTACATTCCCACCAGCAGTGTAGGAGCGTTCCCCTTTCTCAAAATCCTCTCCAGCATTTGTTGTTGCTTGTCTTTTGGATGTTGGCCAACCTAACTGGTATGAGATGAAACCTCATTGTGGTTTTAATTTGCATTTCCCTGATAATTAGTGATGTGGAGCATCTTTTCATGTGCCTGTTGGCCGCCTGAATTTCTTCTTTGGAGAGGTGTCTGTTCATATCCTCCACCCATTTTTTAATAGGGTTATTTGCTTTTTGGGTGTTGAGACCTATAAGTTCTTTGTATATTTTGGATGTTAACGCCATGTTGGATATGTCATTTATGAATAGGATATATTCTCCCATACTGTAGGATGCCTTTTTGTTCTACTGATGGTGTCCTTTGCTGTACAGAAGCTTTTTAATTAGATGTAGTCCCAAGTGTTCATTTTTTATTTTGTTTCCCTTGCCTGAGGAAATGTGTTCAGGAAAAACTTGCTCATGTTTCTTTCAAGAGATTTTGCCTATGTTTTCTTCTAATAGTTTAATGGTTTCATGACTTACATTTAGGTCTTTGATCCATTTGTAGTTTACTTTTGTGTGTGGAGTTAGACAATAATCCAGTTTCATTCTCTTACATGTAGCTGTCCAGTTATGCCAACACCAGTTTTTGAAGAAGCTGTCATTTCCCCATTGTATGTCCATGGCTCCTTTATTGTATATTAATTGACCATATATGTTTGGGTTTATATCTGGGCTTTCTATTTCTATTCTTTGGGTGTCTGTTCTTGTGCCAGTACCAAATTGTCTTGATTACTGTGGCTTTGTAGTAGAGCTTGAAGTCAGGGAGCATAATCTCCCCAACTTTATTTTTCCTTCTCAGGATTGCTTTAGCTATTCGGTGTCTTTTGTGGTTTCATATGACTTTAGAACTATTTGCTCTAGTTCGTTGAGGAATGTCACTGGTATTTTAATAAGAATCGCACTGAATCTATAGATTACTTTAGGCAGGATGGCCATTTTGATAATATTAATTCTTCCTGTCCATGAGAGCATGGGATGTATTTTCATTTATTGGTATCTTCTTTAATTTTGCTCATGAGCATCTTATAGTTTTCAGGGTATAGGCCTTCCACCTCCTTGGTTAGGTTAATTTCTAGGTATGTTATTCTTTTTAATGTAATTGTGAATGGAATTGTTTTCCTGATTTCTCTTTCTGCTAGTTCATTGTTAGTATATAGGAATGCAACAGATTTCTGTGTATTGATTTTGTATCCTGCAACTTTGCTGAATTTAGTTATTAGTTCTAGTAGTTTTAAGGTGGATTCTTTAGGGTTTTTATGTACAATATCATGTCATCTGCAAACAGTGACAGTTTACCTTCTTCTTTACAAATCTGGATGCCTTTTATTTCTTTGTGTTGTCTGATTGCCGTGGCTAGGACCTCCAGAACTATGCTGAATAAAAGTGGGGAGAGTGGGCATCCTTGTCTTGTTCCCAATCTTAAAGGAAGAGCTTTCAGCTTCTCGCTGTAAGTATACTGTTGGCTGTGGGTTTGTCATATACGGCCTTTATTATGTTGAGTTACTTGCCCTCTATACCCATTTTGTTGAGAGTTTTTATCATGAATGGATGTTGAATTTTGTCAAATGCTTTTTTCAGCATCTATGGAGATGATCATATGACTTTTGTCCTTCTTTTTGTTGATTTGGTGTATGATGTTGATGGATTTTCAAATATTGTACCATCCTTCCATCCCTGAAATAAATCCTACTTGATCATGATGGATGATCTTGATGTATTTTTGAATTCAGTTTGCTAATACTATGTTGCCTATTTTTGCATCTATGTTCATCAGGGACATTGGTCTGTAATTTTCTTTTTTGGCGGTGTCTTTGCCTGGTTTTGGTATTAAAGTGATGCGGGCCTCATTAAATGAGTTTGGAAGTATTCCTTCTTCTTCCACTTTCTGGAAAACTTTAGGGAGGATGGGTATTAGGTCTTCAGTAAATGTTTGGTAATATTCAGCAGTGAAGCCTTCTGGTTCAGGCATTTTGTTCTTAGGTAATTTTTTGATTACCAATTCAATTTTGTTATTGGTAATTGATCTGTTCAGATTTTCCACTTCTTCCTGGGTCAGCTTTAAATGGTTTTATTTTCTAGAAAGTTGTCTTTTTCTTCTATGTTATACAATGTTAGCATAAAATTTTTCACAGTATTCTCTAATAATTCTTTGTATTTCTGCAGTGTGCATAGTGATTTTTCCTTTCTCACTTCTGATTCTGTTTGTGTGTAGATTCTGTTTTTTTCTGGATAAGTCTGGCTAGGGGTTTTTCTATTTTGTAAATTTTCTTGACGAACCTGCTCCTGCTTTCATTGATTCTTTCTATTGTTTTATTTTTCTCGATTTAATTTATTTCTGCTCTGATCTTTATTATGTCCCTCCTTCTACTGACTTTGGGCCTCATTTGGTCTTGTTTTTCTAGTTTCATTCATTGTGAGTTTAGACTGCTCATATGGGATTGCGCTTTATTCCTGAGGTAGGCCTGTATTGCAATATACTTCCCTCTTAGCTTGGAGTTATTGCCATCACAGGTTTTAGATTTGTCATTATTAAAGATTCAAGGATAGCTTCTTTACTATCTAAAAGTATAACTTAAATCACTTGGTAAGCTATTTCAAACACAATCTAAAAGTTCTTTTTTACCCCCCCTTATTTTTCTTCCTCCTCCTTTCTTTATATATTAGGTGTCATATTTTATACTCTATGTATCTCTTGACTGACTTTTTGGGTAGTTGGTTTAATTTTGCATTTGCAATAATTAATTGGTCTACTTTCTTTACTGTGGGTTTATTTTCTTGGTGATGGCTATTTAGCCTTAGGAACATTTCCATCTATAGCAGTCCCTCCAAAATACACTGTATTTTGACGGTTTGTGGGAAGTAAATCCTCTCAACTTTTGCTTATCTGGATATTGTTTAATCCCTCCTTCAAATTTAAATGATAATCTTGCTGGGTAGATTATTCTTGGTTCAAGGCCCTTCTGCTTCATTGCATTGATTATATCATCCCACTCCCTTCAGGCCTGTAAGATTTCTGCTGAAAACTCTAATGGTAGCCTGATGGGTTTTCTTTTGTAGGTGATCTTTTTTTTCTCTCTAGGTGCTTTTAATAGTCTTTCCTCATCTTTGATCTTTGCTATTTTAATTATCATATGTCTTGGCATTGTCTTCTTTGGGTCCCTTGTGTTGGGATATCTTTGCACCTCTATGGCCTGAGAGACTATCCCCTTCACCAGATTGGAGAAGTTTTCCACATTTACCTCCTCAAAGACACTTTCTATCCCTTTTTCTCTCTTCTTCTTCTGGTACCCCTATAATGCAAATATTGCTCCGTTTGGATAGGTCACACAGTTCTCTCAATATTCTTTCATTCCTAGAGATCCTTTTCTCACTCTGTGCCTCACCTTTGTATTTCCATTCTCTAATTTCTATTTCATTTAGTCTCCTCTACTTCATGTTTTTAAATCTCTCCATTGTATGTTTCATTTCAATTACTGTATTTTTCAAATTTTCTCTCTCTTCCTTTAATTCCTCTGTGAGGTCTTTAGTATGTTTCTGTAGCCCTGTGAGCATGTTTATGATTTTTATTTCGAAATCTTTTTCAGAAAGATTGGTGAGTTCAGTTTCACTTGGCCCTCTTTCTGGTGTTTGTGGAATTTTGGTTTGTATCAGGTTCTTTTGGCATTTCATATTTGTAGTAATAACTTGGTGTAGGTGGCACCCTCTAGTGCCCAGAAGCTCTACTCTCTGGAGCTGCCCCACCTCTGGATCAATGGCAGGGGTCGCAGGTGAGCGGTGCAGGTGACTGCCAGGAGGAGAGACCTCTTTCCTGCTTTCCAGTCATAGTGCCTACCTTCACTGTCAGGGCCAGTGAGCTGCATGCATGCAGAGAGCAGCCTCTCAGATACATTCCTGTAGCCACTGTAGGCGGAGCTGCCCTCTGGCTGGCCTGGAGCAATGACAGGGGTTGAAGGCAAACTGGGTTGGTGCCTGCTGGGAGGAAAGGGCTCTTTCCTCCTTCCCAGCTGCAGTACCTGCCTCCACTGCCAGAACCAGTGGGTTGAGGGTTCAGGGATCAGCCTTCATGCTATGCCCTTGTAACTGCCATAGACAGGGCTGCCCTCTGGCTGGTCTGGCACAATGGTGGGGACAGCAGGTTTGTGACCAGTGCTGGCCGGGAGGAAGGAACGGCAGGCTGCGTATCCATGGTGGGGGGCCTCAGAGCTGTGACGCTAGTCAGGGGGATGGATCACCTGAAGCTCCTGAAAGTTCCCAACCTGCTGGGCTGAATGTCCCAGGACGATTTTGTGCACCTGTCCTTTCTCCTGAGCAGCAAGCTCTGTGCAATCCTTGTCCCTTTAGCAGCCCTCTCACTGTTCAAAGTCTCTCAGGGTGCACACCTTTCTTTCATCTGAGAGTGGCCAGTTGTGGGTACCTGTGCTCTATAAGCACCTGGAATCTCAGTCTCTCCAAGTATTCTGCCTGTCTTAGCTTTCCAACCCCACTAATGTCCAGAGCACCATGCAATGTAGGTTCGTGCTCCTAGAGCAGATCTCCAGGGCTGTGTGTGCAGCAGTCCTAGGCCTCCTCCCCTTCCCCATTCCATTTCTCTTCGTCCCACCAGTGAGCCGGGGTGGAGGAAGGGCTTGGGTCTGGCCGGATCATGGCTTTGGTACTTTACCCTTTTCAGTGGGGTCTATCTACTCTTTTTCCCAGATGTAGGCAGTCTGTCACAGCCTTCTTTCCTGTTGCTCTTTCAGGATTCGTTGTGTACGCTATATTTTAATATTATATGTGGCTTTGGAAGGAGGTTTCTGTCTCATCTCTCATGCCACTATCTTTAAGCCAATCTCAGGAAAATTTCATAGTACATTGATATTATGATGTGCATTTTAAGTTTAATTCCTCATTACACTTTCTTTCTGCTCCTGTTTTGGAGTCTTATTTTATGTATTCTTATAAGTGGTCTAAAGTCCTTTCTGAAATATGGGGGCAGCACAAATTTAAAAACAGGCAAAGGAGTTTAAAAAAAAAACTTTCCAGAAAACTACAGAAATGAAATCCCCATACAAAAGTCAATGATATTAATTTAAAAAATGCTAGGTGATATCAAATGTGAACTTGTGAAAAGGATTGTTTCTTATGATATGTACTTCCGTGTATGTGTGTGTGTGTGTGTGTGTGTGTGTGTGTGTGTGTTTGAGCCTTTCCCCAAAGCTCAAAATTGCTTTATAGAGGGATATGTGACACATAAAAACAGTGCCAATATGGTTAAGCCTCAAAGAATTGCTTTAACATGAATTAATCTTATTTGCAGTACATTTCTGTCAGACTTTAAAAACAAAATTCTAAATCTCTAGCCACATTGGCCTCTTCCAACATGCCAGGGAGGCTCAGGAATTTTGCACTATTTGTGTCCCCTTCCTGGACCTTTCTTCCTCCAAATATTTGTGAGACTAGATCTGTTTATTACTGCTTCCCTCGACTGCACTGTTTCTGTGAAGTCTGTACTGACCACTCTATTTTACACTGCAACTCACCCTCAACCTATCACCCTCAATCCCTCACACCCTTTTTTACTTTTTCTTGTTTCCAAATATTTTTCTCTTTCTAACATAGTACATAATTTACTTACTATATTTGTTGTTTATATCCCATGTCCCTCAATAAGGATGTAATGTTCACAAATCCAATCTTTTTTTTGTTCACCACTGAATCCAAATCTTCTAGAACAATGCCCATATTATGCATTCAGTAAACATTTGGTTGAATGAAGGAAAAGGGTGTGCATTTTGCACATTTGTAGAAAAATGAAAATATAAGAGCTTGATATGACTGTTTTCATTGTCATCTTAGTCAAAGAATTGTTTAGCATAAAATATTTTTATAACTAAATCTCACCATTGTCTCACATATCCATATTCCTCTTTTGTATTTTAACAACTACCATTTTAATATAAGTCATTCTCCGCCTGGCTTCATACAATAGCTCTCCCAGGTTGTAGCATCTCCCTACTCATATTCATTATGAACATCATTTATAAAAAAAAAACTACCACATTATTCATGGGTCTTCCCTGCTCGGTACTCTAATTGCTCCATATTCCTTCCTGGATAAATTTCAAGTTCTTCTTTAGGGAATTCAAGGATCATTGATCGTCTAATTTTTCAAATGTGTACCCACAATTCCCTAACATGGTACCTTAATTCCAACCACTGTGCTTCCCCACCATCTTCTGAAAGTTGCTTGACCTGGGCTCTGCTGCCTTTGTTCTTGCTCACTCTGCTGCTGAAATGCACCCTAAACCCTAACAGGTCTTCTTTCCTCCTTTTACCTCCTTCAACAAAAAACTCCCTGATTTTTGAAGACCAATGGTATTCATTTTTGCCAGTTTTTAAAATTTGTATTTCAGTTTTTAACCTTACACTTGTAATAATCTGTGCCTCAAATAAAATTTCAGTGCCTTAAGCATAGAAATTACAGCTTATATTTCTATATTTATTGTCCAGAGTATTTGGTACAGCATTCGAAGCATGCGAGATGGTCAAGAAATCTTGTTTATCAAATAAAATCAATGAAGTATTTATACTGGCATATTAGTAGTGGAAGGTTCAATATGGGAAGCAAAAAATAATTAATATCTGCAAAGTATGTTTTTAACCAAATGCCATATTTATTCTTCACAGGAATCTGACAAGATAGTCAGCAGTATTACCATTATTCCTATTTTACAGCTGAGGAAAAAAGAGGCTCAGAAAGATTAAGCCAGTTACCTAAGGCCGTGCAACTGTTAAGCAATGTATTAAGGACTTGAACTCTGGTCTTTGAGGAATTGCCAATACATCATACTACATTTCATAATGACTTTGAATACACAGAAAATATATGCATATATATAATATATACATATACTTAATACAGAGTTTGATAAGTTTTTAATCTAAAATGTTTTGGAAGTTCTGACATTTATGGAAGGAAGTCTGATTTTAATAATTCACAAGGGCATTTTGCATAGATATTTTAGCTAGTGCTGGTAAAAAAATCCAGTAATCACTGATGGATTTTGAAGAAATTCAACCAGAATAAAATGTCCAAAAGCTTTTAATACCTCATGACTATCTCTTATGGTAGGTTTCAGAGAACTGGTGTTTACAAGTTGAGTGATATAGTTCTAGGAGAGATTTATGGCAGCTTATATCTAATACATATGTTCCAGAAATTGGGTTTCAGTGAGAATGGTTACAAATTAACTGTATTATGTTGCAAATGCTGGATTTCTTTCTTTCTTAAAAATCTGATTTCAAAGTCGTTGTTCTTCATTCTACCTAATCTTTCAGGGAATCAAACATATATCCCACTTAATCCTAATATATAGAAATTTATATACAACTTTTAGAAAATAGAGATCCAATTCTATTATCCAAGAATATGAAGGATATATTTATTTTTGTCTCTGCTTTCATTTAAATTAATGACCCAGCCACAAAGCAAGACCCCAAATGCAAAAGCGGGAAGAAACCTTAGGCAAGCGATCCTCAAATTGTAATATGCTTGGATAAGAATCACCCGTGGAGGTACTGATGCAGGACCCTGCTTTTTAGCAAGGCTCCAAGACTAGTCCAAGGCACGAAGTCCATGAACTCCATCAGAGAATTACCACCTTCCATTCATCTAATTCAGTTTCCTCATTTTACAGATTAGGTAGTGAAGGCTCAGAGAAGTGACTGACTTGTGCAAATTCACAAAGCAAGAAAGTGTCTTAAAAAGGTCTTGGTCTCTTGGCTCCTAATTCAGAGCTACTTACACTGTCTCATTAGACTATCTGAAAAAATGCATTTGAAGGATCTAAATATAATAAGGTTTTAAGCTAAACCTGACTTTAAGTCAGTCTCAGCTTTTCTGTGCCTGAAGCCTGGGATTCTGCTTCTCAGAGCATAAAAGAGCATTCAACTCTCCTTGTCTATCAATCCATTCTTAATATGAAGATAACTGCAACATCTTAACAGTGATATATATACATACCATGATGTACAGTACCAGACAGTGTAACTCTCTGCTTTTATTGCAAACTTGGCCTTCAGACAAGTGGGGCCAGATACAGTTTCAGGGAAGTGGCTAAGGAGAGAGATAGTTTCTTAAGTTTCATTTTACATAGATATCAAGAAATCTAAGGTTTTTAAATGCAGAAAGCAGATGTGGGGAGGTCAGGTAAGAAAAAAAACAAAAACAGATTATTCATTTTTTTCTCATCACCAGTACATCTCCTGACATTTGATCATAAACAGCTAAAGAGCTTGATTAACTGTCCCATGTTCATTCAAAATGAAAAAAAAAATCTGAATTCTGCTTTGATTAGAGAAGTACTGGTTAGTGTAAATATCGATTTGTTGCTTAATAGGGGTTACCTCTATTATGCATAATGATTTCTAAATTTCTTGAATTCAGCATCTTTTTCTATCTTGTTTTCTTTTCTTAGCCCTTCCTTTTGACAAATATTCTCCAAAAGGAGTTTGGCGCACACTGATTTAAGACCGCAATGGTGGAATGGCTGGGGACTGGTTTTGTATTTAAGGCTTAATTAGTGTCTATAATTACTAATTACTCAACTCTCCATTATTCATATGTGGCTTATCCCTGGCTAAATGTTTGAACCTTGGGCTCCCCTGGTCCCCATTCTGCTCTGCAGCCCTGTTCTCCTGCTGTCACTGCTTACTCAGGGAAATATGACTGATCTGAATACCAGTCTAAGCACAAAACCTCTTTAGGAAATATCTCCTGTCAAAATAAGGCATATAATGTACTCCAAAGCAAATAGAAAAGTTTTTAAAAATTATTTTCTGTTTTAATTACTCTCTTCTTTTAACACAGATTACTCAGAACTGAATGGGCAGTCCTTGGATTCTATTTTGCTGAGACATAAAACTTGCCATATTTGTAGGTCAATAATGCTAAATTATTGGCATGTTCATATGTCTCCTGTGAACCTACCCTAAATAACAGGATACTTTCTTTCCCTTGGTTTTCTCTCCTATCGCTCTCAATTCCTGGTGCAGATCTTCAGTGTCAAAAGTTTGTAAGCATTCACCAAAGGCCATCTCTGTGGTGCTACAGGCAGTACCAGAATGCTTGGAAGTGCCACAATACCCCTGTCCTACTGTAGTAAGCCCCCTGACTTTGTTCTGCCTTCTGCCTGGTCAGAAGGCCTTTTGCTTCTTTGTCTGCTGGATGAACTTACTCATCTTTTGAGTTGTAGGTCATATACCACTTCATTTACCCAGTGTTTTCCAGGATCCCCTGAGGAGAGTAATCCGTTGTTTCCTTTGGGGTTTACTTGTTCCCTGTGAGTTTCAATCTCAACTCCTATGGCAATTTCCACTGGTTGTTTGCAGGTCTGACTTCTCTAATAGATGGTAAACTGTGGGAGGGTCTGCCTTATTCATCTTGCTATTTGGATGACAAGTCTGTAGCACATAGGAGGTGTTACATTCGTGTCTGAGAATAAGGAAAAAGAAAGGAAGAGGGAAATAAGAAATAACTTCTATGATATCATAGGAATCTTACAGTTGTGTTATTTTCCATGGGATTTTAAAGTCTGGAGAACTGACAATGACAATTGAGTTTCTTCCTAGCTTATTGAGGTAAGAAGAGAATTCGTAATGCTTTTGACTTCATTATTTTCCATTTCAAATCAACGCAGAGTTTAAGAGGATTAGTCACTTTCTGTAGGAGATAGAGCCTTTATGCCAGAAGCTATGCAGCCCACTGGGAAGTAAAGGCCACTTGACACAAATCCATCCTGCTCACTAGAAGCCAACACCAGCTTATATTCACTGCTCCCATTCAGCATAGAAGCTAAAGGAATGGGAACCATAGAGCCGATATAAACAGCAGCTGAGGTATTCATTTCAGAACAGGAAACCTCAAACGAAATCCAGAAGCAGGAGCTCAAGAAAGACAGGGAGAAACATCTGGGTAGGGTAGAGCTCAAACCAAGGCACCATGTGATCTGTGAGTCCTCTTCTGTGTCTGCTTTTTTCTATTCTTGGACTATCTTTCATCACGGATATTCCCATTGAAGTGATTCACAGAATTTTAGCTTGGTCATTATTGCATTGTGCCCCACATTTATGACAGAACAAGAACTTCTTGCGGAGGCAGCTAAACCACAGAGGCTGCCCTCTATTGTAGTTTGGGCCAATGGCCTGGGAGATCTTTGAAGCCCTGTACCATCACCTGAATTGCGTGCATTTTGCCCCATCTTGGGTACAAAAGGAATCTCAAGACTTGATCACTGCAATGACAGTTCTCTTAAGCAATCTTTAGCACAGCATTAAAAACGCACATTACAGTTAGTCCAGCTCTCTTTTTCTGACACAGTAGTGTGTACTCTGACTTGAGAGCTTTGCATTGCCTCTGGCACCTAATACAGTTCCTGGCAGGCACTGTGGGTTCCATCAATATTTATTGAATTGAAGAGAAGAACCATTGGGATAGAATTGATGGAAACATCTCTAAATTAGGCAAGGGGTGTTACCTAGTCTTCCTCTGTAAATTTTCCTCCTCAATTTGCTGCTGGAGAAAAAAATGAAAATATGAAAATTACATTTGAGAAAATCTACACAGCTGTTGAGATGAAATTTTCCAGCCAACAGACTAGATTGTGAGATTTCCTTTTCTTAAGAAATAAGTGAATGATCTTAGATAACTAAGTACAACAAAATATAGGTTCGTAGAAGATTACTGAGTGTGTTCAGACCACAGAATTATCCAGTCCTGCTTGGTGGGTGCCTCTTTTTGTAGCCTCGGGAAAATATAAACCATTAAACAAATATTGACTATGTGTTCAGAGTCTCAATAAAACTGAGAAAGGCTTAAAAAAACAGCTATGGGTGTTATTTTAACACATTTTGACGGATTTCACTGGGTGGATAAAAATGACTAGTGTCACATGCTCTGAAAGCATAAAAATTAAGAACTTATTTCCATTAATTTTTTATGGGTCAAAGGGGATAAACAAAAATAAGAGAACTATCCCCCCTCAAATAATTCTAGGGTCATAAAGTTGGAATAGAAAAGAGACATAAAATAGGTCATCTTTTGCCTAAACAAGGTCATCTTTTACGTTAGCATGCTTTCTCCTAATAAAACCCCCAAAATTTTGTTAATTTTGATTATTGTTTTAATGAAGCAGCTAAGTTTATTATTTCCAAACTATTTTACACAGCACCGTATATTAGAAAGCACATGGGTGCTGAAGGTCACGTCCCCTGCCATCAGTCATTAACTGTGGTTTATACCATCTGCTATTTTTCGTGTTCTAGAATCAGTAACACAGAAAATGTGTGCTTTCTTTAGTCTACTATCAGTGCTCAGAAGAAGTAAATGAGGTTATTGATAGACTCATGGTAGGCACCCTTGATAGTTGGACAGTTTGGGCTTGTAAATTTAAAGTTTCAAGACAAGGGTACTTGGTACGCCTACAACAGCAGGGAAAGGCCAGTATAGTCTAGTGATGGAGCCCATACCAGATGCTTAGGGCTTGTGAGAGGTTTAAATGTCAAAATATTTAAGCATTAAAAAATCCTGTTAGGTAAAGAACTTCAAAACCTGTCAAAACTATACTGTTAATGGCTCTGTAATAAAACATGTCCCCAAGCACAGAGTGGAGGCAAGAAAGAGCTAAAGGTTTTACAACTGCTAGGAAGGATGTTTCTACTGGGACGCAAGCAGCAGTTATAAAAAGCATCTATCACATACTATACAATTGGCCAAATAGAACTTGACCCTCATTTGGATATTTCCGACATCTGAGTCTTAATTTAATATAGTGTGAGTTAGTTCCTGTTACCAAGGAGGCTATAACTGAATCCTGGGGATGGGTAAAAATCATTCACATCTGCAATGAACATTTATCTTATGCCTGCGTTATGTCAAGAACTTAATAGTATCTATAAGAAGGCATATCTTTTCAGGCCAGATATATTGCAAATATGCTACCGTTACCAGTTTGGCATATTGACATTAAAAGTATTTAAACAGCCCTGCCAAATCTCTTAAAAGAAGGTTTATAAATAGCTAATAACCTAGAAAAATGAACAATAGTTAGAGACCTAATAGGAGTACAAATAAATGAAAATCTAAGTTGAGGATGAATGAGGAATGTACAGAAACCAGCGAGAGAAATGAAGTCAGAGGACTGAAAGATCAAACAATTCTCTAAAAGGAGAGGGGAGAAAAAGTAGAGTTGGAAGGTTAAATAAAAACAGAAAAGCCACTCTTTCCAAAGAAAGTTAAATATATACAGGTGAAGAAAGAAAAGGATAATAGGAAAAGTAAGCCTGTCCTAAATTATTTTCCCTGATGCGAAGAAAATACCTAAAGTAAATTTCTGATGTGTATTATATAAACAAATAAGCAAAGGTATATTCAGGAAAGCTGTTTAATATATAAATTCATGGGTTCTCAGTCTGAGGGAGTATGTCAGATCCATCCAAAGTGCTCTTTTGGGAAAAAAGTCCACCCCCAACCCATCCCGGAGGAGAAACGATGATGTGGAGAGGAAGGGGTTTCAAGTTGAAAAGTTCCCTCTGGGGATTCTGATTTCCTACCCAGAGTTTAAATCCACATGCTTAGTTGGTGATTTACTGAATCTGTGCAAAAATCAGAATAGATGTTTCAAAGAAAAATTCACCTCTGGGAAGGCTTTCCACCCCAGAGAGGGAGACGCTGCTTAATTGGAGAGGGTCCCCATTCACATATCAGACTCACTGGGGACTGGTGTTTGCCTCCTGGTCCAAGGAACTGTGGGAATAAGGGAGGGTATAGTATAGGAAGAGGGGAAAAGGGGTTACTTCTGAGATTTTGACAGCTGAAAGAGATCATCCCTCCAAGTTGAAAGCCGACATCACAAAGATCACTTGGTATATTCCAGAAGGGAATTTTCTGATTTCCACATAGATTGCTTTCCTTATTTATCTATTTTTTTTATTTTTTTACTGGAGAAGGACCTAAAATGATCAGAATGGGAACTCAGAAGGGGTTTCCTTGGCTTGAAAGAAAAGCGCAGGAGGGAGCAGTAAGGCTGAGCTGTCTGTATTTCAGTGGTCAGGCGAGGCCGACAGTGACCAGCAAGAAGTGCACTCTGCCTAGTTGTTTCTAAGTCCCACTGGCTCCCCAGAAGGGACTAGGCTCTGGGGTCCTGTAAGGGGTAGGTTAGCTAGTGAATGGCATCTCCACATAATCCGTATATTTCAAACCTGGAGGAGCATGAGCAGGGACGGGGTGAAGAGCCTGGAATGGCCATTGTTAAGAAGGCCTTTGAGGAGTTTTATCTGTGTAGGTGGCTCTTTTTTTGCAATGTCAGTGATTAAGCACAGAGGTGGGGAGGAGGAAAGGACAGAAATCATAGATGCCTGCACTGGAGGGAATCAAAGGAGGGAGGGTGCATTTGGGCCTCTCAGGCATTGGGGGGTTTAAGGTTGGGGTGCCAGGAACCCCTGCCTCCTGCCTGGCTGCTCAGGGCCAGGGAGGATCTGGTCACAGGCTCAGTTTAGCAACCTTCTCCTCTCTACCCAGTTATCACAGAAAAATGACTTCTCTGCTCTTAGCTCTATGCCCGCACTACAGGACTTGCAGTTGGTGACCAAGTCTTCACAGTTGCTCACTTCTTACGCTCTGCTTTGCCTTGACCAAACCTGGGTCAGGCTCCTTTCCTCCCCACCCCGCCTGGAACATTAGCTAGCCCACAAATTAGAGCAAGCACTAAAATGCAGAACATACTTCCTTGTCAGTTTATTCCCAAAATCCATGGACCACAGAGGCACATTCTTTGTCAAACCACGGGTGATGCCTTGGGTTTAGAACCTGTCATATGTGATTTTCCCTTACTGCTTACCCCCCTTACCATACATACAAAAGATTGTTTCTGTTTGGTTTTGAGATGCTTACAGATTTCTGAGATCAGAGCTTTCTCTCTCCCTTTGCAATAGTCTTTCTAATTAAAGTCTCACACAATCTAAGCCTGGATTTTTTTTTTTTCTGGACGTTAGTATGTAGCTAAGAGTGATTCCAGGTAAGTCTGAGCCCCCACTGGTGAGGAATGAAATGCTGGGGGACCGGAGCATTTTGCATTTCTTTTGGGAGAGGCAAGGAAGCCTGAAAACCACAGCTATCTTTTGAACTTCAACTTTCCAAAGGAGAATGAATTTCTAAACGTGGAGGTTCGAGGCTTGCGCGGTAGGGGCCCCTGGCTGGGCAAGGTAACTGTTGGTTGAAAGACACCGTTGCGATCACTACTGGGGGCGAGGCAGTGCTTACGAACGGTTTGGGGGAGGAGAACGAGAGTGAGGGATGGGACGGGAGGGGATAGCAGCCAAAGCGCTACTAGAAACCGCGCCTCCGTGGGCGATCCGGGGGTGGGGGAGGTGAAGGGTGGTCTCGGAGCTTCAGCTCAGAGGTCGTGGAGCGGCCTCGGCCAGAACAGCAGCAGAAGCGAGCGGGAAGGAGTTAGGACCGCTCGGAGCGCCCAGGTCTCGAGGTAGTGTAAGGTTTGCAATCCCTCCACTTGCTGTTGCAGAAGATCTGCTTTTAAGTGAACCGCACAAGCTACCCCTCGGAGGGCTGCGGCTTCCCCGGGCTTGCGAGGCCCCCTGTCCCTTCTCCGGCCCCAGCGCTCACGCTGTCCTTTGCACGCGCCCCCAAGTTTGCCGGGAGCTCGCTGCCCGCTCGGCGCGGGAGGGGGCGCGGAGCCCAGGACCCGCAGTCCGGGAGCGGCGCGGGCCATGCATATTTCATCAAATGGACTCGGGGTGCGTCGCGTCTCGCAGCCATCAGCGCTATGTGCGGTGACATTTCTGACTTGAGCGGAGGAATGCGCGAAGGAAGCCCGGGCGAAACTGGCACTCGAGGACCTTCTTGGCGCCAACGCTCATTGATCTGATGTATGTCCCTTCTGCCTAAGCTCAACGTCTTCATCGGAAATAAAATGAAAGCTGTGCCAAGCGGGGTAGAACCTCCCGGCCGCTGGTTCTGATCCCCGGCAATCAGGAAATCGTCCTGCAGCCTAAAAAATTACAGAAAAAAAAATTAATAAGAGCGAGCGAGCGAGAGAAATAGAAATAGAAAAAAAAATCCCTCCGTAAAAGTTTAAGGAGCGAAGTGGCAGAGGCAGTGGCGCGAGGAGGCGCGGCGGAGCGCCGGCGAGCGGGGCGCTGGGCGGGCAAGACCTCGCCAAGGCTGCGATCTCCTTCTTACTCTCCCTGTATTTTGGGAGGGAGAGGCACCTTTCTCCTCGTCTCTTCCTCCCGCCCACCCCTGCGCCCTCCCCCTTGTCTACCTGGCGAAGTCACTGATCTTTTGCATTTCGGAAGAGGACGTCAACGCGAAGGATTTCCCCTTTGGGCGAGCGCTCCGAGAGGGGGCGACGCGCAGGAGGCGCCCCCGCCGGGGCCGGAGACGCAGGTAATCAAGCTGCGGGGAGTGGCGGGCGGCCGCGGGTTCCCGTTCTGCAGAGGGCTCCCCTCGGCGGACCGGGCGCCCCCGGGACCGCACCCACCCCTCCCGCGGCTCCCACGGGGGCCCCGGAGCCGGCTCGGAGGGAACCGCTGCCGCCGCCGCCCGCCTGGGCGCCGCTGCAGCGGCCGCCGCCCGGGGCGCACCAGGCTAAGCAGGGCCGCCGCCCCGGCGCTCGGGCGCACGGGCCACCCGGGTAAGGGCTGCCGGCGGCCCCCTCCTGCGGCGACCGGCGCGTGTGTCTTTGCCCCTCCGCCCCCGCAGCGCGATCCACACGCGGGAGGCAAGGCTCCGGGTGGGCGAGGAACTTTGCGAAGCGCCCGGAGGAGGCAGCGCGCGGAGCCGGGGCGCGCACCCAGCCCGCACACCCGCACACGCACACGCGAGTGAGTCCTGGGGCCGCGCCCCGCGTGGGGTGCCGTCAGCGCGGGGTCCGTGCCTCCGTCCGTCCGCGGGCTGGCCGGCGCACCGCGCGCTCCCCCTCTCCCACACCTGGCCACACACAACGCGCTGCAAGATTCTTTCTCTTTCTTTCTTTCGTTCTTCCTTTTTCTTTTCTTTTACCAGCTGTCTTTGCTTTGAGAACACAGGTGTCTTTGCTTTGAGAACAAACTTGCCCTCTTGCCGGCCCCGTGGAGCCCGTGGCACCCTGACAGCTTTTGAAGTTCCCTTCTTTTAATGTGCTTTATTGATGCGAGATTAAAGCATGACTATCCCATGTTGTGCAGCTGGGGAGAAGGGAGGATTGGAAAGGGAAACACTTGGTGTAGAAACGCTGTTTGGAATATTTTCTCAGATTCTTTACTGGCATCACGTTAATCGGTGGATGGATTCGGCCAGGGGCAGTGAATTGCCCTCCTGTATGGATCTGTGGATACCTATATATAATACAAATAATCCTGAATATTATTGGGCCCAAAATAACCAATTAAGTGATTCATACAGCGGGAAACTTAGATATTAAAAGAAACTGCGCCCTCTGCTGTTTATCTAAGTAACCTCATCCGAGGACCCTCCCCCCACCCCGCCCCAGAAATCCTCTTAGAGTGAGTTTGTCATCTTACAGGACAAGGAAGGAAAATTCCTAGCGGGGATTTTAAAGCAACTTTATTTGGAAAAGTCAGAGGTTGCGTTACTATCATAGCATCAAGTACATGTTTCCAGAGAGTAGTGGCTTTTGTTTTCTACTTCTTACCCCCTTCTCTTTACTCAGGGAATGGTAATGGAGCCACTCGTTATCATAACAGTTTGTCAATCTTTCGAATGGAAAATTCTGAGATTCAGAATTCCGCTAAACATATGGTGTATCTGGCAGTAGATTCGCTCTAGAAATAAGGCCCTATTTTATGGCTGAAAATACTAGAAGTTTTCTTCTGTTACAGAAATGGAAAAAAACTAGCCAGAAAGATCTTGCAACCAAATCACGTATTCAAATATACCTAATGGTTAAACTTGTTACAGAAGTTTTCCAAAAATTCTTTTTTTTTTCGGAAGAGGGGCAAGGTTTTTCTGATTTGTCTAGCCCTTTAGACCATATCTAGTCTGTGGGGAATTAGCAACCCCAGATTTCATTATGTATTTTGAACTGTGTCACTTTGAATCTCCTACCCTCCCACCTTTCTCTTTGGCAAAGAAAAGGCAGCTCCACCACTGTCCAAGATTCTTTAGGAAGATAAGCAACTCTTTTTCATTAAGACAAAATTTGGATCTTTGCACGTGGGTCAGGATGAAAACAAAAAAGTGCATCAAGTGTTTCCCATGTAATGTTCCAGCCCACCTGTGTAAGGGATGTATTGCCCTTTCTCTTCTGGCATGAAATGAGATTGGTTTCATCATTAAAGACCAGCATGAGGGCATTCAGAATTCCATATATTTAGCTGTTGGTGATATTTCCTATGGTGAAATTTAAGAGGGGTAATCTTAAAATTTTGTAAGGGAACAGTTTATTTTATTTGCACATAAAGCTATGTTTCCTACTGACATTTTTGTTTTGTCAGCTTTCTTTGGGCATATGTATTAAAATGATTAGCCTTTTTAGGAGGAGGCTAATGTATTTTTCAATTTTCTTTTGTATATTTGTAATTGGTGCAAACAACTGCCTTTGTTTTCATTATTATTCTGAAAAAAAAGCAGGTAATAGGTTTAGAAAAAATTAAACCATTATACATTTAGTTGATATGTTTTCTAAGTGTTATAAAGACTTGGAGAGAGACTTTTAGAGTTATAAAAGCCCAAGTTGCTTGGAAAGAAATCAAGTTTCATACAACTCAGAAAATAAATTATATTACGTTAAATATGCGTGTGTATATTATATATCAGTAAGAGATATAGCATGCTTTAAAAAATAATTTTATCTTTAGAATCCAGGGTTCAAAACTTTAGGTGGGTGTAGATTTTCTCAAATGTGTGTTTGAAACCTTGGACCTCTGAGCTTCCCTACATAAACAGGAAAGATTTGTTATTCCATGGTAATGCAACACCAGATATTTTTCCAGGCTTAACTGATTCTGAAACAATCTTATGTATTATCCTGTCCCCAAATATCCTGCAAAATATATGCTATTCAAATTCTTTAATCATTCTTCTTTCAGTGAAAACAGATCTTTCCAATACTAAGGTGTGCTGTTTGGTTTTATTAAGAATCTCATGATAGGCAGTTGCTCATAATACCCAGTCAAGTATGAGTAAAATATGCCAGTGATGTTGCAGTCCATGTTGAATTCCTTATATTTTGAGAGACAGTTAACAAAAGGATAGAAGCAAATGTTTCCCATTAAGATCACCCAAAATGCTTTCTTCAAAGCAAATAAATAAATGCAAAGAGCATTCCATATATGTTAAATACATCATCTAATCAATCTTATTATAACAGTGCTGAAAGCTGCTAGTTTTGATAGCTTATAGAATTTGGACGTTATCTTTCTCTATATATTTTTCACCCAATGGAATATGATTATAGTCAATGTTCTTTTTGTTCCTTCCCATTCAGAAACATGCATATTTATAAAATTCTAATGAGTCAATAGCTGTCTATTTCAGGTGCCCCTGAAGAGCTAAGTATTTATGGAATAAATAGCCTACTACCACCACTCCCATCTCCTAGTGAGATTATATAATAAAATGAATGCTGAAAGCCAGCTAGAGTTAGGGATTTACTGTTGATGTTTTCCTCTCATTTGATGAAATTGACAATTGTTTTTGTAATATAATTGTCCATAATTTTGATCATGATTATATCTATGTAATATTTTGGGAAGCTGCTTTTCTGATGAGAGAAAGGGCCTGTGACATACCTTCTGCAAAGCTAAACCAAAGTGGAAAGGAATTAGCTACAGAATCCTAGATAAAAGGGTGTTCCATGTATGCAAAGCATGTTATAGCTCATTTTAGTCCAGATCAATAACATCTATCATGCTGAGGACATGACATAATTTTATATTTTTACATTGGGTCTGTAAATTTATACACCAGTGAGAGGTCTGTGAAGTACTCATAGCATACTAGTAGGTATTTTTATCAAAGAGGACTTCTCAGAACTTCAGTGCACAGGTAGAGATGATGGAATTATTTGATTACAGTGAGTCCCAACATTTGCAAAATAAAGAATTAGAGCTGGGGCTGCCCAGAGCTCTTCTGAAGCTGCTCACATTTAGGTGATATGGACACCTGAGACAAATTCAAAGCCTGCATCATTTGGCAGTTAGTCCAGTTATGGGCCAGAAGGGATTGGTTTAGTATATTAAATCCCAAAACATGTCATTGACCGTCCTTCTCATAATCTGTTTGCCTAGCTATTTGCTGTGTGACCTAGCTTTTAAGAAGCTATTGATGATTTCAACCTGGTTAAAACCATAGCCAGATGGGAACTGGTGCCATTAGATAATAGAGGTTAAGGGGTAAATAATATTCTATTTTTAATATCACTTTATTTTCTTTGAAAACCCCATGATTATACTTTAATAGCAAATTCCTGATTTTGACAGAGGCTTCTTTTCTTTTGTGTGTCATGCAAGATCGTACTCATTTTAAATTAATTTTGTACTCATTTTAAATTAAAAGGATTTTCTTTGAAGTGTATGTGGCACTGAAAAGTCAGGAGAACTGATATGAAGAATATATAGGTGATGCTACAGACATAAAAATTAGAATGAAATTAAATAATTATGTTAAAGAAAGACTTAGTGGGCCATCCGCTCCTGATCTGTGATACGCTGTGGTCAATATCCTTTTCTGTGTCAATGGGGGCTCATTAAATGTAAATTCTGCACACTAACTGAGCCATGCCATATTAGTGCTTGCCAAAGCTTGACATTTTTAATATATTAATAATATGTCTGTAATGTAATGGAAAACTATTAATCACGACTGGTTATGTGCCAGAAATTTAAGCTATAATTGGCTGCTTGTCAAGAATGTCTGTCTCACAGTCCTGCAACTGCCTAATATTCAAGTATCTTGCACTCCTCTGCATTTTTCCTTGTCAGTTCTCGAACTTCGATCAATGGTGTAGTCCATAATTCTGTGTAATGACCTTTATTATAATTTTGTTATACTCTAATGAGAGTTCCTTATATTGGGATCACTGCTGTGTCATGAAATGGTAACAGATTCGCATACATTTCCTCAGCGTCCAGATTTCTCATGCACATATATTTGGTCACCCTATTTTATGGTTCTAGTAAGGCAAAATGGGATTGAAGACAGAGGTATGAAGACTAAATGGACTAGGGATAACATTTACTAATTAAAAACTGAAAATTAATCTCAGGGAGCATTCAAATATATGCTTAAGGTCACATTTAAAAAATAATATTAAAAATTAACTCATGATACTCAGTTCAGAATCAAAGCAGTCCATCCAAGGTCTTCAAGATTATATTGTTCTTAGTAATTAAGTTGCTATGTATTTGAAACTAAGAATTGAAGCTAATAATTTCTAGCAGAGTAGATTTTACACTGCTTCATTTGTAATACCCAGCTCCCCCCAATCCATGAAAGCGTTTGTTCTTATTATGATAAAGTAGTAAACACAGTTGAGAAATGCACCTAGAAAATGTATATTTGTATTTTTAACACCTTTTTAAGTTTATTAATTGCCAAATTGTAGGATAGTAGTCTTCGTGTTACAAGAAGAGGCAGATTCAAATCTGCAGTATATACATGTTTAGACA
Organism: Smutsia gigantea; assembly: GCA_032199065.1. Classification (NCBI taxonomy): domain Eukaryota; kingdom Metazoa; phylum Chordata; class Mammalia; order Pholidota; family Manidae; genus Smutsia; species Smutsia gigantea. Next base: position 107,521 of record JAVSCE010020691.1, read on the forward strand.
AACTGTTAATTATTGCTTCATAGGAACTCAAATATTCAACACTTTTCCTAATAGAAAATATCACAAATTGCAGTTGTATGATAACATTTTATGAATTGAATATAATGAAAATTGCACTTGCATCCATAAAGCAATTATTATAAATTACTTTGCTATGGAAACACTATTCAACCATTTGTTGGCATTTCATAGACTCTATGGCTTGGTTCATTTTAAGATGGTACATTATTTATAGTGAATTCCTTTTGTAAGATTGTTTGACGATAGTGAACTTCTTAATGTGAATTGAAGGGTCTATAAGGGTATTTTCTGATAGTGTAGGCTTTTTTGTCTTTTTTCAATTGTTTAATAAATAGTTAACTATTGGCTCTACGACAATCAATATGAAAACTAATTAAGCAAATACACTTCTTTACACCTGGATTCCAAATGTTATCATTTGCTTAGATTTGGCAGTGGTCTCTCTAAAAGGAAGACTTGTCAGTTAAACTCAGCAGTGACTCGTACCCATCGTTCTATAGACTGCATTATCAGTTAACCAAAAGTAATAGTGATTTTTTATTATCTCTTAGAATTAGTGACATATTCCTCTGCTTCATGGCCTATTAACTCACCCTCAGCTATTTTTATATGTGCGTTTTAAAATGTGCATTTTACTACAGAGCTTTTAGTTTTAAAGCAGTGTATAATATTCACCTGTGGGACAAATTTTCTTCTGTTACAGAAAGTAACTGCAAATGCAGATGTTAGGGCTATAAAAAGATGTAAGAAAATAGGAAATTCTTATGAAAGGAAAATTCACTCCTTTGGTTTTATTTTTGAATATTTTTTTAGAAAGCAAAGTTATCTTTATCCCTAAATGCAACTAAACAAAAGATGCTAAATCTTCTAATATAATGAACAAATCCAAAGGGACAGGCTCGTGCAACAATGCCGGTTTTCACTCCAGCTAACAAAAGCTAAGAAACATACAAGGAATTTGGAGATTTTTAGGGTCTCTTTGCCAATAGACAAAAGGCATACAAGTAGTTGTCACTTCTTTGTCATTGTTACAAAAGCACTCATTTCCCCCATTGTTCTCCTGGAAGATTTCCTAGCACTGCAGTATGTGAGAAATGCTTAAATCTAGCTGCCTGCTCTCAGGTTTGTCGAGATGGAAATACAATCTTTGAAGTGAAAACCTGTAACTCACCTGGAACAAACACATCTGTCTTTGTTACGGAAGAGTTAAATCCTCCATCTAGAAATTCTCCCCACTGTGAATGATTTCTGTGGTTTGCTCATTCTAGCAAAGCAGCTGAGTAAAGGTTATACATATTACACCAATTTGCCTTATATTGCATCAAACTCTCAAATGTCAACATATCATATATTTTGTAATGCATTGATTCTGGGACCATAACTCTTCCTCTTATTGTTTCTTAAAGGGTGTTGGTGCCAGAAGAAAAGAATGTCTGATGAGAAACAGACACCGGGCTGTAGACACTCATCCTTTTGCTTCAGACACTGATACCTCAGTGCATCAAAGCATCCCTTGTGAGCCGTGAACACCGAGGACCACCCAGGGTTATCGGATGTACAACTGAAGAGACATCACTTTGCTAAATCATTATCTGCTACTGGGCATCTTTTACAAAATCCAAACTAGATCTGAGTCTTATAGACATGTTCTAGGACCATGAAAAAGCTGTAAGTTGTTAACGCCTAATGCAAAAGTATGTTAGGCTTCCACCAAAGTTCTCAATATACCTGAACGTGCACAATCTCTTCACCCTTCACTTTTAGTTTTGGAATCTACTTTGAGGTCTCATCCTCTTTATATATATATATATATTATATATATACACACATACATATATATAAATATATATACAGATGTACCTACATACAGACATATATTTATATGTGAAATAGACATAGATCACAGATAAGCAAACCCTGCTTTATTACCACGAAGACTGCCAAGAACATAGAGATGTATTTGTCACAATTCCTGTCAATTCATGCCCTTTGGGTTACGGTGTCCTCAGTGATGCAGCCCTACCCTTTGGTGTGGGGACATTATGATGTGTGTAAGACACAGATTTACACAGAAGAAGGGAAAGTTTGGGATTACATGGCCTGTCAACCAGAATCCACGGACATGACCAAGTACCTGAAAGTGAAACTGGACCCTCCAGACATTACCTGCGGAGACCCTCCTGAGACATTCTGTGCAATGGTGAGGCCACCCTTTTGAATATAATATTTCTTATTAAGTGGGGACATGTCATATGTGCATACAGATGTGGTGAGTGTAAAAACTCAACTCATAAAATGAGCTGAATGTGCAGGTGGCAAATTTGTCCTAACAGGTGAGCTTCTTTCTTAGTGGAGGCTTGCATAACCCAGAAGTACAATTAGCACAGTGCAACTGACGCCCTGGAACCTGCCTTCTGCTTTCCTGCAAACAAAAGGTTCACTGAGACAGCTGTTGTACTGTATACAAATTGTAAAAGAAAAAGTCCAACTGGAGGATACATTTCATATTGGAGTTTGGGAATATGATTAGGCCATATGTGTTATGGTAAGGGTAACGTCCATCGGTAAACTCACTTTAAAAGCACAAAAGTTTCTTTATATATATCCGTCCAGTCCCAGCCAAGTTTCACAGTTCAAAGCTATATTAGATCTCATGGTCTTCCTCATCAGGGAACTGCTGTGATATGAAAATCTTTGGCTGGGAGACTCATAAGAACAGAAGCAGAGAGAGAGGGGCTAAAGCCTTGTGAGAAGCTTTTCCAGAAAAGTCTTGTTTATCAACTCCTGTAGCCCCTTATTATCCAGGGTCACGGTTTTCTTTGGGTTTTTTAAATATGAAAGTTGGAATGATGAAAACATTGTTGAAAAGTAACGACCTGGGACATACAAACTCAGGGATGATCTTTTTGATGGGCAAAGTTGCAGAGTTCACTCTTTTCCTTGTGTTTATGGGTTTTCTTCTGGGTGGAAAGTTAAATGCTATGTGAAAAGACACCATTGGAGTGACACATTGAACTTTCACTGAAAATCTTCTTTGAAAATACACCTATGAGATATTAGTAAAGAATTTGGTGATTAAAGCCATATAAATCAGTGTGCTAAAGAATTAAGAGAGTGTGTTTATTTGGTTGATGTCATTGTTTTTTATGATAGGTGGACTTTATTTGGTACCAGAACTGTGATCCCATTTTTCTCTGCATAACAGACATAATCGTATGACAGATTTTAATAGTTTTCTTACCTGACTTTATTATCTTGAACCTGGCCTGGCATTTTCAGGAGAGTGAAACTATTAATCAGAGTAGCATCTGTTCACAGTCCCCAGTGAGTTAAATTAGCATAAGATTATCTTAGACCCAGCACCATAGAAAGGGTTTTGTAATGGGAAAGAATTTTGAGCAATAAAGAGTGTTTTTACCTAAAAACTAAGAGCTTGCCATTTCTCAGAAGCACCTTTGGGGACTGGTTTGAATTATAGGCTAACCCTGATTTTGTGGAGAGTGAGAAAAAGAGCTTGGCTATTAGGTGTCACTATGACTAAAGTACCTTGAAAAGACTAAATATTTCAAAGAGAGGACCCGTCTCTCTGGGAAACAGGTGTGTGCTTTGCAAAGAAGTTGCATTTTAGAAACCAGGAACTTTCAGAAGAGGAGTTTATTCAAACACATTAGCAAAACTCTAATAAATCTGTAAAAAAGTAGGTTTGTTTGTTGGTTTTATCTAAGGTCTTAAATAATCTCTCATAAGAGGTCAAATATAAGATCTCATTGCCAACAATGTAGGGTAAAATTGCTGTTTGGGTGCTAGGTTGTGGTATCTTCCATTCCCTACAGCAGAGGATGAGTTCTGGGCCAACCACTTGTATTATCAAAAACACTCCAGCTCTGTGTATTGGTTTACAGGACAGTTGTAGCAATAGGCCTCTTCTGGAATTATTTAATAATTGACACATCTAAGTAAAATAGTGAATACCCTTTTTCAGATTGCCGTTTCCACTTGCATAGTTCCTGTGTGAAGTGTTTAGTGTGTGATTTGAACGTGCAAACTCCCTGATCTCAGCCGTTGCCAAGGGAATGCTGGCTCAGCACTTCTCCTGTCCGTCATGGTGAAGGTGTGGTCAGTGTGCCTCTTTCTGCCCCATGAGTGGGAAAAGGCTATAGAAGTTCTCACGCCTGCCTGTCACAGGGACGTGGTCTAAGGTCCTAATAAACAAGCCAATTCCTACCAGTCCGCTGGCTAAGTGGTGTTCGAGACCCAAAGAGGAAAAAGAATTAAAATGATGCCCCTCAGTGTTCTCAAGAGAGTACTGTGTATTCTTTAGTTACTTCCATGGAACTCCAAAAGACGGTCTTTTTAAAGGCTACATCTTAGTACAAGGCAGATATTAGGAAGCCTCAGTGCACTTGAGCTTGTCATTGGGCAGAACTGTTTTCCAAGGGGGAGCATAAGGTTTGTGGGACATTACCTATCAATGCTTAATTCGGACTCCTTATTATGCATGATTGGCGTAACAGATTTAATCATCCTTTAAATGCATACTTAGGGGACTGTCTGTATCTATGTACTGATAGTGGCCTAACAGAGCAACTCTCCCTTTGCAGTTTTGGATTTTCCGTGAAATCCTTCAGTGTGAGGGTTCCTGACACAAGGCCATAAAGCAGTCTCAGGTGCTGTCATATCAGAGCTGCTGAGGTGCCCCTTAGCCCAGGGTCTAATGGGAATCCATAAAGCCGTTTGTGCTATGCCTTCCATGTTCTCCCCTCCTTGACACACGCATGCACACCTGCGCCCTCAGAGTTGTTAAGGCCCATTACATCAGGGTGGCTGCCAGAGAAGCACGCTCGCTGCTTAGCCCTTATATGTAAATGTTGGCAGCAGAATGGTTTTAATAACCACCTGCTCGGCTAGGGACACCCTTATTAGCTGTGACTAGAGCAGTTCTGAGCACTGAGGGGACATTCGGTCAGAAAAATACCCTGTAATTCCCACAGCTGATTTATTTCACATGAAGTTGAAGTTCATTTGCAGGCCGTTAAGGGGTCTGTGTTGCTGCTTTTGGCATTTGCTCCATCCTTCTGTGGCGGTGATCATTCAGGAAGGCTGCATCTACTTCAGAGTGAAACTTTAGGAGAAAAGGACCACGTAATTCTATTTAACAATAGGTCTCTGCTTATTCAACTGAATGACCTTTTTGACAACTGTTTAATATCTATTTGTCACATATTAATAGTACCAACATTTATAAACATTAAGTTTTATGGGAGAAGCCTGCCATTTCTACTTATGATAGTGGAATGGGGAAAAACAATGTATATGAACTGTGTTTATTGAGACCATATGTTTTCTTTTAAATTTAATACATTCCTTTTAAGTTGATAGCTAAGAAAATATTTGTTTGTGTTAAGGGGGAAGAATCTGAAGGGTAGAAGAGGGTTAACCATATTTTTTAGGCTGCTATAAAATGTTAGTATAGATCATGTCCTTCTCCAGCCACATAAGAGCTTCACGTAGCACAGCTTTGTCAGGTAACACAGATCACTAGTGACTACAATTTGTTTCAATTTGCATAAGGAGCAAATAGGGTGATCTGAACGTGTTTGTAAAGCTGAAGTGACAATACAAAGCTAGGTCTTGTTCTTTGTGTTCAGACAGACTTAGCTGTCATATCTCCATGCAACACCCCAGTGGCTTAAAAATGGCAAAATTATCTGCAATTATCTCCAGCCTGCAGCTAATTTTCTGGATAAGTCAAACAGAAGCTTTGAAAAGGAGCCTACACACAGAAGAAGTCATATGCATTTGTGCGATTTATGATGCGGAAGCGCTGACGACTGTAGAAATGTGAGCCCTTGCGCGCTGCTATGGATTTTGGAGCCAATCAAAACTAAATTAGGAAACGAGGATTATTAAAAAGTCTTCTGTGCATGTAATTTTGGCATAATATTATGAGGTGGACATTAAAGGTTTCCCTTGGGGACTTTAAGCGTCACTGATGCAGTGTGCCTTTAATTACAAGTAGACTCATATTACTAAAAAAAATGGAGAAAATAAAGTACTCTGAGGTGTAGTTAGCAGGACCCTCATTATGTTTACTGAAATAATTAAAAGAAAGGGTATAATTTTTCTAAATGAAATGTCAGACTTTGAAGTGAAAATGGATTTTCTTTAGGAAATTTACTGTGTGCCTGTGCTCTTGATAGGCATTTATTCAAGGACCAAAACAGGTCTGTTAATGATCATTCCATATTCTGCTATTTCTAGATGGACTCCTATTATGAAGAAAAAACTTTAATTATTGTGGGCATTGTGGATAGAGCATATTTCATTATGTTCAAATGGAACTCAGGCAAATAGTAGAAAGCCTTTGTGCTTTATGATTTTAAAGGAACCCAGTGGGATGAGTGAGTGATAACGCATAGTCTCAGGGCTCTCCCTAACTTAAATTTCTAATTTGACATTGGCTCAGGTTGCCATCTGGTGGCTATCAGGTGGCCTTTGAGAAATTAATTTGACAAACTCAGTTACATTTCAATGACAAGGCATTAATATCAATTTTCCAAAAACTGGAAATGACATTGACTCATGTAATAATCAAATGATTTAAAAATACACTCTGTTCACATGAAACATAGTTCCATAAATGAAGTTTTGATAACAGTGACATCTTTCATTCGAACTGATTTATCCCTTGATTATTCTGGAATGAAATTTTAAAATACCTTCAGTTCCTTCTCTATTTACACTTCATTGTTATTTAGCTCATTATTTAGGCTCATTTCTTCAAAAAGTTTAATTCCTGTTTGCAGTGAATTAAGTTCTACAGAGATCGGTGTTTCTGATATATCACTGTATCAAGTAGTTAGTTGTTGAGGGACCTACAATAACTCCTTATTATCTATTGCATTAAGTCCAAAGTACTCTACCTGATTTTTAAAACTGGGTGTATACAAACTTCTTTCCCTTTACCACCCATCAGGACCCCATGGGGACTTAGGGCTGGCAGTCTGATTGGAAGGGGACTCCTGAGTTTGGGTTGAAGCTGCGCTGGCATACATGCATGGTTTATGGGGGAGGCCCTGGGAGGGAGCTGAAAAAGTTTGTGGTGGGGCTGACAAAACTCAGAAACACCTCACGTCATTCATTGTTCCCAGACAGTGTCCTCTATGTGCATAAGTGCCCTTGTCTCTGTTGGACTAATGCTTCACTAATAATATTCCAGATTACTGAATGCAGAGCGAAGTGAACAGAACATATTGTACATGCAAAACTCCGTGGTGGGGGTGAGAATCAAAGTCAAGTAACATACGGTCCCTGCCTCCAAAAACAGTAAAAAAAAAAAAGTCCTAAGCAAAATTAATACAAAGTAGTGTGTCCCCAGAGAACAGGGGGACACAGAAGTGAGGCCAACACTCAGAATTTAAAGGTGAAACTTTATTTTGCTCCATATCAAAGGGCCACTTGGAGAATAATGTCTAGTAGCAACGCGGCTAGTGTTAAACAGTGTCTGAAAAAGACAAGAAAAAGCCTTGGTGGAGCAGATGGACATACAGCATTTAAATGATGCTTAGTGGCCTGGTTAATGGTAGAATGACTTCTTATATCAGGCAGGATGGAAAAGGAGCAAAAAAGTCATAGAACTTGATGAGTGTGACATATATATGCATGTGTGTGTGTGTGTGTGTATCTTAATTTAGGAGATAGTGTAGTGTGCTGAATAAAATAAGCATGGCTCATCTACCTGGAGCTCCAGTTTTATACAAAGATTAAAGGAAGCATTTAATTGAATACATAAATGCAAAATTTTTAAAGGTGAAACATGAGTCTTCAGAATAATAATGGCCTTCTAGGGGACACTTTGAGTTACCTCCTTTAGACCCGCAAGAGGTAACCTTGTCTACTTTCAATCTATAGGAATATATTTGAAAATTCCTTGAAATTCCTTGAACTAATGAAAAGTGAGAGAAGAAGAAGCACTGTCCTAAAATACCACAGTATGTCCAGATTCTTTTGGGGTCTCTCAGGCGTATTCTCCAGACTTTGGGGATGGGACACTTGCTCTGCTTAGCTTTGAACTGTACGTGAGTCTTATATATATGTGGTATCTGATTCCTCTGATTCTGAGGATGAGTGTCTCACACTAGAAATCTCATATCCTGTATTTTCTCTACTAGGACAAACAGAAGACATTGCTTTTGCTTGGAATAGTCTGTGCGCCTCTCTTACTTATTCCAAATCCACTCATTCTTCAAGGTGTATGTCAAGTGGGTTTCTTTATACACTTCCTGCTAATTTCAGCTCATGTCATTCTCTTAACCTGTTATATATATTATATATACACACACACACACATAGAGTAATTAGCCTGGCTTAATGTACTATAGTGCACCATTTAGTGCTTTATTATATCCTATTGATTTACATACCCACATACATTTGTCTCCTGTGTTGATTGTATCCTGACTCTTTATCTAGATCATGATTCTTAAAATGAGGTAATGTGTGGCAGAGTCTACCATACTCTCTAATGCAGAGTAGGAACTCAACAGAGACTTACGTATTGCCTTTCTACCTTACAACATTTGCCATATTCCTGGGCAACAAATAAATAATAACATGGTTTTATTGATTAATTTATCGATCGATCGGTCAGTATTTGATTAGTGTTTTCTACTTCTTGAGAACTTTTATCACGGATCTGTTTTTTCTTCTGTAAATTAACAGACAACTAGAAAAATTTAGCTACTGCGCTTGGGCACTTTATGATGATGTGAGAGAGATGGGAGAGGCAAAATCTACTCTTGAGTTCTAATAATAGATGAGGGATTTTTTTCCCCCACCTTTAACTGAGTCTTTGAAAAAATATTTTTCCAAAAAGAAAATTTGGAAAAGATAAAGAAGACTAACACACAGAGTTGAAATCATTTTGCCATATTTCTTACAAGTCTCTCTCCCTAAATGTAATATATACTTTGTTTTATAAAATTGGGATCATATCACCCAGTTTTTCATCTTTTTTCATTCACTACTATAGTTTTAGCATTTACTTATGTGATTGTATGATTAGAAAATATGATTTCGTAGCTATAAATATTATGTGGATAGACAATATTTTATTTAATTACCCTCTGATGACTTGGTGTTATTTTCATTTTTCTCTTATGGTTATAGTGCTTTGATGAACGTGTATTAGTGTAGTCTTATTTATTGAACATATCCTTCTCCCATATTACAGGCACACCTGTTTTTGGAATGTTGAATATATTATACAGAATATAACACAATTATGTTGTGCTTAGTGGAGCCTAAAGGGTAGGGCTGTGTGTTCTCAAGGGAGGACACTGAATGGAATGGATCGTCTGGAGTCAGGCATAGGGAAGGAGGCACTGCGCCGAAATCAGAGCACGGGACTTAGGCAGGAGCCTCTCTCTGCACCTTGCTCTCTTTCGTCTGCACTTGAGAGAGCGTCTGGGGGGAGAAAGAAGACGGCTTCTGACACATGGCAGAGGGCCAAGTCAGGAGACCTCTTTGAGAGCAGCAAGCCGAAGATGAGCAAATGACACTTTGTAAACCATACCTGTGGCTTTAAAACTTGCTTGAAATTGATCCACACTGAGAAATGAATTTTATATTATGACTTAGTAAACACACATTTATCCACACTTAACAAAAGCTGCACAAAACAGAACTTACCCTTTCCTTGTCTATGCCCTCTGAAACATGTTGCTTCCTTTATATTCTTTTTTCTTCTTTAATAAGGAATTAAAAATTACACATTAATTGTGATCAACAAATTATAAGTAGCATTGTTTTTAAAACTTACATGAATGAGAAAAATTGTACAGATCATAATGTAAGTTCCTTTTTTAATTCAACATTATGTTTTTGAGATATACTGCTATGTACTAGTCTACCTAATGGATATCTCCTTAATCAATTTTCTATTTATAGACATTTAGGTTGTTTGATTTTTACACTTTAAAGCTCTTGACTGGTGTCAGGTTGTCCTCCAGAAATATAGTTAATTTGTAATCCTTCCAGCATTTTGTGAAAATTTGCTAGTCACTAGATCTGCATCAATTCTGGACACCATATTCTTAAATTTTCTTCTACTATAGGGCCTTAGCTGAGATGAAAATACGTGGTTTACCGAAAAGGATAATGATGAAATTATCCTTATTGCCATTACCTTTTCTGCTAAGAAAATAGTTTTTAAAATTTGCCATTGATATATAGACATATTGGAAGGTGAAAATGATATTTTACTTTTAAAGATGTATTTATTTACTTATCAAAAGATTGACTTGTATTTCTTGACCACTTAAATGTTCTTATTCCTAACTGTAGTAGCTTTACTCCTTCGTACTTCTTTTCCCCCTTTTCTAACTTTTCTGTTGAAGCCAGCCATCTGAAAAATATATATATATGGGCCTTTTAAACAGATACCATTTTTGTCCATTGATCAAGTTAAAGAACTTGAATATCATTTCTTCTAGAAGTGTCATTTCAGAGATGTTTTTCCACACCCTTCATTTTGTGGAAATTTTACATATTCTTGCACTGGATTTTAGTGGCAGGGAGCTATCATCTCAGGGCTGGGAAAGATTCATTTGAATGGCCCCTCATGTCTTTTGTTGCTAATGTAAGAATTTTGAGAAGTTGTTATTTAGCCCAAGTAAAATGTCCCTTTTTACTTAGAATCAGTCCTTTTGGGAACAGCTCCATACTGAAACATAGTCCCTGTATAAACTGGCTGGTGGGAAACCCGCTTTGGTTTTAATTTCTCAGACCAATGGGAAGACTTGTTTTTCATGTGCAATTTTTAGATTTCAGAATTTCTTTTCTTACAAATGGGGGAAATGATCAAAGTTGTTTCACAAGCATAATATTGGAAAAGAACTTACTGAGATTAGCAGGTTGTACGTTTCTTCTCATCTTTCTGGGAATAGATAGATTCATATAGTATCAGTTCCATGAAAATTAAAGATGTGAGCAGAGGAAGAAACCAGAATCGGTTTTCATTCTTTGACCTAGTTTGAAACTAACTTCTAAAATATTAAATGAAGAATCGAGTTGAATGTTGCTTCAGCACAAAGAAATAGCCTGTTTGTTCCAGAGTGTTGATGTCTATTGGAGGGCCCAGCAGCTGGCATTACCAGCAGGTCGTGTCTGAACACTGATTTTTCACCATCACATGTGACTTTCTCTTTCCTTCTTGGAAATCACACAATGAAGAAACCAAATACACTTCCAAGCAACTCTCTTTCAAGGGAGAGTGGAAGCCAATGTATGTGGTCAGCATAAGTTGCAGAAGAGGACATGTGTGTGACAAGTGAAATGAATTGGTGGCCAGTCTGAGGTTGGTTTTGATGCCTAGACCACTCCATGTGAATTTTGATTTCAAAGTTTAGAACGACTAATCTTGTGTATTAGCAGCATTGTCTCATCATCAATGTATTAGCAGTGTCTACTGTCTGGTTCAGAATAGTGTTCTGTTTAGCCATCCCTGGGGTTGGTGCTTTAATGGTGCCTAGCACAGTGTGAATGTATAGTAGTACTTAATGCATACTTGTTGAATTAAATTTGTGCTACATTTTCACAAATAGTGTTTGTAGTTGATATTTATCAAGAACTTACATGGTGCCTTGCCCTGTACTAAACACTTGGCCTTTGTTGGTTTATGTAGTCCTCTACCCTATAATTATCCTTATTTAATTGGTGAAGTAACTGAGGCATGAGGTTAAGTAACTTTCCAACTAAGTGACAGGAACAAGATATGAACCCAGGCAGTCTGACACACATGTCCCTGACACTGTTAAACTATACTCTAAATTCCCCCCTAATTTTATTTGTATTATATGGAATAAAGCCATTGCAAGAAACCTTTTTAAAAAGTACATTTATGATCTGGACTATGAGCCACAATACTATGATTTTGTTATTTAAAAAGCCTTTTATCTGAAATAACCTCAGAAAATTGGATTCTGTAAGTAGAGTGTATGGAATGTTGGAAATACACATTATGTGATGAGTGTTTTCATTCAGGGATAAGAGAACCAGTCAACAGTGTTTGTTTCCATTCCTGCTTTCTTTTCCATTAACATATTCATATAAATGGAAATAAGCTGTTAGAAATCATAGAGAGCAGAGTACATATTGTATTCACCATCTAAAACCAGAATAATAAGTCAGCTACTGTTGGCTAGTTAAAAAAATCATATATTCTTGTGGGCAAGGTGTTGAGAAATGTAGTTAGCATGATGCTTTTGATTTTTTTTACTGTATCAATAACAACTGCTATCATGTAGCCAACTGCCTCCATGCTGTCTCCACTTGCATGTCTGATACGCATTTTAAACTTAACACGCTTATTACAGAACTCCTGATTTCTTCTTCCCAAATTGATTCTGCCTCTACTCTTTCCCATACCTATAAACTTACATTTATTTAGTTACTGAAGACGAAAAAATCTAGGGATCGCTTTAACTCCTTTGTGTTCCTCACAACACATATCAACCAGCCCTGTTAGCTATGTCTTCCAAATATATCCCAAATCATACCACTTTTCACCCTCTTCACTGCTAACAGTCGGATCCAATCAGCTTCATCTCTAGGCTAGACTCCTCAGTATCTCCCACTGATCTCCCTGCTTCTTTCTCTTGTCCTATTATCAAATTCATGTTTCATAATATAATAATATATAATATATTCTGTAACAGAGGGCATGGAATGTTTAATCATAATATGTATCATAAATACATATTATTACATGTATAAATACATAATGTATTATTGTCTGTATCATAAATATATAAGTATACAATATAATTGTACATATGTTTGTTTATATATATAATTTGAAGACTCTTGGGTCTCCTTGTTCAGTTTCTTTCCATATTTTTGTGTCCACTTCTGACTGACCAACTAGAAGAGACATCAATGTTTACACCTTAATATTCAGTCAGGTGCCTTCTGACTGAATAGCAGTTATAACTACCTCATATTTATTATGTTATATACGGCTCACTCATTTATATCTCTTTTCTCCTCTACAGTTCAAGCTCTAAAGGGCAGAAACTTTGTCTGGGTCTGTCTGCCCATAGTAAGACTCAATAAATATTTGTTGAATGAATGAATGAATGAACTGCTAAAACAGAGATATGTTCATTTGAACATACATTCATACCCAAGATTATTGCTCTAATAGATATTGTTTTTGAGATACATAGGCTGCATTGGAAGTCCTTAATCTTGAAGATATAAACTTTTTCTTTTTTTCTAGTTTTTAAAAAATATTAAACTGAACATGAAACAATATAACCAATACATGTACAACCACCTCTTGGAATTAACAGTGATATCATTATATTGTTTTTGTCAGGAGTAAGACAAAAACCATTGACTGATCTGAAGGCATCTTTATCTCTATCCCCTGAGGCATTTCTTGCTCCTCTTTCTCAGGGAAGAGAGGTTATAAATTTGGTGTATTTCCTTCTAGTCCATGTTTTTATATTTTTTATATCAAGCTTATATCTTCATAAACAATATATAGGTTTGGTTTGGGGTTTTTGAAAGGTTACCATCCTGAAAAACTGTTCCGTAACTTACTTTTTTATCCAACATTATTTTTGTAAATTAAATTATCCATTTGATCCATATGATCTACTTCATTCAAATTAAAATGCTGTATATATATATTCCATTTATTAAGTATATTCTTCATTTGTGGGAATTTAAGAATTTTTAGTTTTTAGCTTTTCACAATTACAAGCTACTCTGCAAGAAACATCTTTGTACCTATTAAGAAATAGGTGCATATGAGCAAGGGTTCTGTATTTTGTTTCAGTTTGTTTTTGCCAAGGTGTGCCTAGGACCCTACAACAGATTATAAGGAGTCTCCCTAAGTCCTGTTTTGTCTTGTTTATTGATGTGCTTCCACTTATTATGTATTGAGAAATATTTAAGAAATCATGTTTCTCTTACTGCCTTAGCTGTCAAGACAGTGATATTTTATGACCCATCATATCAATCAGAATTAACTCAGGATTTTTGATAAAACTATATATATATATCATGGCTCTTAATCTCCCATCTTTGTTTTAATTATTAAATAGTAAATCACTTGGAAGTTGTATGAACATCAGTAATAAATATTCATACTGGTGAATCAACAGGAAGAATCATGAAATTTGGAGAAATAAAAACTACCATGCTAAACTATAAAGAAATTATAATCTATCTAGTCCTTCTATAGAGGGCAACAGATTTTAAGAGTGACCTCTTCCATCTGGTCACCTGAATTGAAAGGTATACTCAGACCTATACAACTTAGACAAACATCACAGTTTTAAAAATTATTTTTAATTTTTTGCTGTATGTAATTTTTTCTCCCAAATTACTTTCTTCATTATGGGACTATAACAATAGCCTTAAAGTGCTTTTAAACTGGAAGTCTGCTTGCTTACTTTGCAAGATGATATCTAAATATTGCCTCATCCATCACTGAATGACTTCTCTTAGATGAAAACCTGAGGGTGATGTGTAACTGTAATAAATCTGGACAGCATGGGAAGGGTACCATTTCCAGTTAAAACCACAGCCAGGAAGTTTCCATTTAGACTGACAGTGTAGGTATATCAGTATACACTTTGTACATTGCCCTGTGTGTTTGGAGTGAATTAGGATTGTTTTAGGAGTAGCAATCGTAAAGAAGTGTTTTACACCCCTTCATGCCCTTCTACAAAAGTGGCAATTTCCCCTTCTAGAGAGGATGTTTCTAGGATCCTTGGGTCTTGAACATTTAGAAACAGGTGTTTAGAAGTTAGGTTGTCTAACTTGGAAAAGTGCATGGCTTTAGGAATATTTTATTTGGATTCAAACAGGTCTCAAGGTCCAAGTTCCAATTTAATTATTTAACTTCTTTGTTCTGAGCAACAGAAAGATAACAATGTAGATAGCTTAGTACTTGGTACATAGGAAGTATTCAATAAATATTAATAATGTTTGTCATTGTGATTATCATTTCTGATGATAAAAAGTTGAAATCATTCTACTTCTCATTTTCTGCTTTGAAAGGATCTTCTGAATGTTTTCCCTTTAGTTCCCCTTTCTGTCCGGCCTTTCCTGATGTAACTTATGGCATCTAATAACTAACTGCTTATGAGGTTTTGGCTCCAAGCCAGGTATTTAAAATCAAAATAATTTCACAACTGCAGTTTTAAAGTAAATGAAATGTATTCTAAATAACACAGTATTAAAATAATCATTCATAGATGCAATGGCATTTGCACAGAGATTATAATGGATCAATGTTTTAACAACTGCACTAGGCATACTGAACACAACAGCGTGATGATTCCCTATAAAAATGAAAAGAAATGTTAAAATAAATAACTGAAAATAAATTAAACAAAAGCTCATCTTATTAATAAAATATTGGAATGGGCTCAATGCGTTGGCTCTCATGGAGGCTTGGAAGTGAAAAAGACAAATTCCAATATGGGAAATGGGAATGCTGGGTCCTAAATCTATTTTTCTGGCTGCTATATTATCTATATTGTCCCCCTCTTCAAAAGCATCCAGTGGATTTCCACCACACTCCTGGTCAACAAAACAAAATATTGTTTGCAGCATTTACAGCAGCCTCGATATGGAAACAATCTAAATGTTCATTGATGGATGAATGGATCAAGGAAAGGTGGTATACATGCAATGGAATATTATTCAGCCATAAAAAATAAACAAATCTTGCCATTTGTAACAACATGGATGGACCTTGAGGGCATTATTCTAAGTGAAATAAATCAGACAGAGAAAGACAGATACCATATGGTCTCACTTATATGTGGAATCTAAAATAAAGAAAAAACCAAGCTTATAGATGCAGAGAACAGATTGTTGTCAAATCCTGAGGGTGAAATGGGTGAGGGGAGTTAATAGGTACAAACTCCCAGTTATAAAATAAGTCATGGGGTCGTGCAGTGCAGCATAGTGACTGTCATTGATAATATGTATTGCACATATGGAAGTGGCTAGGAGTATAGATCTAAAAAGTTCTCACCACAAGAAGAATTCTGTAACTGTGTGGTGACAGATGTTAAGTAGACTTATTGTGATCATCTTGCATTGTACACCTAAAACTAATAGAATGTTGTATATCAACATACCTCAGTTAAGAAATTGTGTGGTGAAACTTTAGATCTGTAATTCTTACTTGCTTCCGTTGCACTTTTTAGTTCACAGTGATGTTTGGATAAAGAGTGTTCAGTTAGGGTAACCAACAAGTTGCATTATCAAGGCTACTGACTATGAATTAGGAAGAGGTTTTTGTGCCCAGGAAGTGTAGTTTGGCATCATGGCTTGGAAAGGAGGGAGCAGGTGGGATCTCAGCCCCCATCTACGATGTGACTGGCTTCTTTGTGATGGGCTCAACTTGCCCAACTGTGCTTGCGTTACTCAGACCCCAGTTATGACTGGATCTCGTGCTGAACTCACACTGCATTTGAAATGAGCACCACACTGGGGGAAAATCTGTGGCAGGCCATAGAGAACCTTTATTTTCATGGCATTGGATGATAAAAGTAACAAATGTTAGTAGTTAAACCAATTTAGCAAATACTTATTGAGCACCTGCTATGTGCAAGGTACAGAGCTGGAGATGTAAAGATGGGCAAAACAGACACTTTCTTAATCTTGTGGAGCTCATGATCAAATCAGGGAGAAACATGTTAAACAAGTATACCAATAAGGACTACTGTGATAAATGTTTGAAAGAAGAGATTAAAGTCCCTATGAGCATGTGTAACTACAAGTCTGGGAGTAAAAAGGAAGGAATCTTCTTGTGAAAAGTCTAGATGTTTGTTGTCAAAGCTTAGATTTGCTCCATAGTATTATGGTTTTGCACATATATCCTTGGAGCTATTAAACATACAACTTTACTATTGAAATTCCTGCAGTAAAATTACTTTGTCACCACAGCCTAGTCTATCTGATTGCTAACCCTTTTTCTTCATTGAGATTATTTTTTAAGGAGATTTAAAAATCAAGTTTCATAGGTTGGCAACTGCTGTGTTGTAGCAGGTAGTTATCCTTACCGGTACTTGTAGCTCTTCATTTTGTGATTACCGGTTACTGGCTGCTTCCCACATGGGACTGGAAACTCCTTGAAGACAGGGACAGAGACTTGCTCTTTGTTGTGTCCCCCTAATTAGTTTAGTGCCTGATACAGAGTGGACCCTTAATATACAACCGTGGACTGAAGAGTTCCTCTAGTAGCCTCATTTCCTAAATCTCCTCTATCTGCTTTTACTTTTTTATTGTTATTGTCCCACAATGATCTTTTCTGCCACGTCGATTCTTCTTTCTACTGTTTTTGCCTTCATTTATGACATCAAAATAGCCTCATGAGGAATCTGGCAGAAGGTGACCCTTGGGGATATTTTTGTGGGAATATGGTGTTCCCTTCAGTTCAATACAGTGAGTGTTTATGGAATTCTTTGCTCTGCAGAGCCTTGTGCTGGGCATTTGGGCACAGTGGGAGATAACGACGACAAACTAGCCTCTGCCTCGAGAAGCTTTATAAAGTAAACAGCTATTTAAAAGGAAGAAGGAAACCAATGCTATGCTAGAGCTACATATAAGGAGCACAGAGTGAAACACTTCATTGCCAACTCAGAAGGATTAATTCTAGCTTCACAAAGGAGATGATCTTTGATGTGAGCGTTGAGGGAAGAGTAAGCTGCTCTGAGATGGAAGAAGAAAGGGAAGGACATTGCAGCTTAAGGAGACAAGCAAAGCGTTGTCTTTAGCTTTCCTTTTAAAATAATTTTCTTTTGTGGATTTATCTCAATAGTAACAAATGTTAGGACTGTGTCATCCATGGATTAATCTGAATCCCTCTCAGCTGCCCTTATGTTTCCCACTACATAATACTGAAACAGCATTTCTTTTACTTGGCCTAGTCTCCCACTCTCTAATATATCAATCATCAAACACAATTGTGTAGATGAAGGTACTTTATAAAATGCCAAATATTATATAAAATAGAGGAAAGTGCTATACAAACTATAATTCTTATAATGTATTTATTTACAAATTCCGTTATCACAAATCATAGGTGCTTAACAGATGATATTGAGATTCAATTCAAGAAATAGTTTTTGAAGTTTAACCAAGTAATGTTAGACAAATTATTTAAATTTCCAGAGTTCCAGTTTCTTTTGCATAGTTTGTCTGAAGATTAACTGAAATTTTGAAACCTATAAAATACAGTACAAGAAGAAATTGTTCTTTTTTTATCCCCTTCACCTGTTTCTCCCATCCCAACCCCTCCCCTATGGTAACCACCTGTCACTTCTCAACATCTATGACTCTGTTGCTTTTTCGCTTGTTCTGTTTTGTTTTTAGATTCCACATATAAGTGAGATTACATGGTATTTGTCTTTCTCTGCTTGGCTTATTCCACTTAGTGTATTACCCTTTAGGTCTATCCATATTGTCATAAATGTCAGGATTCCTTTCTTTTTGATGGCTGAATATTACTCCATTACATATATATACCACATCTTTATCCATTCATCTATTGACAGACACTTGGGTTGCTTCCATATCTTGGCTATTGTAAATAATATATCAATAAACATAGGGGTGAATGTATCTTTTTGAATCAGAGATTTTGTTTCCTTCAGGTAAATTCCTAGAAGTGGGATTACTGGGTTATATGGTATTTCTATTTTTAGTTTTTTGAGAAACATCTGTACTGCTTTCCATAATGGCTGTACCAATTTACATCCCCATCAGCAATGTAGGAGGGTTCCCCTTTCTCCACATCCTCGCCAACACTTGTTATTTCTTGTCATTTGAATGGTGGCCATCTGACTGGTGTGAGGTGATAGCTTGTTGTGGTTTGATTTTCAGTTCCCTCATGAGTAGTGATGTGGAACATTTTTTCATGGGTCTTTTGGCCATCTGTATGTCTTCTTTTTAAAACTGTCTATTCAGGTCCTCAGTACATTTTTTAATCAAGTTATATGTTTTTTTGGTGTTGAGTCATATGAGTTCTTTCTGTGTTTTGGATATCAGCCCCTTACTGGGTATATCATTTGCAAATATATTCTCCTACACACAAGGTTGCCTTTTTGTTCTGCTGGTGGTGTCCTTTTTTGTACAGAAGCTTTTTAGTTTGATTTAGTCCCACTTGTTTATTTTTGCTTTTGTTTCCCTTGCCTAGGGAGATTTTTTCAGAAAAAAAACTAGTCTTGCTTATGTTCAGGAGGTATTTGCCTATGTTTTCTTCTAATAGTTTTATGGTTTCATGTCTTATCTTTAGGTTTTTAATCCATTTGAAGTTCACTTTTGTTTTAGGGAATAATCCAGTGTCATTTTCTTGCATGTAGCTGTCCAGTTTCCCAACACCATTTATTGAAGAGATTATTTTTTTCCATTGTATAGTCTTGCCTCCTTTGTCATATATCAGTTGACTATATATGTGAGGGTTTATTTATGGGCTCTCTATTCTGTTCTATTGATCTATGGGTCTGTTCTTTTGCCAGTACCATAACTGTTTTAATCACTTTAGCTTTGTAGTATAGCTTGAAATCAGGGAGGGTGATAGCCCTAACTTTGTTCTTTCACAAGATTGCTTTAGCTATTTGGGGTCTTTTGTGGTTCTATATAAATTTTGGGATTATTTGCTCAAGTTCATTGAAAATTGATAGGGATTGCATTGAATCTATGAATTGTTTTCTGCAGGATGGCCATTTTGACAATATTAATTCTTTCTATCTATGAACATGGGATGGATTTCCATTATTGGTGTCTTTTTCAGTTTATCAGTGTCTTACAGTTTTCAGAGTGCAGATCTTTCACCTCCTTCATTTGGTTTAGTTCTAGGTATTTTATTCTTTTTGATGCAATTATAGATGGAATTGTTCTCTTGATTTCTCTTCCTGCTAGTTTGTTATTAATATATAGGAATGCAACAGATTTCTGTGTATTGACTTTGTATCCTGTGACTAAAGACCCTCTTAATACATAGCAGACCTTTGGGTTTTAACCAAGGCCTTTGCCTACTGAAAGCTTTACTAGAGATATAAGGTATTCATAATTAAGATGTAAAACAATACACAGCAAAATGAATAAATATCAAAATCACTGGTACTGTCATTAAGTATCATGGGTTTGTGTCTCTGTTCAGAGATGGGAGTAATCAGAAAGATTACAAAGAACACAGAATTCAAACACAGGCCAACTACCTGGACTATGTACATGAGCTCTAATATTCAGAGGGCCTTCACATTCCTAGCCCAAATCTCAGTTTTCCCTCTTTTTCCAAAATACTATATGATACTACATCTATATGATAATTTCACTTTCACACTGGACTATTGGTTTTTTAACCATTGTTTTCCAGTAAGAAACATTTATAAAACTGTTTAAATGCCATTTTACTTTATTTGCTCTGCAGTGTTCCAAAACAAGTCTTCATAACTCCACGAGTCTGCCTATAGCCATCCTTAGAGTGGCATGAATTTATACATGATCACTGAGAACTTGACTCTAAAAGAATGTATTCACAAATGCCAGAACATTGGTGTTACATTTTTCCCAGTTTATTAAATACTTGGGATATATAAATATCATATATAATTCACTGTAGTATTAAAGTTCCTAGAACATTTAAAATTCAAGGAAGGCTCAGATTTACTATAGTAATAATTCATATAAAATAACTTAAAAATGGTTTCATGCATCTTGAGTCATGCTAATGTGGAAAGCTCCATTTTATAAAGGAGGAAGTTGAGTTTTGGAAAGGTTAAATGACATGCTCTGAGTCACAGTAATAAATTGTAGATGTTGGATTATCACATATATGTAAAATTATAATAATGAACTTTTATTGAGTATATTGCATGAGGCACTAAGTGCATAACATGTATTAATTTAATCTTTGAATGAAAGCTTGCATAGATTTAAGAAGCAGGTAAATATAGTGCCCTTGGGTTTCCAACTTTTCTCAAAGCTTTACTTTTTTCATGTATATGTCTTTTGTTAGTTAAATAAGCACTTGGCAAAATAATGTTCAGTCATTATCGATGCTTCTGAGTGTGGGTTGTCATAAGGCTTATGAAAGGCTTCCACAGAAATAATGCTAGAACGTATTCCTTTGGTACCCATAGGATCAGATGCACTGGGCTGTTGACAAATTGATACCAGAAAAGAACTTTGAGATCTCTGGAGAAGTAGCCTGCCATTTTGCAGTATAACTAATGGGAGCTTGACTGTGAAACTAGAAGATTATTCATGTAGTTGAAATAAGCAAAGCAATTCTTGAATGTTGCTTCTACTGGCTTTTCTTTCTTTTCTTTATTGAGAATCCACAATTATCTTAGGAAATCATTGGTAAAGTTCTCATTTCCATATTAGAATAATGTCAAGGAAAAAGAGACCTCAGCACTAGATTCTAATGTATATAATTTCAGGAAGCTCTAAACTCATGTTTATAATTAAATAGTGACTAATCTATGCAATAAGACACAGTGTCCAGGGGAGTATTTTTCTGATATGCTAATTTTATTTATTTTTAATATTCTGGAAAGTTAAACATTTTTCTTAGCAGAAACTTGCAATATCTTTAACTTGACAGTGTGCTTCCATCTTGAACTGTTCATGACCATCTCTGCTCTCTTGAAAAACATAAAAGTGGAATGCCTTTGAGGTGACATTTGCCAAGGTCAACAAAATAAACCCAGGGGAAAATCTATTTTAAAATAATCCTCTTTTAGGACTTCCAAGATGGCGGTGTGAGAGGTGAGATGGAGAGGTCCTCCCTAAACCACAAACAGTACAAAAATATAGTTAATAAATACAACTAACCTTAAAACAGCAACAAGAAAGAAGGCTGAACCAGACTGCAAACAGACCTCACGAATAGAGCAGACCCCAAGAAACAGGGTGACGTACGAAAGCCTTAACCCTGAAGGACCCAGGCCCTTCCTCCACCCCAGCTCACCAGGGGGAGGAAGAGAAATGGAGTGGGGGAGGGGGTGGAAGCCTGGGACTGCTGGACACCCAGCCCTGAAGATCTGCTTTGTGAGCAGAATCCTGTAGTGTGCGGTGCTCTGGACGTTGGGGAGCTCGGACAGGTAGAGTGCTTGAGAAATTGACATTCCGGTCCTTTGTGGAGGAGGGGATCCACACCTGGCTACTCTGTGTCAGAGGAAAGGCAGGCACCCTGACAGGCTTCCTAGAAGCCAGAGGGCTGCTGAGGGGGCGGGGTTTGCACGGAGCTTGCTGCATGGGAGAAGGGAGAGCTGGACAAGGTTGTCTGGGTGCGCTCTGCCCAGCTGGTTGGGAACTTGGGGGAACTTCAGATGCTCCATCCCCCTGACTGCCTACTCAGCTCCAAGGCCCCCCACTGTGACACACAGCCTGCCAAACCTCTCCACCGGCCTGCAGGCACATGCTCGCAAACCAGCAGTCACTGCACAAGCATCAGGCCAGCCAGAGGGAGGCCCCACCTACAACCACTAGAGATGCAAAGCACAGAGGCTTACACGTGTGTGCTTGGCCCTCTGGCTCTGACACAGGAGACAGGCACCGCAGACGGGAAACAGGAAACAGATCTGTCTTCCCCCCAGGCACCAGCTACACTTCCCTATGACTCCCAACCTCACTCTAGGGAATGAGCAGCTCCAGAGACTGGAGTTTCTGTGCACTAGTGGGCACCACACAGAAATATGAAATGACGAAAGAACAAGGTTCAGATCAAAATCTCACAAACCCCAGAAAGAGGGCCAAATGAAACCGAACTCACCTATATTCCTGAAAGAGAGTTCAAAATAAAAATTATAAACATGCTTATGGAGGTACAGAAAAATATTCAAGAACTCAGGAACAAATTTAAGATAAGAGATTCAATCATTAAGAAATTCCGTATCTGAAATGAAACATACAATGGAGGAATTTAAAAGAAGATTAGATGTGGTAGAAGAGAAAGTAAATGGAATAGAAATTAGAGAAGAGGAATACAAAGAAGCTGAGGCACAGAAAGAAAAAAGGATCTCTAAGAATGAAAGAATATTGAGAGAATTGTGTGACCAATCCAAACGCAACAATATTCGCATTATAGGGGTAC
The DNA here is from genome assembly GCA_032199065.1 of Smutsia gigantea. Lineage (NCBI taxonomy): Eukaryota > Metazoa > Chordata > Mammalia > Pholidota > Manidae > Smutsia > Smutsia gigantea. The sequence continues at coordinate 130,673 of JAVSCE010020691.1, forward strand.
CAGAAGAAGAAGAAGAGAGAAAAAGGGATAGAAAGTGTCTTTGAGAAGGTAGTTCCTGAAAACTTCCACAATCTGGGGAAGGAGATAGTCTCTCAAGCCATGAAGGTGCACACATCTCCCAACACAAGAGACCCAAGGAAGACAACATCAAGACACATAATAATTAAAATGGCAAAGATCAAGGATAAAGACAGATTTTAAAAGCAGCTAGAGAGAGAAAAACATCACATACAAAGGAAAACACATCAGGCTATCATCATTCTCAACAGAAACCTTACAGGCCAGAGGGAGTGGCATGATCTATTTAATGCAATGAAGCGGAAAGGCCTTGAACCAGGAATACTTTACCCTGCAAGGTTATCATTTAAATTTGGAGGGATTAAACAATTTTCAGATAAGCAAAAGCTGAGAGAATTTACCTCCCACAAACCACCTCTATAGTGCATTTTGGAGGGACTCCTATAGAAGGAAGTATTCCTAAGGCTAAAAATATGTCACCCAAGGGAAGACAAAGAGTACAAAATATGATTCATAACATACAAAGAATGGAGGAGGAAGAAAAAGGGGGAAAAAAAAGAACCTTTAGGGTGTGTTTGTAATAGTATATGAAGTAAGTTAAATTAGACTGTTAGATAGTAAGGGAATTGCCATTAAACCTTTGGCAACCATGAATCTAAATCCTTCAATGGCAATAAGTATGTACTTATCAATAATCACCCTAAATGTAAATGGTCTGAGTGCACCAATCAAAAGACATAGAGTTACTGAATGGATAAAAAAACAAGACCCATCTATATGCTACCTACAAGAGACTCACTTCAAACGCAAAGACATACACAGACTGAAAGTGAAGGGATGGAAAAAGATATTTCATGTAACTCATAGTGAGAAAAAAGCAGGAGTTGCAGTACTTGTATTGGACAAAATAGACTTCAAAACAAAGAAAGTCACAAGAGACTAATAAGGATATTACATAATGATAAAGGGGTCAGTCCAACAAGAGGATATAACTATTATAAATATCTATGCACCCAACACAAGATCACCTACATATGTGAAAGAAATACTAACAGAATTAAAGGGGGAAATAGAATGCATTGCATTCATTTTAGGAGACTTCAACACACCACTCACTCCTAAGGACAGATCAACCAGACAGAAAATAAGTAAAGAGACTGAAGCACTGAACAACACACTAGAACACATGGACCTAACAGACATCTACAGAACTCTACACCCAAAAGCAACAGGATATACATTCTTCTCAAGTGCACATGGAACATTTTCAAGAATTGATCATATATTAGGCCATAAAAAGAACCTCAGTAAATTCAAAAAGATTAAAATTGTACCAACCAGCTTCTGAGATCATAAAGGTATGACACTAGAAATAAATTACACAGAGAAAATGAAAAGGCCCACAAACGCATGGTGGCTTAATAACATGCTCCTAAATAATCAGTGGATCAATGACCAAATAAAAACAATATCTGTGGGATGCAGCAGCAAAGGCCATGCTAAGAGGGAAATATATTGCAATACAGCCCTACCTCAGGAAAGGAGAACAATCCCAAATGAACAGCCTAAACTCACAATTAATGAAAACAGGAAAGGAAGAACAAATGAGGCCCAAAGTCAGTACAAGGAGGGACATAATAAAGATTTAAAGATTAAAACAGAAATAAATAAAATTGAGAAGAATAAAATAATAGAAAGAATCAATGAAAGCAGGAGCTGGTTCTTTGAGAAAATAAACAAAATAGATAAACCCCTAGCCGGACTTATCAAGAAAAAAAGAGTCTACACACATAAACAGAATCAGAAATGAAAAAGGAAAAATCACTATGGACAACACAGAAATACAAAGAATTAAGAGAGGACTATGAAAAATTATATGGTAACAAACGGGATAACTTAGAAAAAAGGGACAACTTTCTAGAAAAATACAACTTTCCAAGGCTGACCCAGGAAGAAACAAAAAATATGAATAGACCAACACAAGCAAAGAAACTGAATTGGAATCAAAAAACAACCTAAGAACAAAACTCCTGGACCAGATGGTTTCACTGCTGAATTTTATCAAACATTCAGTGTAGACCTAATACCCATCCCTCTTAAAGTTTTCCAAAAAGTAGAAGAGGAGGGAATCCTCCCAAAGTCATTCTATGAGGCCAACATCACTCTAATACCAAAACCAGGCAAAGACACCACAAAAAAAGAAAATTACAGACCAATATCCCTGATGAACATAGATGCAAAAATACACAACAAAATATTAGCAAACCAAATTCAAAAATACATCAAAAAGATCATCCATCATGATCAAGTGGGATTCATCCCAGGGATGCAAGGATGGTACAAGATTCGAAAATCCATCAGCAGCATGCACCACATCAACAAAAATAAGGACAAAAACCACATGATCATCTCCAGAGATGCTGAAAAAGCATTTGACAAAATTCAACATTCATTCATGATAAAAACTCTCAACAAAATGGGTATACAGGGCAATAACCTCAACATAATAAAAGCCATATATGACAAACCCACAGCCAACATTATACTTAACAGCGAGAAGCTGAAAGCTTTAGCTTGAAGATCGAGAACAAGACAAGGATGCCCACTCTCCCACTTTTATTCAACATAGTTCTGGAGGTCCTAGCCATGGCAATCAGACAACACAAAGAAACAAAAGTCGTCCAGATTAGCAAGAAAGAACTCAAACTGTCCCTGTTTGCAGATGACATGATATTGTACATAAAAAAACCCTAAAGAATCGACTCCAAAACTATTAAATCTAATATCGGAACTCAGCAAAGTTGCGGGAAACAAAATTAATACACAGAAATCTGTTGCATTCCTATACACTAACGATGAACTACCAGCAAGAGAAATCAGTAAAACAATTCCATTCACAATCATATCCAAACAAATAAAATACCTAGGAATAAACCTAACCAAGGAAGTGAAAGACCTGTACCCTGAAAACTACAAGACACTCTTAAGAGAAATTAAAGAGGACACTAATAAATGCAAATTCATCCCATACTCATGGATAGGAAGATTTAATATTGTCAAAATGGCCATCCTGCCTAAAGCGATCTACAGATTCAATGCAATCCCTATCAAAATACTTACATCATTCTTCAGTGAACTAGAGGAAATAGTTCTAAAATTCATATGGAACCACAAAAGACTCCGAATAGCCAAAGCAATCCTGAGAAGGAATAATAAAGCAGGGGGAATTACACTCCCTGACTTCAAGCTCTACTACAAAGCCACAGTAATCAAGACAATTTGGTACTGGCACAAGAACAGACCCATAGACCAGTGGAACATAATAGAGAGCCCAGCTATAAACCCAACATATATGGTCAATTAATATACGATAAAGGAGCCATGGACATACAATGGGGAAATGACAGCCTCTTCAACAGCTGGTGTTGGCAAAACTGGACAGCTACATGCAAGAGAATGAAACTGGATCATTGTCTAACCCCATACACAAAGGTAAACTCAAAATGGATCAAAGACCTGAATGTAAGTCATGAAACCATAAAACTCCTAGAAAAAAACATAGGCAAAAATCTCTTGGACATAAACATGAGCAACTTCTTCATGAACATATCTCCCTGGGCAAGGGAAACAAAACAAAAATGACCAAGTGGGACTATGTCAAACTAAAAAGCTTCTGTACAGAAAAGGATACCATCAGTAGAACAAAAAGACATCCTACAGTATGGGAGAATATATTCATAAATGATGTATCCAATAAGGGGTTGACATCCAAATTATATAAAGAGCTCACGTACCTTAACAAACAAAAAGCAAGTAAGCCAATTAAAAAATGGGCAGAGGAGCTGAACAGACACTTCTCCAAAGAAAAAATTCAGATGGCCAACAGGCACATGAAAAGATGCTCCACATCACTAGTCATCAGAGAAATGCAAATTAAAACCGCAATGAGATATCACCTCACACAAGTTACGATGGCCGCAATCCAAAAGACAAATAACAACATATGTTGGCAAGGATGTGGAGAAAGGGGAACCCTTCTACACTGCTGGTGGAATGTAACTTAGTTCGACCATTGTGGAAAGCAGTATGGAGGTTCCTCAAAAAAACTCAAAATAGAAATACTATTTGACCCAGGAATCCCACTCCTATGAATTTATCCTAAAAATGCAGCAGCCCAGTTTGAAAAAGACATATGCACCCTTATGTTTATGGCAGTACTATTTACAATAGCCAAGAAATGGAAGCAACCTAAGTGTCCATCAGTAGATGAATGGATAAAGAAGATGTGGTACATATACACAATGGAATATTATTCAGCCATAAGAAAACAAATCCTACCATTTGCAACAACATGGATGGAGCTAGAGGGTATTATGCTCAGTGAAATAAGCCAGGCAGAGAAAGACAAGTATCAAATGATTTCACTCATCTGTGGAGTATAAGAACAAAGAAAAAACTGAAGGAACAAAATAGCAGCAGACTCACAGAACCCAAGAATGGACTAACAGTTACCAAAGGGAAAGGGACTGGGGAAGAGGGGTGGTAAGGGAGGGATAAGGGGGGAAAAGGGCTATTAAAATTAGCAGACATAATGTAGCAGGGGTGGGGGGTGGCGTGGGGGGATACAGGGAAGGCAATATAACACAGAAAAGGCAAGTAGTGATTCTATAGCATCTTACTACGTTGATGGACAGTGACTGCAATGGGGTATGTGGTAGGGACTTGATAATAGGGGGAGTCTAGTAACCATAATGTTGCTCATGTAATTGTATATTAATAATAGCAAAATAAAATGAATAAAAAAGAAATACGGAAAAAAATCCTCTTTTAAATTGCATCCTGGATGAACATAAGAATAAGCACATAGTATATTTTTTTCAGATCTATAGCAATATCTTTGATCTCTCCACAGTTTGGCTGAGTGACAGGTCTGTCAGTCTCACAACCATAGCAGGCTGAGTCCCAGAAACCACCAGTGTCAAAATCTATAGAAAGACCTTGAAGGTGCTGGATAGTTTTTGGTGCTTTTTTGACAGTCTTAAAAATTGATTAAATTGACCAATTTCAAATATGCAGCATATTTTTGACACAATGAAATTTAGCAAATGCGTCATGAAGTCCCCCTCCATACATGCACATTAGCTTTCTTTTCCTTCTAACCTACACCCATATTTATTGGTATACTGACAAAAAAACTAGCCATTTCCGTTTAATCTACACAGGTATTATTTGAGTCTGTCTATGTATCAAACTCTGTCTTTAGTATACATGCAGATGTGATAGAGTTGCAAGAGTATGTTAAAGCTTCTTGACACAAGGTGTGCCTGTCCTTTGATAATGAAATCCTTGTGGGGGAAGTACATTCCTGTAAGGTTGTGGCCACCTAGGAGAAGGTAAAGCTTATACTGAGTGGAAATCCAAGGAAATCTGGAGCAGTACTAGTTCTGACAGCACTGGCCCTTGGCCAAGCTATGAGGGGCAACACTTCCATTTGCTGCCTACTCTCACCCTTGGGCTTTACAGCTTCCCTTTGTGGATTCCACCACCTTACTGCCTCAGGCTGGAGAAGGGGACCTCTAATGGCAAAAGCCTTAGTAAGAATACTTTATATTGTTACCTCTTCCAGAGATATCTGCTGTGGGGAAAGTGAGGTTCCTATGGCCAGGATCCTCACTGAACTTAAACCACCTGATGATGTAACTGGCCTGTTGCTATGCTACCGCTTCCACACCTTTAGGCAATAAGCCATTATTGTGCTATATAGAGAGCTCCGCCCAGTGCTCTGCATGCAATGGGGTGGCAGGGCTGCAAGGCTTCAGGAGAGCAGAGCAGAGGCTGGAGTGGTGGCAGCGCTGAGAACAGAGGCCGAGAGGATGGCTGTGCGGGATGACTGTGCAGAGGGGCCCAGAGGACGGTTGTGCGGGATGACTGTGCAGAGAGGCCCAGAGGATGACTGTGCAGGATGACTGTGCAGAGGGGCCCAGAGGACGGTTGTGCGGGATGACTGTGCAGAGAGGCCCAGAGGATGACTGTGCGGGATGACTGTGCAGAGAAGCCCAGAGGATGACTGTGCGGGATGACTGTGCAGAGAGGCCCAGAGGACGGTTGTGCGGGATGACTGTGCAGAGAGGCCCAGAGGACGGTTGTGCGGGATGACTGTGCAGAGAAGCCCAGAGGATGACTGTGCGGGATGACTGTGCAGAGAGGCCCAGAGGATGACTGTGCGGGATGACTGTGCAGAGAGGCCCAGAGGATGACTGTGCGGGATGACTGTGCAGAGGGGCCCAGAGGACGGTTGTGCGGGATGACTGTGCAGAGAAGCCCAGAGGATGACTGTGCGGGATGACTGTGCAGAGAGGCCCAGAGGATGACTGTGCGGGATGACTGTGCAGAGGGGCCCAGAGGACGGTTGTGCGGGATGACTGTGCAGA
>JAVSCE010020692.1:0-213708 GCA_032199065.1 Smutsia gigantea
ATCTCGGGACCTTTGTACTTGCTGTTTCCTCTGCCTGAAATATTCATCCCCTAGATATCTTCATTGCATGTTCTCCAGTTTGTTCCACTCTTGATTCAAATGTTGATGTCTCAAGAAAACTTAACCTACCCATCTTTTATAAAATTAAATACTATCCAGCACTTCCCATCTCCTTTTCTCTTTTATTTTCCTCCATAATACCTACCATCTAACATACAGATAAGGATGAATAAGAATGTGAGAAATTTGAACTCAGGCATATTAGTCAGGAAACGATTGCAATAGTTCGACTGAAATATACTGAATGAAAAGACCATGGCAACTACAGTGGCATTATGTAACAGAGCAGTTACAAAACATGTTAAAAAGATGAAACATTCAAGCATTCTTGATTGATTGAATTTAATGATAAGAGAAAGGAGAAAAACAAAGAACATTCCTTGATTTTTGGACTTGGTGATCGGGCAACTGATGCTGCCATTTCCAGAAATTCAGACCATAAGAGAAAGAAATTCCCAATTTGGGTTTGGGAAAGGGAGATTAATAAATTGCACATAGGCAACGTTGAGCTTTAAGTGACATTGGGACATTTTGAGGAGAGATTCCCCGTAGGATATATTGATCTGGAACCTACTGAAATAAACCACCCTTGACTGGATTTACAGTTTAGGGAAAAGAAACTAGCTCAAATCCCGAAAATGGGTAAGATCAACAAGAAGCCAATAACAGAGTGAGAAGAGAAGCAGGAAACAAGGATGAGACTTCAGAAATGTCCAATTTTTAGGATTAAAAGAAAGGAATCAGAGCCGTAATAGAAGACTAGGCAGGAGCATTCAAGCAGGAGAAAACAAGGCAATTTTTAGGAGAAGGGAAAAATTAATCTCAAATAGACATGAGGGATACATTATTGAGATTAAATCTTCAACAGACATTGAATTTTGCCATTAGGAACTCACTGGGGATTCTTGATGAGTTCTACCTTTATCCCTGGAATCCTATAGAAAAAAATCCATTATCTTCCACACAGAAACATTTCAAATAATTGAAACCAGCTATTGAAGCTTTCCTTCTCGAAACTAAACGTGTTTGACAGCTTCAGTGTTCTAAAAGACTGTAATTAAGTTTTACCCTGGCTACTCCCAGTTATACCTCATGGCACCTCATAAAGCAATTGCGGTCTACTTTGAATCTTCTGCAATTTTGACTGAAAGTTCCTCTATATTCTCCAAAATTGATGTGATAAAGCTTGGTTTTGAAAAGGTGAGTGGATTAATCTGATAATAATTAAATTGGGAAAAGTTAAGCTCCTTTCCAAGTGAAAAGGAATCACTTGAAGGCTAAAAGCACAAAATCAAGATCTTTGGTGGTTTCTTTATGGCCTGAATTTGCCAAAGAAAGGTCTCCATTTTAGCACAGTTGATAAAGAACATTAAAACAATTCATCAGTGGATTACCTCGATCATTTCTATGTAGATAAAAAAGGTCCAGTGTCTTTTTAAAGGATAGATTCCTTCTTAATACTCTCTAATCATAACTTAAAAAAAATAAATTCACTAGATATTCTTAAAATTACAGAGAAAAAGATGAGAAAAAGCTTATTATGTATGAGAAACACAAAGATGGTTTTCCTTTTTTTTCTGTTTAAATAAAAGAAAATATTTGAAAATAAGGAAAACCTAATGAAGCAAGATGTTTGTATACACTAGTTTATCCCAAACTAAAGTAAGTACTCAGAGAGATTTTGGAATGTTAAATAATTTTACAGAAATGATGGATATATTACAAGCTGCTATCAGTATTTGCTAAAACATTTGTGCCTCACTTTAAGTCAATTAGACACATTCCCAGTTCTGAAGAGCTGGACTTCCATGAATTTGCTGCAACCAAAGTGCTATGTAAAGGAGGTTACAGTTTTTTCTGAAATATAAAATCAAATCAAAAGAATGCTCAGTGGATATCTATAGACTGTACTGCAATGTAAATTTAGCTAAACTTGAACTACATTTCCCAGAATTCCCTTCCCTTTATGACAGGCTAGACCATGTAAGAAATTTGCAAGAGATGTGGAAGTTGTAAGTAAAGCAGCTGCCATGTTTATACTTGAAAGTTCAATGAAGTGTTGACTCTATTGCAGGTCACGTAAGTTACTGGAGGTCTCCTGCTAGCTTCTGATTTAACCAGGACTGTCCCAGTTTTTGTAGTGTAAGTCCCTCATATTGGGAAACTCCTCACGGGCAAATCAGGACAGTTGGTCAGTCTATTCCTGGCACAACTTGGTGAGTCCCAGCTCCTCCAGCCCATATTGAACTGACTTGGACTGGACTTCATCAGTGTTTCTGACTCCTGGGCATACTTAGCTTCTTGAAGAAAAGCACCAACTTTTCCAGCACGTCACCCAATCATCAAAGTTAGAAGCCAGGATGTAATAAAGAGAGCTGAGGGTACATGTTTACCTTATTATTCCAGGTCATGGAGGCTTCAGTTTGCCTTTGTTTCTTCCCAACTTTAGGTCTGTCTTTTCTTTAGTATTGACTGCCCCCACTGTCTCCCCACTGCCTACGCACCCAGAAACAAATGCAGAAATAATAGCTATAGTGAACGGCTTACCAAGATCCCACAACTGCATCAATCAAATCCCTACAGTAAACCCTTCACGCCATATCGCTTCTCTGCTTCTCTGCTCAGTGATTGATATACCATCAAACGATTGGTTCACTGTCACCATCTAGAGAATAAATGTGAAGAGCTATCTGAGTGGTAATAATAATTATTCCTTATATATCAGTACAGTATTGTATATTTACTAAGTACTTATATACATATTAATCTATATGTTACAATAATTAGACAGAAAGTAAAACTTAGGTTAATATATCCATTATTTATAAGTAAGCATGTGGACTATAACTTGGCTCTTTTTGTTCTAAATAATTTCTCTATAAAAGGCAATTAAAATAGACATTAAGTGAGACATTTGGAATATATAATCTCTTCTACTGTATTCTAAAGAGCCAGGTGTTTAAAATGTACACAGGCAATCAAATTGTGAATAATCAGCTTATGTTAGCAAGTCCAATGTTATATTAGAGAGTCCAAAGCTAAATCAATTTTATTCCAATTTATCTGAACCTCAATCCAATTTGACTAGTAAGTTTAATTTTCAGCACCTAAGAAAACATTTATTCTTTATTGGATGAGACCATGAGTCAATATCCTTAATTTAAGGTTTTTATGTCAATATCCATATTATATGTTTGAATTCTTTTTTCTTAGGCTCTAACACCACATCCAATTTGGGCTTCTTTTATATCATTTTATAACACAAGTAACTGTACTATTCAATAGCATTTTTTCCCATTTTTGACTTCTCATTCACTCCGTGCTTTCCTCCTAGATGACTGTTGCCTAGGTCAAATTGTACCAACCTGCTTAAATTTAACATCTCTCCTATTGGTTCTGTGGGTTACCTTTTGACATCTATTCTTTCATATATATATATAAATGGTGATGTTTGTTTACAAGCCCTACATTTAAAGCCAGAATAAAGAAGAAACATTATGTGCTTACCTCAATAGATACAGAAGAAAAAATTGATAAAATATAACACTCATTATACATGTATACACATATATGGAATAAGAAAACCTACTTTAATCCGAGATTTTCTCTCTGAAATTGGAATTAGAAAAGGAAGGCAGCTATCACCATATCTATTTCACTACGTCCTGGATGTATTAACCAATGTAATGAGGCAAGAGAAGAAAAGAGGAACTAAAACTATTATTTGCAGAGGATATGATTACCTACAAAGAAAAATCAAACCTACCAACTAGAGAGCTATCTATTCAAAGTAATAAAAGAATTTAGCGGTGCTGATGGATATAAAGTCAATAAATAAAATCAATTACCTTTCTATATGCCATCAACTAAAATATTTGAGAACAATATCATTCATATATAATATCAAAAAACATAAAATGCTTGACAATAAATTTAACAAAAATTATACGAATCTCACAGGAAAGAAAACAAAAACAAAATATAATTCAGAGAAATTGCAGAAGACCTTAAGTGAAACGGAGAAACATGCTTTTTTCATGGATTATAAGATTCAGTATCATGAAGATGATGTTAATTATTCTCAAATTGGTCTATAAATTTGATGTAATCACAATCAAAATCATAGACACCTGTCTCTGTGTCTGACTGTGCGCACATGTGTTTAAGAAGGGAAAGGAACAAGCAAAGTCTAAAATCTATGAGTGAATGAATAGACCATGAATAGTCAAGAAAGTTTTGAAGAAAAAAAATTAAGCTGGAGAATTAATACTACTAAATGCCAAGGAATATTAAAAGCTACAGTAAGATTGTTCTTTTTATTTTGCATTTACTTTATTGGCATTTTATGATGTTAGACACATAGAACACTGCAATACCACTGGAGGTCTAAGAAAAGAACTACAGATGTGCGGTTACTTGATTTACGAAACACAGGTGAGTTGAAGCACATTGGATCTTTCTAATAAATGGTGCCCCATCAATTGGAAAACAATGAACTTTGGCAGATCTGTCTTTGATCTATGATAGCTCTCTCTAATTTAGAAATGTAAAGCAATAAAATGTCTAAGATCGAACAATGAAAACTACCTTTATGACCCTGCAGCAGGGAAAATTTCTTCGACATGACATTGAAGCCATGAACCCTAGGAAAAAGATCAATAATTCATATTACATGAAAGGAAGCAGTCCTGCTCATCACAAGAGAAATTCAAGAGAGAAGCCCGACAAGTACATGTGAGGAGATGGTTCCAACACGAATATGTGACATACTAGCCATATTCACGTATAGAAAACATTCTTAAAAAGCAACATGAGAAAGAAAGATAAACAACGGAAATACGTACAAAAGAGTTGAAAAGGCATATCCCCACATCCAAATAGCCACTAAGAAAGTTCTCAGCCTCATTATTCATTAAAGAAATGTAAATAAAAGCACAAGGTTCTGCAATAAATGAAATATGTAAGTTTATTACACCTCAGGCTTACAGAGGCGCCAGGAAATATTCTAAGTGACTCACATAGGTTGACTTAATCAAGCCCCATAATCATGTGCTATTGTCATCCCTATCTTTCAGATGAGGAAACTGAGGTAGTAAAAGAATAAGAAATCACCCAAATTAAAACAACTGGCAAATTAAAGATATGGTAAGTAAAGGAGCCGTTATTCAAGCCCAGGAGATTTAGCTATGAAGTCCATATTTGATTAAATTACACGGTCTTTGCAACTAGATATTTCAGAAAAACAAACATAAATTGAGTAAGACCTTAAAATCTATATAATCTTTCTGGAGAGTAATAAACAAGATCTAACAACTTGAAAATATCCCATATTCTCAGGCAGAAAGATGAAATAAAATTTTTTTCTGAGTATTAACAAATTAACTTAGTTCAATTCACATTAAAATCTCAGTTTTATTTTATTTTACTGGGAAATGGAAAAAAGTCATCTAATTTTAATAAGGAAGAAAAAAAATCCTTAGAATAAACATAGAAAGTATGAAAATGATGTGCAAATGACTTGATAATGAAGGTCTGGAGTTACCAGATATCATAAAGTTCTATAAAGCTACTGTAGTCAAATCAGTATGATACTGAATTTATAGTAATCAATAGGATAAACAGGCATTGGACTAGAAGAGAGAACCTACACACAGCGAGGTGAATAGACAACAGTAGGCAGAATCTGAGATAGCCCTTAAGTCTCCAGTCTCCAAGCACACACCTGCTGGAATTCCCTCCCATGGAGTGTGGGCTGGACCTGGGAATATGATGGGATTTCATTCCCACGACTAGGTTACATTATATAACAAAGGGATTTCGCAGGGAAAACTAAGATCCCTAAGTGATTGACGCTGAGTTAAAATCAAAGGTTATTGTATTATATGTGAGCCTGACCTTTCAGATGAGCCTTTAAAATGGATCCAGGCCTACTCTGCTGGGAGACATTCAAAGCACAGAAGATTCTCCTGCTGTCCTTGAAGAAGCAAACACATGTTGAGAACTGCCTAGAGAGGAGACCACAGGGCAAGACTCAGAGAGTGGCTTTTAGGAGGACTTGATAATGATCCCCACTTAACAGCTAGCAAGAAAATAAGGACATCTGTATTACAAATGTAAAAGAACTAAATTTTGCCCTAAACCAGTGAGCATGGAAGAGGATCCCAAGCCTCAGATGACATCACAGCCCCAGCCAACACCTGGACTGCAATCTGTTGAGACCCTTATAGCTCAGTTATGCCTGGAATAACTCATAAAAGTGAGACATAATAAATATGCATTATTTTAAGCTCCAAAATTTTTCATAATTTGTTATGTAGCAATAAAAAACTAACACAATGACAAAATTGCCATTTCAATACAACATAAAATTATTATATTTAATAAATTGTACTAGAAAATTATTTTGTCTTAAAGAAGACAAAAATTTGATCCTAATACCATGTTTAAAATGTATACAAAGCATATTTAAAATACTACAATAAAATTTGTAAAAAATAATACAAGAAGAACACTTCATGCACAATTTGATTGAGGAAACAACCAAGACAGGCAATCCAGAATGCATGAAAAGGAAAAATAATATATTTATCCAAATGAATATCTAAAACCCTTACATGGCAAAAGTTATAACCAAGTTAATAAGACAAGGTTGGACTTGAAAAAATATTTATAAGACATAATATCAAAATATGATTATAAGTAAAATATACATTGAATTCATAAACAAGAAAAAGAATCTAATAGAAAATGGGCAAAGGAGAAAAGCAATTATTAAAAGACAAGTAAACATAACATATTCAAATTCACTATAAGTCCAGGAAACAAAAATAAACAATTAGATATTATTTAGTCTGACAAATAAAAAAAAGTTTTAAAGCATAAAACCTAATGCTTTTAGAATATAAGGAAAATTTATTCTCACTGATAGAAATGTAGATTGTTTCACCCTTTTTGAAAAGGCAACTTGGCAACATCTCTTAAAATTTTAAGATGGAACGAGCTGAATCCTGAGAAATAAATTTTAAAAAATAAAGTCACCTACCTGTAAGCATATAATTAATCAAGGTAGGTGGGTAGTTGATTTCTATTAATGCATTAGTTACTTTTCACTATTACAACTGACATCTATTATAGTTATAATTTGGAAAACTGAAAATTAAGATTATTAAAGAAGGAGAATAATAACAAGGATAGCTAGTATTTATTATGTGCCAGCCACTAGAAACTCTTTATATATGTTAATTAATATTTTCAACAATCTTATAAGGTAGGTACTCATCCTACTTTGAATTATGAGTTGTTCAAGAACACATAACTAAATAGCACTGAATAACCCAGGCAGAAAGTTGAATCCAAAATATCCTAACCACTCGTAATCTACACACTATTATATACAAGCAAAAGACAGAAAAAAAGAGCCCTTTCAGAGCCCCCAAAAATATTGAGAGGAGCCTGGAATGGTAGTTAACCGATTTGTGTATAAATATCTTGTGAGACATAAAACTCCAACAGGCAAGAGAATTTGAAGACAGACATCTGTGTTACAAATATGAAAAGTTAAACAGGTTTTCTAAAATCATTTCCAGTACCCCAAAACACAGCATATCCATGTCAAAAGGTAAAAAACAAAAATTAATAATTCTTAATACAAATCTCTAGAATCACCCTAAATCTAAACTGGTTATCTAGCCTCCTTTTGTAGGAAACTGAGAACTAAGGAGATGTGTGTTTAGTATGAGATGGGTTTTTTACAAATGTATTCACTGTCAACTTCTCCAGCTGCCGAGTTTGAAGAAATAACCACAAACTGAACACAACAACAATAAAAGAGAATCTCTTACCATTTATTTCTTGAAATACTTGTTAAATAAGATAGAGGCTATCTCCTCAATATTATATGTAATCATGAATTGTTAAGGAAAGAAATGAATGGTGTGGAAATCTGCATGGACTTAAAGAATGATACCTCCCCCAAAATATAATTAGGCAAGTGTATCTTGAAGTTTCAACACAACATCAAATCTTTGATGATAATTTTATGCCGTGGGATGATTTTTTTTACCAAAAGTGATTATTCAGGCAATGGCTTTAATAATTTATCTATATAAATGCATAAGCCAAAGTAAAATCCCATCGCTGTTCACATGTCCTTCATGGGGCATGTTAATGTTAATGTCATGGGAAGAGTAACAAGCTAAAAGAAATTTAAAATACTACTCCAACACATTGCACAATTTCTCTTCTTAGTAAGAGCTGTTAGAAGAAATCCCCTACTACATTTCTTCCTAGATGTGTTTTTTAAAGATATACAGTAAAACTTTAGCTGCTCTCAGAGGTTACCTCAGGCCCCCTTGTGGAAACATGAGATAAATTCCTAGGGAGATAGTTGGCATCAGATTCTATTTAAATGTACATCATTACTGCTCAATGTTCAGTCTTCAAATTGGTTTACATATTGAAGGCTAAAGAATACAAAATAAATGCATTCCTTTTTAGAAACAGGGGAAAATATTGACTTGTCAACCATTTGATCATCTCTTTCTCACAGAATGTCTATCTCTGCTTAGGGGCTTTTTAACTGTGGTCCTAGAGGAGCCAAGCTCAGAATTCTGCTACACGGCATGGAGCGAACTGCTCACAATTCCAAAGAAGTTCAGCCCATTCTTTTTGGCTATGTCTGTGTTTCTATTAACATCAATTAACTCATACAATTGGTGAGAATGGAAGTGATATCAGTACATGTTGATTGTTGTGTTAGTTCATGTGAGATTTTTTCCATAGGCAATGAGAAACAGAGAAAGGAAATGGAATTGTAACCTTTATCAAGAAAGGAAATATCCTTCAACCTGGCTGCTACATAGGCAAGGAAGCCTTTCATTTGTATTGTAACAGCGCCCTCTCAGGGTGCCTCACCCTAGTCCTGTAAGACCCTCTTTTGTGCTCACTGCCCTCTTTGCCACTGAGTTTTCGCAGTAACCACCAAGCCTGGATGCCAGTCTATTGTGTTTGAAAATTTTTACATCCCTTGAGCATCCTACTGTCTACACTGTCCAAACTATCTCCAAAGACACCAGTTACTGTTCCCTTAAAGCTCTGGATAAATATTTACATAGGTTTTGAGTGTTCTGTTCCTAAAATTATTTTCCCATAGGCCCTATTATTTCAAAAGTGCGGATCTGCAGAAAGTAAGCTCTTCTGTTTCATGTATAGCAGAATACCTTTATTGCTGAAAGGCATCCTATGGCTAATGGGGAGCCAATCATTGGAGTTTAGATATTATAAAGAGATGATATAATGATATTTAATATATTAAAATTGTTGTTTGTTTAAAAGAACTATGCATAAAAATAGTTACTCAAGACAGTTTGGCATCAAATAATTTGCTTTATTTAATGAGTTAAGGCATATCATTAACTGCAAATACTATGGTAAAAATATATGGTACCTTAGTCGCACTGCTTTCTAAAATTTAGTCTGGTGCTAGAACTATTATTTATCTATAGCACAAGTTTACACAACAGGTTTGGGTCTCCAGTAGGCTCCAGACACCTTTAGCAACATATATTTTGGGAGGAGGGGTAAAATGATAGTCATTGGTCATTTCTCCCAATAATTAGGTCTTCCTCTAGATCAAGACTCCTGACCTCACAGAAAATTATGCTACTCTTACATAAAACAGCTGTTCTCCACTTGGAAGAAATCATAGTAAAATGAGAAGGTAAAACCAGAAATAGGCACTAGAGAGCCTACCCCACATCAAAGGCAAAATCTTTTGAATAAAAGAAAGTGAGAGAATATGACATTAAATCTTCCCATATTGTGAAAAACTGGCCTTAGATAGGTCATTAAGAAAATTCAAGAACATGGGGCTCTTTCTAAAGTAAAAATTACTGCTGTCACTTAGATTATAAACAAAAGCATCTTCTCATTTATCCACGTTCCCCTCCTGTTTGATGACTAATTGAAATTTTCTCAAATAAGGCATAAGTCAGAGTAGTATATCTACACAATAAAATACTGTTGAGCAATAAAAAGCAACGAACTATTGTTACACGTAACAACTTGGACTGATTTCAGAAGCATTATATTGAATGAAATAAAAAACAAGTAGGGAGAGAGGATTAAAGATGGTGGTGTGAGAGGTGAGACAAAAGCCTCCTCCCAAAACCACATATAATATGAAAATATAATTAATACAATTAATCTAAAAGAGCAACAGGAAAGAAGGCTACGCCAGACTGCATACACCTGGAGAAAAGAACAGATTTCATGGAACAGGGTAATGTACCAAATCCATGATCCAGCAGGACCCAAGCTCTTTCCCTACCCTAGCTCACTCGCAAGAGGAAGAGAAATGGAGCAGGGAGAGAGTGGAAGCCTGGGGCTGCTGAACACATAGCTCTGGAGATCTGCTCTGGGAGCCCAAACCTGCATTGCATGGTGCTCTGGTGATTAGCAGGGTTGGAAAGCTAAGACAGGCTGAATACCTAGAGAAACTGAGATTCCAGCTGCTTGTGGAGAACAGGGGTCTGCATCTGGCTACTCTGGGACAAAAGAAAGGCGGGTAGTCTCAGAGACTTCCTAACAGTGAGAGGGCTGCTAAAGGGGCAAGGATTGCAAGTAGTGTACTGCTCAGGAGAAAAGACAGGTAGACAAAATTGTCCAGGCACACTGCCCAGAAGGTTGGGAACTTTTAGGAGCTTAAGACACTCCATCCCCCTGGCTGGATACGCAGCTCCAAGGACCCTCACCATGACACACAGCCTGCTGTGCATACCTCGTGACAAGCCTGCCCCTGGCTAACAAACCATCAGCCCCTGCCCTGGAGTCAGGCCAGATAGAGGGAAGACCCACCTACAGAAACTATAATTGCAAAGCATAGAGGTTTACACCTGTGTGTTTGTTCTGGCAGTGGTGACAGGCATAGCAGCCAGGAAGCAGGAAACAGGTCTTTCCTGCCCCAGACACCAACAGTTTCCCTGCAACACCCAACAATGCTCCAGGGGCTGAGCAGCTCCAGAGAGTAGAACTTCTGGGCACTAGAGGGCACCACATAGAAATATGAAAAGTCAGAGGAATCTCATTCAAACCAAAATCATACAAACAGAAAAATAATATAATGAAACTGATCTCATCAATCTTCCTGAAATAAATTTCAAAATAAAAATCATAAACATGCTCATGGAGGTACAGAAAAATATTCAATAACTCAGGAACAAATTCCGGTTGGAGATCCAATCAATAGAGGGTTTTAAAATCAGATTAGATACAGTGGAGGAGACAATAAATAAAATAGAAATTAGAGAATAGGAATAAAAAGAAGCTGAGGCACAGAGAGAAAAAAGGATCTCTAAGAATGAAAGGTCCCCATCAGCATCTTAGCACTTCAGTTTTAAATATTCAATTTTAAATACTGAATTAAATAAATAAATGGAAAAAACAGATTATTTAAATCTCAAAGTATACAATTAAAAAAACAAAATAACTAAAAAACAAAACACAAAAGAATTAGCTGGGAACATGAGGGCACATAATGTTGGGAGAAAAAAACTTAAACATTAGTAATTACAATTAGTAATGTTAGAGAAAAAGAATATATTGTATCCATGTAAGTAGAACAGAAAGTTCTATAAAATGAGAAAAAAAACACTTCTTGGAAATACAAAAGTCTGATAGAATAAATTAACAATTCAGTAGCCCAGCTGGAAGATAAATTTAAGAAATCTCTCTGGCAACAGGATAAAAGGAGATGGAAAACATGAGAGTAGAGATAAGAAATCTAGAGAATTAATACAGAAGGTCCAATGTCCAACTATAATATATATATATATATATATATATATATATATATATATACACACACACACACACACCATAGATTTGAGTGTGGGAGAGAACAATAGGCAAGAAAGTATGGGGTGGGGAAACATTTCAGACAAAAGGGGAAAGAAATATATGGGAGAGGCGCTGGCATGTGACATGGTACATAGAGAAAGTGGCAAACAGTTTGCAGAACTGAAACAAAGGCTGTGTTTCAGAGGGAACAGGAGATAAGACTAAAGGCTTTCAGGGACTCAATCAAAATAGACTTTGTTGGCTAAACAAAGGAGTTCAAAATTTACTAAAGTACCTGTGAGTCACAGATCTGATGAAGTTAGAATAGCTGTTCTTTTTTATAAGTTTCCTCCCTTTCAATAAAATTTCAAAGTTGCTATTTCTACCAAGGCGGAAACTCTCAGTATATAAGCTGATAGTTGGTTTGTATCTGCATCAGGAAGGTGGACTGAGGCATGAGGCAGAGGTTTCCCAGCAGGTAAGAGGCAGCTGAGGACGCAGCAGCTCCAGAGAAGAGCAGGAAACTGAATCCTCTCAGAACATATAAAAAACATGCAAACCTTGATTGCAGGAACTTCGGCAGTGAGGGTTTCCTCAAATTGGGTAACAGGACTAGGAAATGTGGGGAATGATTCCAATTTGCTGAAAACATATACAGCTGAGCTACTCTTCCTATTTATATTTCTAGTCATTGGAAATGCACTGGAAATAAATTCAGTTCATGTAATGAATTATTTGTAACTCAATTAGGGAAGTAGAGGGAAAGGCACTGACAGTTCAAATTCTGGCGCCAGTGATTAGATGGGGAAGGCAATGGCCTTGACTACACCCACATGCTGGGGTTCCTTTAAGGTTTCTCGCTGATGCTCCTCTAACACCTGCTTGTTCTGAGGAGCCTACAAAGGCCATTTGAAGGGAGATCATTACCAAGGCCAATGTTTATTACTGCTAATTTGAAGGCTATTGTTAAAATGAAACATGCTTTAAGTGTGTGGTAGTAGGTGATCATCGCGGTGTTTCCTTCACCCTCCCCTACTAGGTTCCAGCTCTTAGGGAGACCTAGGTTGGGTTTTTTCTCATAGTATGTTGCATCCCATTATTATTTGTCTGTTCTGTTTTTTGAAATATTTTAGCCAGGAGGAAATTCATGTTGATATTAATAGAAAGAAAGGGATAGTCTTCTTAGTACTAATGTATTTGTCACTAAACTGCATACAATCTGAGGTTTAGAGATCTTTTTTAAATTGTTTTGTTGTAATCTTAACCACTGAGTGCAAATCAAAATAGGTCAATATATAGTATGCTGGTCTGCTTGATGGGGATGTCGACATTAAGTTTTGAGCTATGTTATGCCTTATAGTTGCCTATACTTATAATGCTATTATCTTAAAAGTTTCTCTGTGGTCATATAGAACGAATTTCTTGAGTTGTATATACATCAAAACATACTGCTATATATTGCCAATTGCAGAAAAGTTAATAATATAGGAACTAGCAAGCATATTTCAAAAAAAGTTAAGATAAAAATATTTTAAGCTATGATTCAAAAAGAGACTGGTAATCATCAAAAAGTAGCTAACTTTTTGGTTTAAAATTTATTTTCATACATATTAAATGAACATCAATTAATGTCATCTAAGCAAATATAGTAACCCAACTATGATAGATGTTATTCTCATCTGAAAAATTAAGAAACTAGATACAAAAAGTTTGAGTGAAGCACCAGTGTATGAACAGTTGAAAACAGCAGATAGGGAACAATCCAGGTTTTCTAAAGTCAACTCCATATTCTTTCTACTACATGACATCATTTCCCCATTTGGAGCCAACCTATAAAATTATAAAGATGCCATATTCATACAAACACACAGTGATGCATAAACAGAACACCAGCTGTATTGAGTAACTGATTTTCATATGTTCAACAATTTCATATATTCATTAATGACCAATGTTAACTCTAAGGAGTAGCAAAGAATGTATTTTTCTTAGTTTCTTACCTGATAATGTTCATTAATATTGAGATTTTAACACTTCACACCTCATTTACCAATTCAGTGAAATAATGCTTTCCATATTCTGATACATGAAACATGCTACCTGCTACTAGGTTTAAAGTTTATCTCAGATTCCATACATCAAGATGTTTTAAAATGTATTATAATGTTACTGAAAGTACAGCTCAGCTCTTAGTCCAGCTCTACCAAGCTCTTCACTGCACAATGGCCCTGGTGCCCAAGTTTCCTTCCTTCCCTCCCTGCCTCCCTTCCTTTTCTCCCTCCCTCCCTGTCTCTGTTCCTTAGGTTGTTCCTTTCTTCCTCTGCACAATTTTTTGAGACATTCCTTGAGCTAGTTTAATTTTTCTTTTAATTAACCTTCAAAGCTTTCCCTCACCCAAAGAAATTCATTCTTAAAATACCTATACAGCAGGGAATAAAGATGATAAGGAGATCGGAGCTTTTCAATCCCTCTTTGATAGTGTAATCTTTGAGATCCAGCTAACTTTAGCATAGCTTTTCCCCTTAAATGCTTGCACGCTACTAACAATAATAGCACAGTTACTCTTACACCGATGGTCTAGTCCCACCTACTACTGAGCTCAGCATTCACAGGGAGCCATGACCCAGGAGCACCCTAAAGCAAAAGGAAGATTTCTAATCTCTTAGAGTTTTTCATGTACATATTTTTCTTTGTTGGGATAAAGCTTCAGATTTGTTTGTTTATTATTCAATTTTCAATTCTAAATATCATAGTGTGGTTAAGGACTGATAATTGTTAGACACACCATCTTTGCCTTCTTTGGCTGACTTCACAGTGCAGATCAAGTAAAGGCTTAGAATATATTTCTTAAACTAATTCAAATAAACTGCAAATGGCGGTTTTGACAATTAAATTTATCAATAACATCTTAGCAGAAAACTGATGAAAGGAAAAGTGTTTAGACATTGCTTTTTGGGTATGCTAACATCATTCAAACTCTTTAATATTTTTTTTTCTTTGCAGAATTTTCTTGCCAAGAAACAACTATAAATCTCATTGCCTTTTCTGCCCAGCTCATTCTTTCTCTGTTGTTTTTTTTTTCTTTGATGGCACTACAGTAACTTCTGTGTGTATGGTTTTGTTTTGTTTTTTGAGACCTTTCCAAATTCTTCAGATTAAGATTATGGTTCGAATTGTTTGCTAGCATTGTTTGTTTTAGAAATCAAGATAAAGGAATCTGAAGGACCAAGACTCCAAACATGTGTTAGCAACCTTTTTCATTTTTTTAAATTGGAACGCCATTTGAGCATTCACACAAATGCATTATTTACATAGAAAATACACTACAGAGGATAAGAAAATATGCAGTATAAAATTTCCCATCATTTCAGAATCAAATTAATAATGCAACATTTCTGGGACTCAAATGATGCTTTGATTTCTACCTTCAAGATTGCTGTCAGTGAAACAAAATTTGTAGAGATTCAGAAAAAGAAATCCTAGGACCTGAAAGATCTCTATTGGATGGCATTGTTATATTTGGCTAGAGAAGACAAACGCCCTCAGAGTCAAACTACTCTTAAGAGAGAGCAAAAGGGACAATAAATTCAGAATAAAAGCAAAGGCTGGTGACAATAAGTCAGATATTATAATGATATATTATTGAATGAAAGCTTTTCAAGGCTTCTTAAATTTTTGAAAATTTTAGAAATCAAAGAGAAATTCTAGAAAAAATATAGTGTCTAGTTAAATCATAAAAGTTCTGTGTTTCCTTCTACTTGCATATTAAGTAAGATATTTTTCAACATAGCTTTCTAGTAATAAGCTTCTTTTTTTCTTTATTGGAAACATGAAATTTATGAAAATGGCTATAAACCCATCTTTTTTCTTGCAGCAACAAAGCAGAGTACTGTTTTCACAAGATTCCCTATTGATTTGGTATCTGTCTTTTGAAAGGAAGGTACAAAGAGCCCTCTGTCATCAAAGAAAAAATGTTGCCACAGAGTCCCTTGATTAAAAACGAAGTAAAATCTAGGTAAAGAGCATTGGAAAATTGGACTTTGGGTCAAATATCGGGCTTCAACTCTCAACAACCTCAGATATTGGTGCTGGGAATGTTACTCTTCTGAACTGGTTTACTTATAATAAGGGAAGAGAAGACTAAGAGAATGTTGTGACAAATAAAATGACTATGTAAAATATTTTAACCTGTTTTTAATTCAATTGTAGCCCACAAAAACTAAGTCAGGTAGCAAATTCACTGTATTGTATTTATCCTGAAATGTTAGTTTTTTCACTATTTTAAATACGAAAGAGTGGGTTGTCTGGGGAAGACATCAGCCAGCATGCGGCTTAGAGAAGAGCCACTAGAATCAAATATCTCAGCTTTACCACATAGTGCCTACATTTGAACAGATTTTGTACCATCTAAGCTTCACTTTCCCCATTTGTTAAATAAAGATAATAATAGCCCCTGCATCATGGTGATTTATAGCTTAAAGATGATCATTTATATCCGACATGTACCTGGAATCTGTAAGTCCAGGTCCTGCTAGGTGCTAAAGCAAATGATGCCTGCCATCAAAGATCCTATATTTGCACATAGAAACAGCAGATCCACATAAAAATTAAGGGTTTGTAAGAGGCAGTAGAGCTGGCTAAGTGTAAGACAGGAAATGCAGGGGACGTAGGATGCCAGTTTATACTGTGCCCAAACAAGGTATCTGACGACAGGACAGGAGAACAGCTTCCAGGGTGCCACCACGCAGAGGTAACAGACTGCTGGAACCCAGCCTCAATTTCTTGTATCTCTAATCTAAAGGTCTCACCCTAGGAGCCTTTGGGCCACTTCTAATTCATAGATGTCTTTGTTATCCCCCCCCCCTCAAGGTTTTATAAACTAGTCATTTAAACATTCTGACTTGTGGCTTCTATTGAGAAATGGGAAGATCTGACATCTCGGGACAGAAGGGATGCAACCGCCATCAGAAGGTGCATGGTTATGACACCCTTAGACGGTGTGTTCATGATGTTTTTGACCATGGTCTTCACAACTTCCCACTCTAACTCAGAAGAAGGAACCTGTTGGGAGCTGTGGGCTGTTGGGAGCTGGTGTTTCTGAGCAATTGGAGGGGAGCGGAGTGTGACGGGAGGAATAGTACTCCCTAATCTCAAGTATCACCAAGTCCGCTCCAGCCACAAGAAGGATATTATGGGAAGACTCCAAAAGTTCATTCAAACCTATATGGGCATGAAGGAGTAAGTTTTGCAAGGTCTTTAATTTTCTAGAAGCTCAGAAAGTCATTTGTTTTTGTTTTATTTTGTTTTTAACCTAAGCTCATTTATAAGAATTTCATTAATTTTCATTTTGTAAAATTACTTGAGAAAAAGTATTTTCAGCCTCTTGCAGTGGCTCAAGTAATTATCATAAAACACTATCTGGCATCTCCTTTATATTGCTTTTGCCAACAGCTATGCTCCAGATATTCATTCTCATCTACTCCCAAAACAGCCTCTTCCTTCTTTCCATACTCCCCTTGCCTGTTCTGTCCTGCACACCAGCGCCAGAGCTACATCCCCAAACAGCTCAGGGTGAGGCAGGAACCAGGTGGGCCATTTGATTCCTCTGAATTCTGCTTGTGTTTGGAGACACAGGAGAGAGTTATATAGACCTGCATGGGTCTTTGTTTCTGAGTTTTTTAAGTGAAGATGTTGTAAGTAATTTCAGAATAGGACTTCCAAAATATCCATTATAAAAAAAGCTCAAAGGTCACACTTTATATATTATACTGTTTATATGTTTTATTGCCAATCTCCATTCAGTTGAGAGCAATGGTACTCCAAGCTGTTTGCATGATCATGTCACCTGGGGAAATTTAACAAAAATATGAAACATGGGCCATACACTAGACTGATTAATTAAGTCTTTCAGGTGTTGTGGCCCTAAAATCATTATTTTTCTAAAATGATATCAAGGTGATTCTAATGTAATGAGGGGGCTAAAGACCACTGGTTTAGTAAATTATTCTACTATTCTATTTAGTAAAAATTATTTAATTTGTTTAAAAATGCACTGTGGTAACAAGACAGTGATCAGGGATGTGCCTTAAAAAGGAAAAGGCAGAGGGCTTGAGATGACCAATCAGAACAGAAAATTATAAAGCAAACATTGCTTTAGGCCTAAAAAAAATGTGGAAAAACTTTCTTCTTTTTTTCCTATTCCTAGCCACTCTCCAATTCTAGATGGAGGGATGATTTATCTCACGTAAATTTTGGAACTGGTTCACTATGTGCAGCCTAAACACTAATGCGCTCCTTCAGAGATGCTTGTGCACAGATTGAACACCTTCTCTCACCCCTGAGCCAATGCAGTAACACCAGACTTGGGGCCCAGGACAGGATGAGGAGTTCCCAAACAAGTCCCAGGGCCTCTGCACTGGCTGTTCAAGGTAGGGTGCAAGGTGTCCTGGCAGTCTCCATGAAGCTGCGTGGAGACTGTGTGCGGTCAGCTCCCCCTCTCCCTTCAGGGCATCCCAAGTGTGCCTGAGGGAGGACCAGACAATGAGAAAACCTGAGATTAGTCTCCATTGCACTGCTAATATTTATATCTCTATCTGGTTCCTGAATAGGATTTATGATTGATAAATAGAGGGTTCTGTTACCTTTTGAATTCCCAATAAAAATATTCTCTCAGGTAGTAAAAAGAAAAGAAATGGACTGAAAAAAGGAAAGAAAGGGAGGAAGGGAGGGAGGGAGGGAAGAAAGGAAGGAAGGAAGGAAGGAAGAAAGGAAGGAAGGAAGGAAGGAGGAAGGGAAGGAGGGAGGAAGGAGAGAGGGAGGGAGTGTAAGTCCTTTGGTTGTGGAATCCATGCCCTCATCAACCCCTCCTCCATAGGATTCAATAATCTTTCATGAACTGAATTTAAGTCTGAAACATAGAGTTTAAGTTATCATCAAAGCCTTTACACAGTTTAAAAATAAGGATGAAAGGAGCTATCCAGTACCGTTATTTTTTTCCCTAGAGTTTAAATATACTGATTTCTAAAATATCAGATGAGTTCTCCATCTATAAATGGATTCTTTTTCAAAAGAAGTTCTTGTGCAAAACCTTACTTAACTATTCCATAATAGTTAACCTTTCATCAAAGATCTCCAAAACTTTTAAACAGGACCTAAGCTAAAACTGAGAAAAATCAACCTCCCTTCTTAACCTGTTAAGTCCAAGTGAAGTCAGAGCCATGGTAAACAGATTTCTTTCTGATTTATTAAGCATATCACTCAAAAAAATGTACAAAAGATAAAACAAATCCTTGTGAGTATGGAGAATCCTTGAGGGACATGTGTGCCTGACTACACCCAACACACACACACACACACACACATACTACTGTGGAGCTGAAAGACAGTAATTCAAATACTTTTGCTAGTACAGGATGTGTTTGGATCCATTTCCTGAATTTAATAATCTCTCATTTGCTCTTCATTTTAATTCTGCATGCACTGACTTCATAGATGACCCTGGAAAAGCATTTAACCTCCTTTCACCCTAGTTTTCCTTATGTTTAAAATGTTTTATAAACACTACTGACACCACAGAGGTATTTCCATTGCATTCAAGAAGTATTTTACTATTAATGAAAATGTTCTCTGTATTGAAATTTCACTGTGACTACAGGGAAAATGTAGAGAACTTTCTATAATTGCCTATCAAAATTGATTTTGACATGATAATCAGTGAAAACTGAAAAACATTCAGTATTACCCAGTACATTTATAAGTACCTTCAAAATTTCTTGTGAAACAGACATAATATAAATATGAACACAACCTGATTGATGGTAATGACAATGTGGTAGTTCTGATGGTCTCATAGGCTTGGATTTATAAATTAAATTTATATGAGGATTTTCCCCCAGTCAAGGTTTTTGAAACTATTATTTGGTAAACTAATTCTGGTTTTCTCAGTTATACATGGCCATGTTATAGGTAGAGGTGAAGCCATAATAACAACTCAGTAAGTCTAAAAATGATGATTTAAGCTCTAAAAAAGGACACCAACTCTCTGTGATCCTATGTAATATATTTGTATTCGGACCTAGCAATATTCATTTTGATATCACCCTGAAATTTTTAAAGCAGATATATCATATCACAATCTGAGAAATATTGCTATAAACTATACTCCAAATTACCAGTGAAAATTATTGGCATGAGAAAAATATTTCCATTGTCTAAAATGACAATAATTAAAGAATAAAGTCAGTTATATTATCAAGAAGTGATACACTTGTAAAATCCAATAGCCTTCTCACTAATCTTTAATTGTGATCATTGAGTCATTCAGTTATTCACGGACACACACCTTAAATTGATTTTCATCTATCTCTTGGTTTGATTTACAATATTCCTCTATAAATGACCCTTCTTTGGGTAACCCATAACTCTAGGCCTTCAAATCTACTTGTCATCAAATCCTTTACACTTATGAACACTGACACTTTCATTTACCCAGGTAAAGGAATCTGTCCTGTCCTTTCCTTATTATGCATTTCTGGAGTAATTCATGTGTGCGTTCCTTCTATTAAAGGAAATCGGGGCATCAGTCACCGTAAGCAGATTGGGATTCCCAAAATATGCTGATTCCTCCAGGTGTAAGGCTGTCCTCATCCAGCTATACTCAGAAATGTTGTTATCAGTGCTTCCTTTTTCATCTCAAAACTCTGGGAAAATGTTTAACTCCCTTTTTCCAGAAATGCAGCTATCTACTATTAAATATCCACCTGGCCAGTCTTGTAAACCCTTCACAGCTTTGATATGTTTTCCCCAAATGAAGAACTATATATTTTTCTACTCTGACCTTGAAGAGGTGAAATGCATACCTAAATCCTCACTCACCAAAATAGTTTTTTTCACCTCAAGGAAAATACATAATACTGTAGTAAATCTTGAACAATCTAAACATGTTTTATAAATTTTCCATTTAACATGTTTAGAATGTTTTATATATAAACACTAGATTATTGCTGAACATAATCTTTTCAACAAAACACTCATTTTTAGACATTTAAAATGGTTCCATAGTATTAAGAATAGTAGAGAACTCTAAGGCCTGTGAATGTAAAATAACTGTCTATACAATGTGACTCCAGCCCTGGAAATGTGAATAAAAGAATCCCTTCTTTTACAATAAGAATAAGAGAGATATATAGCACTTTTATAAAAATTACATATTTGATCCAGTTCAACTGTAAAAATGAGATCACAGTTTGCCATTGGCTTCAAATGAAAAAGGAGTCTGATGATTTCAAATGTAGATTTACTTTGTTACAAGAAGTATAAGTTTGTCCAAGATTTCTAAGCCTAGATGCATGGTCAAATTATTTATTACTAATCAAGGTTATAATAATGTTCCTCCTCTTTCTATTTATAACTCTTCTACCTCATGGCAGGGACAGCTGTTCTCAAATATAGGCTAAATAAAATTGTGGCTTTTCATTAAATATTCTTTACCTGAAACTCTCTCTGATTTGTGTGAGGCCATTTATCATCTACTTTACATTAATTTTGGAGCAATGTGTTTGTGGAAAATGTCAGAAATATATAAAAATTGATAACTTATGAAAAGATGTCATAAATAACCAAACTATAAATAAATTGGAAGACAACTAAGATAGTGAAAACAGTTGTACAATAAAAGTAGTGTTTTATACAATTAATATATGATAAAGAAGCCATGGATATAGAATGGGGAAATGACAGCCTCTTTAACAGCTGGTGTTGGCAAAACTGGACAGCTACATGCAAGAGAATGAAACTGGATTATTGTTTAACCCCATACACAAAAGTAAACTCGAAATGGATCAAAGACCTGAATGTAAGTCATGGAATCATAAAACTCTTAGAAGACAACATAGGCAAAAATCTCCTGAATATAAGAATGAGCAATTTCTTTCTGAACGCATCTCCTTGAGCAAGGGAAACAAAAGCAAAAATGAACACGTGGGACTACATCAAACTAAAAAGATTCTGTATGAAAAAGGAAAGCATAAGCAGAATAAAAAGGCATCCTACATTATGGAAGAACATATTTGTAAATGACATATTCGACAAGCGGTTAATATCCAAACTATATACAAAACTCACATGCCTCAACACCCAAAAAGCAAATAACCTGATTTAAAAAATGGGTGGAGGATATGAACAAACAATTCTCCAAAGAAAAAATTCAGATAGCCAACAGGCACATGAAAATATGCTCCACATCACTAATTATCAGGGAAATGCAAATAAAAACCACAATGAGATATAACCTCACACCAGTTAGGATGGCCAGCATCGAAAAGACTAAGAACAACAAATGCTGGTGAGGATGTGGAGAAAGGGGTGCTCTCCTACCCTGTTGATGGTAATGTAAGCTAGTTTAACCATTGTGGAAAGTAATATGGAGGTTCCTCAAAAAACTCAAAATAGAAATACCATTTAACCTGGAAATTCCACTCCTAGGAATTTACCCAAAGAATATAACTTCTCAGATTCAAAAAGACATATGCACCCCTATGTTTATTGCAACACTATTTACAATAGCCAAGATGTGGAAGCAACCTAAGTGTCCATCAGTAGATGAATGGATAAAGAAGATGTGGTACATACACACAATGGAATATTATTCAGCCATAAGAAGAAAATAAATCCTACCATTTGCAACAACATGGATGGAGCTAGAGGGTATTATGCTCAATGAAATAAGCCAGGCAGAGAAGGACAAGTGCCAAATGATTTCCCTCATTTGTGGAGTATAACAACTGAAGGAGCATAACAGCAGCAGACTCACAAACTCCAAGAAGGGACTAGTGGTTACCAATGGGGAGGGGTGTGGGAGGGTGGTTGGGAAGGGAGGGAGAAGTGGATTGAGAGGTATTATGTTTAGTACACATGGTGTGTGGTGTCACTGGAAAGACAGTGTAGCACAGAGAAGGCAAATAGTGAACCTGCGGCATCTTACTACACTGATGGACAGTGACTGCAATGGGGTATGGGGGGCGGGCACTCAATAATATGGGTGAATGTAGCAACCAGAGTGTTTTTCATGTGAAACCTTCATAAGAGCGTATATCAATAATACCTTAATAAAAAAGGAATATATTTTTTTTCAAAAAAAACAAGTAGAAGCCTATATGTTAAATGATTCCATGTATGTGACATTCTTGGGAAGGAAAAATCACTGATACAGAAATCAGATCAAGGAGAGGATTTTGGTGAAATGAAAGTATTCTATAATTTGAATGTGGTGGTCATTATTTCTCTATACACATTTGTCCAAACTCATCAAGATACACAATTAAAACATATAAATCTTAACTTTAAAATTATACTTTAAAAAAGTTGACTTTAAAATAAAATATGAAGAAGGTTCTGATTCATCAAGAATATTCTACAAACATGACTCCAAGTAAGGGCTAAAATTGATCTTAGGAGCAATTACAAATGCTGTGTTCTCTTAGCAATGATAAACATTAGTAAGGGCTCTCCCTGGAAATGGAATCTGTATAACACTGAAATTCAAGTATTTATAAAACTAAAAATCAATTTGACCATAAATTTGGGAGCTTGCTTCTTACCTCATATTCATATTTAATGCCCTCAATGGTTTTAGAAAAAGAAAAAAATTTTAAGCTCAATAACACATGACAACTTGAAAAATTTTAATTCCAAAGAGTTGGTATTCAAAGAAAATAAATTTTAAGAGCACTGATATGTAAGGAACAAGAGAGATAAAAATGCAATATATACACTTTTTTTAATGTAGACAAAAGATGATACCAGAGTATAATTAGAGAAATATTCAATTTTTAACCCTGTTCCTTACAGAAATTATGTAGGGCCATAGTTAAGCACCAGAAAAGTTAGTGTACAAGGAAATCTATATTGAATACAGGACTTTGATTTTATTTAAGTTGTTCAAATAAATGTTGAACATGATTGGGATTATGCATTTTTATTAGTTTTTCTATTTGTTTAAATTTCATGTGTAAGAAAATAAAACCGAAATTTAAAACAAATTTGTGTTCTGTGCTTAGTACTATGAGAAGTGCAGTTGATATAATTCATCCTTTATTTCATTTGCTCAGATATTACTTTCTAAGATAGCTCTAAATACATTTACTGCCTGACGTAATCAACAATTCTAGTATTTTGTCCACTTAAAGTCTCCCTCCAATATACTTATCAAACTCCCATATTTGGGTTCCTGCAAAGTATAAAAATAACTTCATAATCATATCTAATAATATTGTACTCTGAGCTCCATGTCAATGCATTTTATTCATGATCAAATATTTGTCCTGCTTTTAATTATTTTGAATATCTGTGATGGGATTTTAATGATCTCAGATTGATTTTACAGCTGAAATGGAACCCAGACGTCATCTTGTTCTACATTATGTTTAGACATCCATATATATTATTTTAACAGGGAAGTACTGACCCTCTTTTCCTTCCACCTGCATTTCCCAAGTTCCCTTGAGAAATATGTGCCAATTTTGGATGCAACACACATTCTATACAAATCAGAATATGTAGAGCAGGTTCTTTCATCATCACCGTCTACAATGCATCAGTACATCATCCCTTCCTTACCTTATTTGCCCTACTCTTTTAGTAATGGAAATATTTACTTTGCCTTTCTACATCACATTACTATATAAATTGAGGCTTTATCTCATAATTATGAGTATGATCTCAATCTCTTAATTTTTAAAGTTCCCCTATATATTTATTGTATCTGCTTTTCTATAACATTGTTCTTTTAAATTGATTTTAACGAATAAAATTTTCAAACCAAATTTTTACATTTACTTTGTCATATCAGTTTTAATTTATTCCAATGACTTTAATAAAATGTAATCTAAGCTAAACCATCTCCAACCTTTGTTTTCTCTATTTGGTTGATGTCATCACTGTAATCCTAATCATGTTTAATGTCCTTTGGGCTCTATGTCTAAAGGTAACTAAAATCCGATGATCCTCCTAACCAATACTCTGTATACAGATTTTCCTCACCCTCACTGCCTCGGTCCTAGTTCAAGATCTTATTAACTTATAAATGGAAAACAAAATAATGTGCTTCCTGATTCTCTGAACATCTTCCACCTTTCTGATCCTTTTTCTACTCACCTATTTAAAAATTGTTCATGGCTGTTAACGCTTAAAGAAATCAAATACAAACTGCTTTGTGTAGTGTACAAAGCTCTGAGCCATCCATCTCCATGCTCTCTTTAACTGTACCCAACCCATCCCATGACCACCTGGTGGCTCAGTCTGCTTAAACTGCTAGAGAAAATACTACAGACTGTGCAGCTTAAATTACAGGGATTTATTTCTCAGAGTGCTGGAGGCTGGGAAGTCCAAGATCAAGGTCCCAGCCAGTTTGGTTTCTGGTGAGAGCCCTCTCTCTGGCTTGTAGTCAGTCAGCTTCTTGCTGTGTCCTCATATGGCAAGGCATGGAGGTGGGAGGGCAGAGAGAGAGAGAGAAGGAATGAATACTAGTTTTCTTGCATCTCTTCTTTGTAAGGACACTAATCCTATAGGATCAGGGCCCAACCCTTGTGACCTCATTTAACCTCTTACAGTCACATTGGAAATTAGGATTTCAATGTATAATTTTTGGGGGGACACAATTCAGTCCACATCACCTGACAGTGTATTCTAAGTTTAGAACAACAGCGTACTCTATGTCAAAGCTCAAACTCTTTCCATATCCTTTTCCTCTAGTTTTACCTACTCTTTCCACTTCCATGTTTTATCCTGATCTTTCCAAAACCTAATCATCTTCTGACTTTACCTGGGAAAAATCTTTCCATCTTTAACGGTTCTGCTTAAATGATCTGGCACTCAAGACACTTGAGAATTTTTCCAGCCCTATCAATAAACTGGCATTGCAAACTGAACAAGTTACTCTTCTGCTCATGTCATGACCTTCCAGGTGACAAGGTTGGACGAGATCATTTCTGAGCTTTTGGTCATCTACAAATTTACAATTCTGCACAAAGCTTCCTCAGATGGTCTCCTTGGGCTTTCATCTGTTGTTTTGTACTTCACTAAATCCCTCATTTTAGATCCCAGCCTATTCTTCCGTGTATCCAAGTCAGCTATTTTTCGTGTATACTTTGTGAGTTTCTTGAAGGCAAAAACCTCTCAATCTTTAAAGCACATTGCTTTTGTTTGTTTCTTTCTCCAAAAGATCAATATATATTATATATATTTTATATATATAGGTATAGATAGATATATAGATATAGATATAGATATAGACATAGATTTTTTTTTAGTTCTTTGAGTAAATTTTAACTCATACGTGAAGGCCAGAAATTATTAAGACTCATTAAACAAGTTACCGTTAAGTACTCATATATTATAATAATGCCAGTCACAGGTATCAGGATTTTTTTATCTTGACACTTTATGAATAGAGTGGGTGACAAGGAGAGTGAGAAATGATTTTCCAATTTTCTAGATGATGGTGTAGGAATATAATCATGTCAGTGACACCATTCAAGATAGCAACAGAGCTGAAATGAAAACTGAAGTATCCTTTTCATTACTTTTTTCCCATAAAGATTTTTTCACTTTTGCTTACTAAGGAACCAAGTTTATGTACTTAATAAAATATTTATACCAGTTATAAAACATATAATGATGCTATAGTTTAAAAAATTATTTTTCAATATCATTTGCTGAAATGTTTCATGCATCATGTAAAGTATGAAATTAAACTCTGTGCATAAAAGCATAAGTTTTAAAAAAGTGACAGATTCTATTATCAGTCTTCCTTGGAAAATTGCCTCTCAAAAACTTCATATTGGCTTCCAAAGTAACAAAAATAATGGCAGAAATCATAGAATTAAGACCTAGATAATAAATAGTTCAAAACATCAGCAGTTCAAGAAAATCAAAGACCAAAAACTAAGAAATAATAAATATGGTAATAATAATATATAGTTTTAGGGGTAAAGCAAAAGAAACTACTCAGTAGAAGAGATTCCTAACCTGAGACATAAAATCTTATGTAAACTCAACTGTGAAGACAATCAATAGGAAGATGATGAAATTGACCACTCATTCAACAGCCTCCTCTAATATAATGGTTTGGTTTCTGTGCGCAGTTCAGTACTGTGGAACTTATCAATTGCTGGGTGTCATTGGCTATTTTGATGAAGGCATTTCTGTATGTCCTACGTTTATAGACTGAGACATACTAAGGCTAAGCTTATAAACTTAGTGTTTATACTTCAGGATGGCTGTGGACTTGGAAAAGGACCATATGGTTTATAATTCCAGCAATTTCCTTTATTAATTGAGGTTGCTTGGATAATTGCTGAAAGAGAAGCAATTCCCCCATGAATTTGATAGGGATTAAAGAATATGCATGCATAAAGGTATTTAGGAGGACATATGCCACATACATACAATGAACAAAATATTAGTTAAATATGAACTTGAAATTTAACACCATATTTTCTTTTGATGCCTAACTGAAGAAAATTATAAAAAGACATGCTAAGTTGTACTAGATTTCTTTTATAAAGTAATTACATCCTTTTGTCAATTTTAAGTATTTATAAATGCCACAAGAAAATAATTTTGTAAAATTCTATTATAGAAAGATTTTTTTACTCAAATTTCTTCAGAACACGAATCTAATGCCTCAGAGATTTAGAAATGTTATGCCTCAGAGATTTAGAAATGTTATCAATAATTACTAAAACATCCTGTTGTAGCCTATCAGTGCCACTGATATTTATTGACATTGTCTCCGTGATTGATTAGACAAAGCAGTCAATTTTAGTGACTATTGTCTTCAAAGGAGGTAACAGCATGGTGCTGTTTGGCTATAGGAGCTCACGGCAGTTATCTTACTTGTCTCTTTCTAAACCATTGGCAGATAATGCCAAGAGGCTAGGCTATTTTTTCAGTTCCACAGCATCGTTAATTACAAGATTCATTCATCATGACAAGGAAATTGACACAGCAAACATCCCTTTTATGTAACCTCTGAGGAACTCTAGAGAGAATGAGCAGGTCAGTGGAAGACAACCTCTTGGATGGATTTCACCACAACAGAGTTTTATTTTTAATCTGTACCATGTAGGATGAATGAATTTATGTGAACATCTGAAAGAAAAGATTACAGAGTTGTAGAATGTATATTGGGGGAATAATTTTATTCCTTTGTGTAACAGGCTTAGGCTCATTCAGCATCAATCCACTCAAAGTATTCATTGAGTTATCTGCTAGCTGCCTGGGCCTAGGTAGTATAATCACATACAGTATTTCATTTAATTCTCAAAACTATATGTAAGAATTGCCAATATCATGACAATTTTACAAGTGAGGAAACTGAGGCTAGTAATGCCAGTTAATATAGTCAAGCTTAACAGGTAAGTGTTGTGGGTGGGATATAAACTGGGTCCTTTTTTCATTACTAATATGGTACTTTGTTTACTAAAGTATAGTACCACCTATTAAGTATTCTATTCAAAAGTATTTATTGAGTGTCAAACATACATTCAACATTAAGGCTTCTGAAACATCTGGCATAGCACTAAACTACACAATGTAATGATCAACATAGACTTATTATTAAGAAATTTCATTGTTTAGAGTAGATTTAGATTTACAGAAAATTACAAAGATAACACAGTCTTTATATCCCACACTCAGTTTCTCCTATTATTAACATCTTATATTAGTAAGGTACATTTGTTATAATGAATGAACAAATACTGATATATTATCATAACTAATTCCATAATTTATTCAGATTTCCTTAATTTTCACCCACTGTCCTTTTTTTTCTACTCCAGGGTATTATCCAGGATACCATTAATTACATTTAAGCTCCTCATGTCATAACAGTTTCTCAGGCATTTCTTGTTTTTGATGACCTTAAAATTTGAGGAGTATGGAACAAGTATTTTGTAGAACATTCCTCCATTGGGATTTGTCTGATGGTTTTCCCATTATTAGACTGGAGTTACGGGTTGACTTAGTCCACTTGGGCAGCTATAACAAAATATCACAGACGGGATGGCTTATGAACAACAGGAACTATTTCTCACAGTTCTGGAGGCTGGAACTTCGAGATCAGGCACCAACGTGGCTAACTGAGGGCTCTCCTCGGGTTGCGAACTTCTCCTTGTCATCTTCATATGGCAGAAGGAGCTAGGACCTGTGAAGCTTTTCCATAAGGCACTAATCCCATGGAAACCTCATGGTTTAAGCAGCTCCCAAATGCCCCACCTTAATACCATCACCTTTAAAGGTTAAGATTTCAACAGATGAATTTTGAGGGGACATAAACATCCAGACCACAGCTTGCGTTTTTGGAAAGGAAGATCTCAGAGGAAAAAAATGACACTTTCATCATATCAAGAGTTCACATTGTTGATACTGACCCTGACCACCTAACTGAGCATAAACTTTTAAAAATAACTAAAATCTGTGTAATAAATATTTACAATAGATGCCTGAACCAGAGGCATGGATAATGAGGGTAAGTGAAATGTAAATCACGTTTCTTAAATCCATACTGATTGTTCGTTCACTTTGTATATCACTTACTGAGAAAAAGATGTGACGATCTCCTTGTATGACTGTGAATATGTCTATTTCTTACTTTCAGTTTTGATTTCTTTTTTTGCTTTATATACTTTGAGGTTATATTAGGCTCATTCACATTTAGAATTGTGACATCTTCTTGATGAATTTAATCTATTAACATTATAATTGTACTTCTACCTCTAAACATCTAATAATACTTTCCTTAAAGTCTACTTTTTTGTTACTTATATAGCTATTCAGCTTACATTTGATTAGTGTTTACATCATATATAGTTAGTTCAGTACTTCGACTTTCTACCTCTCTGTAGCCTTCAGTCTGAGTTGTGCCTTTTGAAATTACCATGGGTTGGCACATTGTTATCTAGTCTTTGAGTTGTCATTTAATTATGGTGGGAATATTTAATGCAATTATTCATATATTTGGATCTATGTGTATCATTAATAAATAAGTTCTATATAGTCCTTCTCCATATTACTTTTTCTCTACTTTCTTGTTTTTTTATGTTATAAAGTTTTGACTATTCCATTTTCTCTTGTTTGCTTATTACTTAAATTATTTTACTAAATATTGTAGTTATTACCCAGAAGATGAAAATATACATCTTCTGATATAGCAAAGGTTAATTTTACTCTATGTAATTGTCTTTTTCCTATATATGTTCCAGTTAGCCTCTAACTTATATTCTATTTTACATATATTTTAATTATACAGATTTTAAACCCCAAAAGACATTCTTATTATTTGTTGTTGTCATTGTTGTTGTTTATAAAGGAAATTTTCATTAGATTTAGCTCCATAATCACTGCTTTTTCTCTTCAGCTCTTCCTGCCTTTTCTGAACTTCCACCTAGAACATTTTTCTGATGACTGAAAATCACTTTTTGTTATTTCCTTAGAGCATGTATACAAGTGTAAGTTCTTTTAAACCTTACCTTTGTTCCACATTTATTTCCTGAAATATTTTTGTCCATATTTACTTCTAGATTGGCAGATACTTTCTTTTATCATTTTATATAAATAATTCCCCTGTATCTTGGCTTTCATGATTTTGATTAAAAAGTCATTGTCAATATAATTATTCTTTTGATGATGTATCTTTTTACCTGGGTGCTTTTTAAATTATTCTCTTTGTATTCAAATTTCAGTTTTATTTTAATATGGCTAAAGGTGAATTTGCTTTCATTAACACCATTTTGTTTTCAGAAGTCTCCTTAAATTTGTGATGGTGATCTTCATCAACTTTGGCAAAAAAAATTTGCTCAAATATTGTTTCTACCTTATTCTCTCCTCTCTTCACTGATACTCAGATGACATGTTTATTTTACCTTCTCACTGTATCCCTTCTCTTACTTTCTTCTCTATTTTACATCAATTTCCTATGCGTCAATTTCGATATTTTCTTCTGACCCATCTTCCAGTTTATTATTACCCTGTTCAGCTGTTTCATCTGCTTCTTAATTTTGGTTTTGCCATTTCATTAGGATCTTTTTAAGAGTCCCCAGTTTCTATAGAAAGTCTTTCTTTGCAAAATGTTAGTGAACATAGGAAGCATGGCTATTTTAAAGTTTTTTTTAATAACTCTCCTACCGGAATTATGACAATAATTACACTATATACATGGATACTGTGTGACTCTGCCCTATTTCCTATTATTTCTCCTGGTTTTTGCTAAACACATCTTGTCTCCTCATGTGCCAGATTATTTCTTATTGTATGCCAAGTATTCTGTATAAAAAACTGTGAAATAACTTGATATTATCTTCCTTAATAGATGATTCACATCTGTTTCTTGCTGGTGGCTAAGTGTACTAGCACTTCAAGATAACTTATGCAATCAATTTTCATCACAGAGTTCAAGAGTTTATTCCTTGGAAACAGTTGGACCTGAAATATAACAATTGGCTCTGCCTCTCTGGGCCATTTCTATAGTATCTCTAAGCTAGTACCTCTGTTTCCTTCTGTTGTTTGTTTGTAAAATGATGAATTAGTGGTACCCTCTTCTTGACATTGATTGAGTTGAGTGAAGGTTTTACCACTTTGGGAGGTTGTTAGCATTCAGAAACATTACATTATTATTTTAATTATTGTTGATTATTATTATCACTATTATTATTTGGTCAATAGGGCTGAATTGGATGTTTGTACTGAAATTTAATTGGATATTTTGAGTTCTAAAGTTTTAAATATATCCCAGTAAATAAAGAATAAGAATGGATATTAATGAAAATAGCTTTATATTTCTCCACTGATTACTTCTAATAAGACACAAAAAGCATGGTAGGTTCCTATACACAGTTGTCAATGTATTTTGCTCTTCATCAATCTGCCTAATTGCTCTCTATTGATATGTACCTTGGTTCTCTTTCCCAAAGTGCCTCTGTTATCTTTTTAGCATGACATTTGTTCAAACTATAATAACTATAGTTGATACTGTATTTTGTGTTAGTAAGATGGATATTGTTTAATAGAAAAGAAAAAATTATTTGAGGTAATTAGAAATAGATAACCCATTGTGTGTTCAACCTACATATTAAAATATGCCTCCTTCATGGATAATCTTCTATAGTTTTACATAGGTATAAACATCAAATAAATACTGTTTCTGATTAACAGGACATTTAAGAAGTGAATTGAAATGGTGACAATTCTAATGTTTCTATTGGGCACTATGGCACTGATGTATTTTTTAAGTTTTAACCATGTCTTAGAAGTTGAATCGAAATCTTGAACCAATTTAAAGAAACTGTAAGGCAAGTGCATTTGGAAGAGATTAGTGAAGAAATTTATTACTTTGAGGCTAATTTGTTTTTAATGGTAGCTAAAAAAATTCAACTCACTGGTCCTCTATGCGAGGCAGCCTTTTGATGAAAATGAAAATGCCTGCACTTGGTAACTTTTGCAAACTTTAGATGAGGAAAATATATTACAGCTCAAAGAAATAATTTTAGTGAAAAGCACAAGTAGTAAATAATAATTTTAAAAAATCCATCAGAGTATGAAAATGAATTACTATTTGTTAAATATGCTATATTAAGTTGAAAAATTTTTTTTCTCTAATTTAAGATGGTAGAATTTTGGCTTTACTGAAGTAAATTGTTTTAAAGAAATTAAAAACCCAAAAGACTGAGTGGCTGTTTCACGTAAGAGTACAAAATATCACTGAATTTCTCTCATATGCAAGACACTGCTATACTTTGTGTAGAAATCTATCAAGTTCTTAAAATTTTCAGCTAACATTGTTTTCATTTAATCCATAAACACCTCTTTGAAGGATAATGGAATATTTTTGCCAGTGTTAATAAATAAGAAAACTGGAACTCTGGTTCTTTGGAAATTCACCCAGTCATTACTTAAAAGTTGTGCTTCAATACTATGTCTTTATACTACACCACAGTGCCTCTTTTTTTGAGTACTATCACTTTCTGGAACACAATTATTTCCCAATTTGTTCTATTAAGTAACTATTTGCTGCTTATTTACAGAACCCTGTCTTTGTTGCTCATTAATGTTATACTATATTTTGTTTTTCTGTGTTCGTCTTTGGTTTTTGCCTGATTGAGTTTGCCAAGTGAGAGGGCAAAACTCTGCATGTCAAAGAAGGAAAGTGACAATAAAATGTGGAGCCAAGATCTCCCGTGGCAAAAGCTTTTAGTTAATCTGTAAGTGACTTACATGAGCAAAATAAATCATTTGATAAAAAAGCCATCATGATCCTGAATTAAATAATATGATGACTGAGATTTGCTTTAACATATTTCAGAACAAGGGAAGTGAAAGAGATGATGCAATAATGGAGAAATGTTGGTAGCTATGATTGTTGCGCCAGGGTTATGCATGTATGGACAGTCATATATTACTCTCTCCACTTTGGTGTACATCTGAAATTTTTCAAAATACCAAAGTTTCCAAATACCACCATGAGTCAAATTCTCTTTACTATAATCAGAGACAATATCTTTGTTGTTGTTGAGTCTTAAATATTTGAATGAAAGGAAGCAAATTTCTTTTACTTACGTGCAGTCATTTCTATCAGGAATTTTGATCTGACTCACTGTTTACAATGACCTTATTTTCAAAACCTATAAGCTTCTACATGAAAATGAAATATAACAAATGAGAGAAATGAAGAGGAAAGAAAAAGTAAAATCTAAGATCACCACCAAACCTCAATCAGCTAACCATCTGGGGATTTGCTCCTGAATGTCATTTAATTTTCACGCTGCTGGGCAAGATCGTAAGAGAAATGACACCGAAAGGCCATGACACTAGAAGAACTGTCACTAGTATATTAAAGGGAAATGGCCTTTAGTTCTTAGGCTTTTTCTCAATTTTCCAAACTTAATGTCATAGACTACTCAGCATACCAATGCATTTTAAAACCAGTAGTTTTACTCTGAGTTAAAAAAAAAAAAAGACTTGGCAACTTTCAGTGCTTTAAAAGAATTTGAAAGAACTTAAAGAATAAGAATCAGTAGGAAAACTAAACCAAATTGCACTAATTGCATGAGAGCATGATCCAGACTACATGAGAGTCTATTGGAAGTGCTCTCTACAGTAGATGGTAAAATTGCTTCCTTATAACCATTTTTCCTCAGTCTTTGTAGAAACTCATGGTGTTTCAACTGCAATGATACATAAGTGCAATGATAGCTAGTGCTGACACAGTTGAAGATATACAAACTGTTCAAAATTGTCCAAAGAAATGGAAGGTAACCTGCCCATTCAAGCCTTACCATCATCATATTTTCCTCTCACTGTGCATGAAGATAAAATTTTAAATAATCAAGTGGAAAACTCCATCTAAGCTGACTGTGGTCAATCTGCAGTAATTATAAAATGCCTGATGTGTCAATCACGCATGTTAAAATCTCGAACTGTAATAACCTGAATTTAAAGGACAAAATTGAGTAATTATCAAAATGTCTTCCAGGTGTTCCTTGGGCTGACAGTGATATGCACATCCTTCTCATCAATGTCAAGGTTATGGATCTCCTACGGAAAGATAATGCCCCCGGCACAGCAGGGCTGTGCAGAAAGCCTTCACCATTCATTATATGAATGAGAATTTCAAGACATTTTCATATCTTTCAATTTTAAGCTTAAAATTCTGCCTTAGTTAATCTTTGAGAAATTGGCATAATTTGCTTTAATACTGTACTTAGCCTTTGAACTCATTAAGTGAAGCTTTTGGCAAAAAACAAGATATTAAACTAAGATGCCAGTTTCTTTTCTATTTCAGGATTTTAAGGGAGGCAAGTTATATATAGATGAACCAGGAATAAACATGATAATTGACACACAAAATTACAAAATATTTGGATATTAATTCAATAAACCCAATTTTAGATAGACTAGATATATGACAAATGGTGTGTTGAATATAACATTGCTCTGTGTCCTAGGTAAGGTTCACATGAAAAAGGAAAATACGGTTTTTAAAGGGACCAGTTTAAAATAAATTACCTTCCAGTGGTGTGCTGGCACCAGCTGGCTCACCCATGGCAATTGTTAGATTATCAGAAATTTTGTGAGCCAACTGTTAAACACATTTAATATTAAAAATTAAATTATATAAATTTGTAATTAAATAAATCCTGTTAATAAGAAACTTCATAAAAACCCCCAAGTCATCACTTCTACATTGTTTTGTTAGCTTTACTATTATTTGTGGTCTTGGGTTTCTCTGTATCTATCATGCTAGATGGTGGGAACATCACAATGTTGGGCCCTGCACAACTCTTCCCAGCTCCAGGTTCATAACAACATGACAGCATGTCAGTAGGTTGAAATAGAACATGATACGGTTATTTAAACCATGAAAATCAAAAAATAATACAAATTAGTGCTGTTTTTCTTAGAGAAGTAGTTGTTAAATGTTTGTCAACACTTCATTGCA
Organism: Smutsia gigantea; assembly: GCA_032199065.1. NCBI lineage: Eukaryota > Metazoa > Chordata > Mammalia > Pholidota > Manidae > Smutsia > Smutsia gigantea. The sequence goes on from JAVSCE010020692.1 coordinate 35,390, forward strand.
TTTTGAATTTAACCCATAAAACATTAGTACACATAAAAAGATTTTTATAAGTAAATGGTAGGAAAAAATATCTATGCTCTATCACATTACTGTTATAAATTATTTGTCTGACACTTCAATTAAAGGAGGAATTATTTTAATAGCAATTAATTTCTTAATTGGAATGGTCCTGAAACATCATAGGAAGAAAAGAATATTCTATGTATTTTAATTGTTTTGAAAAATACTTGCATAATTTCAAATAGTAAATCATTTCTAAGTATATTTACATCAACAAATTCCTGTCTCTGTCTAATATTTAAACTAAAGATGGAGTAAGGACTTGCAGAGGAAAACCAATGTCTTCACAAAAATAAATGGTTATTTTGGTGACACTCAATAAGTATCTACCTACTGCAAAGTGACAGGTGCTACATGCCCATTTTCCAGTTGTTAAAAAGAAAAAGTGGTTGAATTGGGAAATTTGTTTTACAGAAGCCAAATCATAAACGATCCATATTTTGCACATGAACTCAGAGGTATGAAGTAACCTAAAAATAGTGCAAAACTGAATAAAAACTTGGAATAAAAATTTGGTATAAAGGAAAATTCTACTAGAATTCATTGGGAGATAATTTCATGGAGTAAGAGGAACAGACTGTGATTTTGTAACAAGAGCAAATAACAGAAGGAAGAGGAGTAACCAGAGTACCAGCACACATAAACGCTGCTACTGCTGAGTGAACAGCTAGGTTTCAGCGAACTCACAATCCCAGGGCTGAGGTATTGTTGCAACAGACATGCTCTCTGACTGAGAACAGGCTCTTTGGCTGAGGCCTTGGGGAGCAGCCCTGGTTGAATGGAGTCAATAACTGATCAAGTTAAATCTGCAAGAAACTTGCACTAGTAAAATGAAATGTGGAAGTGGAATTTTCTAAAAATACAGATTGGATGATAAATAGTTATACTGGGGAGGTCTTAAGTATAAGATTCTGGAATATTATCTCTCAGAAACTGCCCAGCAAGACGGAACTCCAGTTGTCTTACTCATGAACACACCATTCATTGTTTCCTCTGCTTTCTCTGTTTCACGTCTGCACTCCTTCAACAAGCTTCCTAGAATTATCTTTGCCCCATCCCCACCCTGCAAAAGAACACCTTGTATTCAACTCTGCCTTAGGGTCTCCTTTTGGGGGAATCCAGACTAACATAAAACCCTCACAGATGTTTGAGACTGAGAGTGGTATGAGGAAAATTGTAATTCATTTGTGACAGGAGTATTTCAGTAAGGGTTTTCATACAATGTCAATACAATTGTGGGTTGACTCAGAAGAGAGAAAATTGCTTCAGTCTGCAGGCACAGGATCACAAAAACAACTCAATACAATGAACGATACCATATAAGTGTGCAGTATCTGCTCTGTGCATTGCAGAAGGTACTCAGGGATATCAAAACCACATGACTGCCCATATCCACAAAGTGGTCCGTCTCCTTACTCTAAAGTTTCCATTAGAGACTACTAAACAGACCAAAATGGAAAGTAAGGTTCCTCAGAGGTCATCAGTTAATTTTATTACTAGATTCCTAGATGTCAAGCTGAATGTTTACAAAACCCTGACCAGGACACAGAATGAACCAACTCTTCCAATGTCATTTTTTTGGAAGCTGATACTAGCATATTTGGGGACATTCCCCAGACCCAAGAGTAGAAAGGGATTTTCTTCTGGTGACAGACAGCAATTCACCTAACTGTATTTGGCGTTATAACCACAGCAAGCATTATCAGACATGTTGTCATTTGACAACAGGGGCAACCCCATGGGTCTGCTGCCAGGGCTTCAGTTCAGACCTCAGGATACTTTAGGGCTGTTCTGAAGTCAGGACTCTTGAAAGTCCTTGAAACTCAGCTCATCTACTATGGATGTTATAGACCTCGCCTCCCCACTCCAGACTCATTCCTACCTCTTGCCATCCCAAGCTTGGTACAACTCCTTAGGGATTCATGAGTATCCTAAATCTACTTCAGTCTAAAGCTACACATCTTGGAAGTTCATCAAAATACAAGAGACTCCAGAACTACTCCCCAGGGTAGCTGTTTGGATGCGAGCAGGTGGAGGTGACTAGCATATAAGGGGATGCAGAAGAGCAGCTATAATGAACACAGCATGACCCCTATCATCTGCTTTCCACATGAAATTAACCAATATCCAATTTCCCAGAAGCTGAAGTCACATAATGCAATCTCTGAAGCAAGTTCATTTTTATATTTTAATTATTTCCCATTATGCTATAAAATCACCTTCCAAGTAAAATAAAGCAAATCTATATGAAAGGAATACTGGGAATGCTGTATAGACCTCTATAATCAAAGTAAAACATCTTAACTTCCATAAAAAGGCATTATAGTTTTAATTAGATGTCAAGAAAAGTGGGCATAACAGGCAGTTTTTGTCTATGTAGGAGTGGCTTATTGAGAACTCCAAAACAATGTTCCCAAGACAACTCTACCCACAATGCCTAGCCTATCGCATGTGTCAGAATTTGCCCCATCACACAGAGTTTAATTTCTGAAAAAAATGCCAGGAATATTATGTTGGAATAGAATAAAAATTAGTAAAATTTTATATTAAATCTCTAGTCAAATTTCAAATGCAATTCACTGAAGTTCATTGGAGATAGTTTTTTAAAGTTAATATCAGAAATTTTAGTAAACTATAAGGAGAAACATACACAGAAAAATGTAAATAAGTCCTTTTTAAAAGACCAGTTCTATCTTGCTAGTCTAGTGCTGTGTATAAGCAACTGCTTATATCTTTGATTCGGGTGGTAACTGAAAGAAACTGCCAGCTAAAATGTCAACTCTGCAGCCTGTTTTGGCACCTAAATCCCTATCCTCACTGCTCCATTCCATTAGGTTTTATGTATTATTTTTGTCAATTTTAAAAAATTGAAGTAATTATAAAAATGAGAGTACTTCTTAAATAGCAGCTGATCTATGGGGGACAGTATGTTGAATAAATACTGCATGGCAGTAAAACTATTAAGATGAAGCATGATAGAAAGCATTCTTTTGCCAAGAACCTATTAGGTAAATGATTGCGACTAAAAAAGGGGTTCTGACTGCACAGCTCAAGTACTTCCATCTACCATCATTTCAATTGGTGTTATTTTCAGAGTAAATTAGATTATCAGCATCGTAGCAGACCCAGGAAGCCACATAGTCTTATTACCTCATTATACACATCAAGACATTGAATCTCACAAGGGTTGACTTGTCAAAAATCAAACAGCTATTTGTTAGCAACACAAGAGCCAGAACTCTGGTCCAGGGTCAGAAGCTGAAGCTACTCAAATAATCTCCACCAAACTGCTCTGAAATAGGGAAAGGAGATGGAATCTATCAAACAGTTGGAGAGTTTTTAGAATAAATCACTTCAAGAAGTTTTTTCTACTACATCTGGAACTGAGATGTGAATAGTTTCTATGCCTTCTTATAGCACTCCATACTTCCTATCACAGTATTCATGATAAAATACTTCACTAGTGTATTTCATTGTCTACCTTTTTCATTAAAATCTGTTATCTTTCACAAAAGAAAAAATATTTTCATTTTTGTGCATTTTTAATACCCTATATAAAGTTCAAAGACTGATACATAGTAAACACTCAGTATGTATTTGAATGAATAAATAAAACAATATTCATGGCAGAATTTCTCTTAATAGTAAATTAGCTGAAATGAATGACAGTGTAGCATTAGTTAAACAAAGCCTGGCAAAAATAAAAGATGTAGCATTATCCATACATTAAAATGATGCTATTGAAAAATATTTAATGATATAGAAATCATTTCTTACTGGATCAAGATAAAAATCAGTACCAAGCAAAATATTTACTTTTTTTGCAAATAAATACATGGCTAGGACAATGAGCCTTGAATGTTAACAATAGTTACTTCTGGGTTCTGGTTTTACTTTCTTCTTGTCATTTTTCTGTGTTTCAAATACATTGAAATAATAAATGCCACAACAAAAATTTAATATTCCCCCAAGATAAAAAGTCCTATTAAATATTAATTTATACATGTAGTATTTGATAATAGGGAAAGAAGTCATCTGCCCAGGTCTCCTAGATTTGGCATATTTGCATAATGTCATAATTTAGGAGTGATTTTAACCATTTAGATTATAGAGAGTAGTTTTATATTCTGGATCATAATTTTCAATTTGAAAATAATAAGCTAAAAGCTAGTGGTTTGGGAGGAAATTCACCTACCTGAGCAAGGAATGATTATGGCCTTTCTCCTGGATTCACACAAATCTTTGCAAGTCACTTGACCAGTATGAGCATTCACTCACTCCGTGTGAACCATCCCTGCTGCGCAGTTCGTGGTGTGGCTAAACGAGGTAACGCTTTATAGCACAGTACCTTGCATAATGCTACCAACTTAATGACAGCTAGTTTTACTATTAACAGGCTATCATTACTTAAATTGGAAAAGTCAGACCAAATTGGAAACTGGAAACTAAGATATTAAATGAAGACTTTGCAGCCTAAAAAGCACTTGGAATTATAAAAAGAAAGTAAAGATGAAGTCCATAGCAATACTTAATGATTTCACATGTCTATATACTGACCAAGAATAGACAGTAAATCAGAAGTTGGCATGTGACACTGAAGGTAATTACTAACCTCCTAATTATTACCAAAATTTAATGGACTGGTTCTCATGCTTTTTAAAAAGTAGGAACATATAATAGTGCAGAGAATAATTATTGTCATCAAAGAATCTGGAAACAAACTCCACTAACACCATATTTTTAGTCATTTATTTTCTGGGAAGTCAATTTATCTCCCTGATACTCAGAAAAAAAAATGGAAATAATAAGAATTTTATGAGGATTAAAGGCAAAAAATTTGAAATTGGTATGAAGAAAGCAGTTAATATTACTTTTAATTCCTTCCTCCATTTGGAAGAAATAGATCTAGAAAGGAAGGAAAAGCAAAACTGTAAATTTAAACTGGTTTGGAAGTCTCAAAACAGGAAATTTGGGGTAAAATAAGAATGAAGACAAAGGAGAGGAAAACCGAGTGGATAGTATTGTGGGAATATTCTGCAGACTTAGAAGCCAAATGGAACACATAGTCAATGTCTTTATATGGAACATAAAACTGACCTGAATACAAGATAGAGTTCTCAAGGGGAACGTCAAGTCGCAAGCCATCTGCTGGGAGCCTAATACTGCTTAATGCCAGGCATCTGATAAATAGTTAATGAATTCAGCATTTGACCTGATGAAAATAGCTTTCCACAATGTTGCAAAAATTGCAATATGAATGTGAATTTGTCAAGGGAGCTGCTTAAATCAGCCTCATCCAAACAGGGCACCTCTGGCATCTAAACTGAAAATATGTGAATATGAATATCATTCCTCTTAATTTTTTCTTTATTGGTGGACTTCTTAGAAGAATGTGCATGTCAAATACACTTAATTGGTACATGTATAAAGATGTGAAAATATTAAATTATGATTTTATAAATAACCGTCTCATAAAAGTAGCAATGGAAACAAAATATATTGGAACTCTCCTTGAAACAGTCTCTCAGGAAACCAAAATGTTATACAAATGAGGATTCATTTACTCATTTACTTAATAAGAATAAACTAATTGGACAGCCACATGCAAGAATGATACTCGACCACTACCTTTCACCATACACAATAATTAACTCAAAATGGATTAAAAAACTCAAGCATAAGACCTCAAACCATAAAACTTCTAGAAGAAAACATAAACAGCAAGCTTCTTGACAAAGGTCTTAATGATGATTTTTTAAATCTAACACCAAAAGCAAAGGCAACAAGTGGTACAACATCAAACTAAAAAGCTTCTGTACAGCAAAAGAAATGACCAATAAAATGAAAAGGCAACTTGTGGAATGGGAGAAAATATTACAAACCACTTATCTGATATGACCTAATATTCAAACTATATAAGGAACTCATATAACTCAATAGCAAAAAAATAATTAATCCAATTTAAAAATGGGAAGATATGCATAGACATTTTCCAAAGAAGACATACATGGCCAACAGGTACTTGCAAAGATGGTCCACATCACTAATCAGGGAAATGCAAATCAAAACCACAATGAGATATCACCTCACACCTGTTAGAATGGCTATTATTTACAAAGATAAGAAATAACAAATACTGGAACACTTGTGCATATTGGTGGGAATGTAAATTGGTGCAGCCAGCATGGAAAACAGTACGGAGGTTCCTCAAAAAATTAAAAATAGAACTACCCTATGATCCAGCAATTCCGCTTCTGGGTATATATCTGAAGGAAATAAAATCACCGTCTTTAAGAGATATCTGCACCCCCATGTTCACTGCATTGTTTTATCATTATTATTATTATTTACAATAGTCAAGACATGGAAACAATGTAAGTGTCCATCAACAGATGAATGGATAAAGGAAACATGATACATACTACATATATATACATAATATAATGCAGCCACATAAAAAGGACAAAAGCCTACCATTAGTGATCCTATGAATGAACCTTGAAGGCATTATGCTAAGTGAACTAAGTCAGTTAGAGAATAACAGATACCATATGATCTTGTTTGTGGGAATAATAAAAAAAAAATCAAATGCATGGAAACAGAGAACATATTGGTGGTTGCCAGAGGTGAGGCATGAGGAGTGGGGAAAACGGGTGAAGGTGTTCAAAAAGGTACAAACTTTCATTTATAAGATACATAAATTCTGGGGATATAATGTATAGTATGGTGAATACTACTGTACTACAGTATGTATAGTTGAAAATTGTTAAGGGGTAGATCTTAAAAGTTCTCATCACAGAAAATTATAACTCTATGAGGTGATGGATATGTTAACTTATTGTGGTAATCATATAGCAATAGACACAAATGTATGAAATCAAGGTACACCTTAAACTTACACAATGTTGTATGTCAATTCTATCACAGTAAAGCTGGAAAAAAGTAAAAATAAAAATTGACCAGCTCAGTGATTTCTGAAACTTTTTATGAATCTTTGTTAGATTTTGCAACAATTAATGTCTTAATCTTGGATATATATTTGTTGCTTTATGACAGTGAATTAAAATTAATTTGTTGCTTTGTTACAGGGGAAAAACAGAGGAGAGAATGGCATTATTTTGAAGATTTGGAATTATCTGTAAACTGACTTAACCTGAGATAGCCTGATAACCATATCTGCTTCTGCATCTAAACTTTCAATATATTAGTCTTTCATGAAGAAAATCTGCCTTAAAAGATATGAAGTTAGTAAAAGGACAAACATTTTAATAGCATTTCTAGGAAATTGCAGATATTATTTTTTGATAGTATACCAACCACTGACAACAATAATTTTTTTAAGTTGCTTATAATGTGGAATCTGCAGTCATGTCAAGAAAACTTCATATTCTGTTACATTAAAATGTATTGATTTATCTCCCTTTTGAATGGATCTCCTACCCATACATAATCTTGTGACATATGCATTATTCATCTGGAAAATATTGCCTCACTGTGGAATGCAGACCTTTCAAATATTTATACATTTCATTATGTAATATTTTTTAAATCACTTGTTCCTATTACTGCCAATCTAATCAGAAAAGCCAACAGGGGGAAGCTGTTAAGCTCACAGCAGTAGGAACAGGTTGTACAAAATCCTAACTTTCACTTGAAAGTTCAGATTTTCCCACTGGCAATAAATACAGTGAGTTGTTTTTCTTGAAGTGACAGGTTCAAATGATTTATTATAAAAGAACTCTATTAAATACTTAAGTCTGAATAAGAATATTTTTCAGTCTTTCAAGTTGTTGACTAAGAAAAAATGAAGTACTTGAAATAAAACAAAAGTACCTGGGGTCTCAGAATTGTGATACAGGGAGCACAGGTTCAGATAGCAACCGCAGTTGTGTCCCATTGAGAAGTCAAAGCCAGGAGACTTTAGCAGCAAACTGCAGAAGTATCAGGAAACCTATACAAGTTGTTTTCCAAACATTATGATTGGAAGATATAATTACATGTTACAATTCATTGGCTTTACAAGAACTTTATGACAGTTACTAGGAACATATTTTTTGCAGCATGTCCAATTCTTATCAAGAATGGGATGGGGGGGTGCATTGGTCCTGTGTAAGTCATATGCCTTTGCTCATTCAGTCGTTCAATGTTGTTACTGTTTCCAAAACAGGATGAAGTTTTAGTCCCAAAACACCGTCTCTCATGTTCAGAGATTTTACACAGGGTCACAAAGTAAACACGAGGCTTCATGAAAAAAAGCAGCTAAGCAGCGGGCTCCTTCAGCTCCCAACTAAAGTACACACATACGCTTTCCTTTGACACGGCTACCTTACTTCCTCAGGCAGAAGAGCTCTATGTGACTTCCCATTTTGTCACACAGAGTATTAGAAAGATTCATGCTCAAGGGTTGAGATTTCATAAAATTAAGAGTGGCTGCTGCTTCATCAAAGACATCCCTAAGTGAAACTGTTTTTTTCTTTCATGGAATGTGCGTGGCCGGGAAGAACACAGTACCTACCAGAACACTTGGCGGCCACTGTCTAGTGGTTTCATGCACCATTGCCTTTTGTTCTCTCGGCAAATGTCAAAGCGGCAAGAAAGGGCAAATCATGCTTGGGTATTATTATGAATATAGGTCTTACCTCACGGAACTCATGAAAAGGTCTTGGGGATTTCTAAGGGTCTGCCACCTTTTGAGAATTGTCCTTTAGAGCTCCGGTTCTTCACAAGGCTGCATGTGAGCGTCACCTGGGGAACTTTAAAAACTACCAGAGTTCCGGCTCCCCTCCAGATTCACTGAATTGATCTCTGGGGTGGGGCCCTGGCATATTATGTTTTAAATCAGGTTTCTAATGTAACCCTGATGAGGAGAACTAGTTTAGAGACTAGCAAAAGAGAGGGAGGAATCATCTATTCCTTTGTGGTAACTAAAGCAGAGCATTTTGGGAAACTCTGTGAAGAGTCTAATGGCCTACTTCATTCAGGCTTTTTGGCATTTTGAGTCTTTTCTTGGATTCTTATCCTTAGAGGCCTCGCTTGTCTCTGTATATGCTTGACTGTGAAATTTCTTTCATGGTGTCTAGAAAATTTGGGTCAAGGAATTTTACAAAATACAAACACGATTGTAACAATTCAACATACAGATATTAAAAGAGTGCAAATAGCTATTAAGAGACCCTTGGGGCCCTCTAAGATAACTGTCTTGCCAATGGGTTTCAGCCCCAGGCAAGTTCGCCATGGATGCAATGTGACCAAAGAAATTGATACCAAAATGTTCTTTGGGGTGAAAGGGTTCATTACCCGGCTTGTTCTCCAGGCGGTAGGTCGAGCAGTAGCATCTCTGCCTCCGCCCAGAGCACTGGGCCGAGCTCTCTATATAGCACAATAATAGCTTATTGCCTATTGGTGTGGAAGCGGTAGCCTAGCAACAGGCCAGTTACATCATCAGGTGGTTTAAGTTCAGTGAGGATCCTGGCCATAGGAACTCCAACTTCCCCACACTCCACCCTTCCAGGATTCTCGCCTTACAATCTACACGCTTTCAATCTTCCGCAATGGTCCCTGTGCCAGAAAGCTGGAGCACTGTAACCAGATTCCACAATAGCAACAGAAGATAACAACAACTTAGAGATAATAAAAATTAAGATACAGCAAGATTTTGATACAGGTAACAAAAGTTATAATAATCCTCAAGCCAGAGGAAGTTCTCAATCCACAAAAACTTTAGGTGCGATAAGACACATTTTAACGCCACCAAGATAGGCAAATCTTGCCCATCAGGTAGGATGCATGCAAGAGAGTGGTCCTGTGATAGGACTGGAGCAGGAAGGGGGTGTCTTCCAGGTCTAGTTTACCATACTTTTACTCCTTTCCCCATGGGGTTACTGAAGGGTCTATATACATAGTGTTACTGGAGGTGCATGCACTGTCCATAATGATAAAACAAAACTCCCTGGTAAGATTCTCCTACCTTCTGGCCATTCAGGATATACTACTGTGACCTTTGGCAGCCACTCTGCTATTATTCCAGGAATACACAGGAGGCCAGCTTCCAGGCCTTGTCCCCAGGGTGTTAAGAGAGCCAGCCATCGTTGTTCCATGTGTCGATAGGTCCACGGCCACGTCCACTCAATGGAGTCTCCGGGGTTCAGTGCAGTTGGGGCAGGCAGCAAGATGTTATTCTGGTGGCCGAACCTCAGCTTCAGTGATTCTTCCTTGCTTTGTACTTGCAGTTGTATGGGGAGGTAGCCATATGTGTTAACATGTCTACGGGGCTCAGGGCCACCTTTTGGGGTCTCTCGTTCAAACACCGTAGCACGGTTCATAAGCAGACTGACTATCCCCGCAGACTATTGGTATCTGACTTTAGTCCAGATTTTAACAAGCCATTGTACCTCTCTATCATGCCTGCTGTGGTAGGATTGTATGGCACATGAAACTTCCATTTGATTCCTAGCTGTCACAGCCATTCTTGCAGTGTGTGTCCAGTACAATGGGTGCCTTGATCACTCTCAATTACCTGTGGTCGGCCATAAGCAGCAAAGAGACGCTCCAGGCCTCTTTTGGTCATCTGCTGGTCTGCACAATGGGTAGGAAAAGCAACCAGAAATGCATTAGCTGTGTCCACACAAGTCATCACATACCAAAATCCTTCTGGCACAGGTAGAGGCCCAATATAGTCTATCTGCCACCTGACGAGGGGTATAGGCCCCTTAGCTATTGTTCCATGTTGCTGTGGAACTTGGTTTAAGTCCCTTTTGGAGCACATGACCCACTCCTGCTGGGCTTTACTAACTTCTTCGAAGATCAAAGGCAAGCTCCACTGATGGGCTACAGCCTACATCATCTTTTGGCCCACATGCAACAAACGCTGATGTAGCCATTGGGCTACATCAGAGGCAGTCTTTCCTTCTAACCAACGTATCTGGGCCAATTTATCTGCTTCATCATTTCCTGGGGATGCCAGTGGCAAATGACCTGTCACATGGTATACTGTAATTATTTTAGTCTGACCACAGGCCCATAAGTCTTGCCACAATTCTTGCCCCCAGAGGGGTCAGTGGCCAACCAGCCAGTTGGCATGGTACCAGGTTGGTAGCCACAGGGTCAAGCCCCGATAGACAGCCCAGCTGTCAGTGCAGACAACTATAGGGGAGGGCTCCTGGCTGCTCACAAGCTACACGGCCTGCAACTCTGCCCATTGACTGCTCTTCCCCTCACCATCATCCATCCATATTGTCTCAGTCTTAGGATGGAAAGCTATGGCCCTCCATTTTGGGGGCTGCCCATGGCTGGAGTTATCTGTGTACCATGCATCTTCGGGTATAGGGGCTCTTCCCTCCCGATAGGGGTTCTCTGCTACTAATGGTTCAAAAGCAAGTTCTCCCTGCTTCACTAGTATATGTCACTGGCCCCAACATGCATTGGAGTTCTTAACTCAAGGGGCTACTAGAGAGGGCACTACACTGCTGTAGGTAAGCAACCCACCTGGCTAGTGTGGGTGTTTGTGCCACACCACTGCTTGGCTTTTGGGTCCAGTCTCGTACCCACCCCAAAATGGGATAGGTGGTTATTACCTTTATTGGGGCCATTCCAGTGATGGGTTCTGTAGCAGCAAGGTGTGATACATGGCAGCCAGTTGTTTTTCTATCAAGGTGTATTGTACCTCTGCCCCTTTCCAGAATTGTGACCAGAAGCCAATGGGTTGGTGAGTTCATTCAAGCCACTGCCAGAGACCCCAGCCATAGCCATCTTCAGTCACATGAACATCCAGCACACAGGGCCCTGATGGGTCTATCACACTCAAAGCCTGCATGGACTTGACTGCCCGTTTTGCTGTAGTAAAGGCAGATGCACAAGTCTCATCCCAGTCCCACCTGACGCCCTTTCGTACCAACCAGTGTAAGGGCTTCAGAATGTGTGCCAAGTGCGGGATAAACACTCTCCAGTAACCTAGAAGACCCAGAAACTCCTGTACCAATGCTACAGTTGAGGGGGTATGAAAGGCCTGGACTTTATTTATAACTTTGGTCGTACCTGACCAGACGACCCCCAAGAATTTGACAGACAAACCAGGTCCCGGAGCCTTGGTGCTGTTCACAGCCCATCCTTCCTCCTGTAAATGTTGTAGCAGTCTAGGTGCTGCACCTTCTAGATCTGAAAGAAAATCAGACCTGAGCATAACATCATCAATATAATGGTACAGCTGCACTGTTAGCAGTTTCTCCCATGTAGCCAAGTCCTGGGCTACAAGTCCATGGCAGATGGTGGGGCTGTGGAGGTATCCCTTGGGAGGATGGTGAAAGTCCATTGCCATCCTTCCCACATGAAGGCAAACTGTTCCTGACTTTCCTGCTCAATGTCAATGGAAAAGAAGGCATTAGCAACATTTACCACATAATGATATGTTGTTCCTAGTTCATGGCTGAGGGTATCCATCAAGCCTGCAATAGAGGGGACAGCAGCATGCATAGGGGGTATGACTTTATTCAGTTCTCTGTAATCCAGTCATACACCAAGAGCCATATGACTTTTTTACTGGCCACACTGGGGAATTGAAGGGACTATGGGTGGGCTTTATAATACCCACCTTTTCCAGCTCCTGGAGAGTTTCTCCAATCTCTTTATGCCCTCCAGTCAGTTTGTATTGTTTGGTATTAGTCACCCACTGAAGCACAGGCAAAGCTATGGGCGGGTGCCTAGCATGTCCCCTCAGAACTGCCTTCACCACACATACTCTCAGTCTGAACTCACCTGTAGTGGTCTGCAACCATAGACCCTGCCGGATGTCAATCCCCAAAATATACTCAGGGATAGGAGATACATACACAGTATATTCTTTTGGGGGTAAATGCCCTATTTCCAGAGGGATTTGGGCTTGTTTCACTCTGATAGCCTTCCCCCCATATCCATCTATGATAGTGGGGGTCCCAGGGAACTGCTCACGTTACCATGAATCAGTGAACATTCAGCCCCAGTGTCCACCAGAGCCAGGACACGTTGTATGTTCACTGGGGACCAATGGATAGCTATTTCAACATGTGGCCTCCGGTCTCCCCCCGGTCCCTCAGAGCAGATACCTTGACCTTCCCCTCAGTCAAACCATGTTCCCCAATCACCTTCCTGTGTGGGCTCAAGTGAGGTTGGCTCGCTTTCCATCACGAAGTCTTGCAAACACACAGGCCGGACTTGTGGCTCTGTCTCTGACCTCTGCCTCTTTGGTCTTAATGGCTGGAACTGCTGCTCTGGTTTCAGCTGTTGCCATAGCTCTAGTAAGATCCTATTTGACTTCCCATCTAATTTCCTTCCATCTACTCCTGCCCATATTAAATCAGCCCACATCTGGGTCCTCATAACCTTCACGGGGCCCTGTAATTTCTTCCTGTGAGTAACAGGTCTTATTTCTTTCCAGATTCTCATTGCTTCAGCCTCTCCTAAGTCTGCTACTGTACATGTCACCTCGCTTATGGGATGCCCTAAGTGTGGGGAAAGAATGGTCACTAGGGACCCAAAGAGGGATGTGGGAGCTGTTTAAAGTACAATATTCCTCATCCCAGTAGTGAAAATCTCTTCATCTGGGCCATAATTCTCTGGACTATAGATGGCATTTCTCACGCCTAGCTCTTGTAACACCTGTTGGAGTTCAGCATATGTCTGCCATCTAACAGGAGAGGATGGTAGATCACCCAGATTGGGCCACACAGCACAAAGTGCAGCCATAAGCCAATCGACGAGGGAGTGACTCCCTGGGGTCTGATGTGCATTTTGTAATTGCTGCCTCAAGGCAGGCTGCACTGTCAGGGAAGACAGCTTCCAATCTCTGATCCCAACAGAAGAATTCCATCCACCCCTAAGTCCCACAGATGCAGGAACCAAGCTGATATTGACGCCGAGGGCTTCTGCCTAAACCGGGAGCCCAAAACCACCAGCTCAGCCTGAGTACAGGGGCGTACCATAGAGTGCTGCACGACCTGGGGAGGGGGCTGTTCCTCTCCTTGGGGAACTTTCAGCTGCTGGGTCTTTATTTTCTTTACAACCACTGCACGTGCTTTCAGTACAGGAGGGGCCAGTGCCTCTGCCACCACCCCTTCATCCTTCCCCAGCTCCTCCATTTCTGGGGCTGATGGCACCTTTCTCTCCCTTCCCTCTGCTACAACCTTTATCTTTTCTACTGTGCCTCACAGCAATGCTACCTCAGTCTTCAGAAGGTCTCTTACCTTCACTTCAATGCTTCACAGCTGACATTCTCATGCCACCTCCGCCTGTGCTTCCCTCAGGAGTTCATCTTTTTCCTTGATGGCCTCTTCCTCCTTCAGAACACCTGGCAGTGCTGCCATTTCATTCTGTAAAGAATTGTTTACCTCTCCAATGGCACCTTGCTGCTGGTGTTCTTGTGCCATCTCCTCTCTCATCCATGCCATTTCTCTCTTCAGGGAATTCATAGAAGTTTGCAGCTTGCGTTCTCATGCTGCCGCTCGCATCAATGCCATTTCCTTTTTCAGGGAATCCACAGAAGTTTGTGGCTCACATTCTCGTGCTGCCTTTTCTTGAGTCTCTTCTGTAGATTTTTTTAATACTGTGAGAAGCAGCCAACCCACAGTCCCTGCTGCCTCACAGGCACTCTGCTTCTCAAAGGATCTGCTTACTATACCAAGGGCCTCCCCTACAGCCTTAGGTGTCACCTCCACTTGCCTCCAGTCCTGGGGTGAGGCCCAGCCCTCTAGGAAGCAAGCCCATCAGACAACATACCCCCTGGGGGACAATCCACTGTCTCCCCATTCACTGGGGCAGCCCACTGAAGCACCCCTCCCATAAGGGCAGCCTGTCTTTTTCCTTGGTCAACAATGAACCCTGCCAACTTTCGCCCATTGTCTTGCCAATGGGTTTCAGCCCTGGGCAAGTTCGCTATGGATTCAATGTGACCAAAGAAATTGATAGCAAAATGTTCTTTGTGGTGAAAGGGTTTATTACCCAGCTTGTTCTCCCAGCAGTAGGTCAAGCACTAGCATCTCTGCCTCTGCCCAGAGCACTGGGCCGAGCTCTCTATATAGTGCAATAATAACTTATTGCCTACTGGTGTGGAAGCGGTAGCCTAGCAACAGGCCAGTTACATCATCAGGTGCTTTAAGTTCAGTGAGGATCCTGGCCATAGGAACCACAACTTCCCCACCATAAGCAAAGTTAATGTTTCTGTATTTTTTATTTATAAAAGTATATTGGTTTTTCAATGTTATAAAAGTGTCTTAAATTGTTTCACTTCTCTACCATCAGTTTCATCCTCTGTAAAACAAGAAGTCAAACTAGGTGAATCTAAGGTTCATCAGATAGCCCATGAGAACCTCACTTTGGAGGGCACCATGCACTGTGACCTAGGCCGCAGCCAGCACAAAATGGTCTTGAGTGTCCCAGAAACCGTTTCTGCCCCTCTCCACAAACTCTAGCAGTATCTACTGAATATCGGCTCACTCTTGGAACTCTATTTATTTGACTTAAGACTTAAAGTAGATTTCAGCTCTTAAAAATAAATTTTTTTCTTAATAATGCTAAAATAAAAAGGCTTATGTATGCTCCACAATGGGGAAAACAGAAACTTCCTCAGCAGAAGCTGAGCTAGTCTCAAGGAACAGAGCCCACATGCAACATGGCAACGCATCCATTCTCAGACATCTGGGGCCTTCTTTGTATCAGGCACTGGGTTTGATGCCAAATTACTGAATCATATCTCTTTCTCTCTCTCTCTTTTTTTTTCCTGTCTCCTTTATATGCTTTTTAGTTTAGAGAATGTGCATTAGGTCTGTAATAGGGCTTCCATTATGGGAAGCAGAAATATAAAAATAACTGAGCCAGAATTTACTAATTATTTAAAAATTATTCAAATATGGCATATAGCAATCAATTGAAATGATATTTAATATAACGTATTGTGCAAATTTTTGGTCAGTTCAGCATCCTAGTAATATAGATAACATGTAGTTTGAAATCAAATCACTTTTATTTACCTTTATCAAAAAAATACACTTTGAATGTAGGTGATTAACACTATAAAGTTACATCCCTTAAACAGATTTCTGATTAATATTTTCTCCTCTCTTAACTGAAATGTCATTTTTCAATCCATCAAAAATTTTTTAAAATTATAACATCTATCAAAATATCTCTTGTTTATGTCTTCTCAGCTATTTTGAAATTTCTTGAATGAATGGACTAAGTCATTCATTTGCCTCCCAAGCACATTGAGACTATTCTGCTCAATGTGTTTCTATGATGCCAATCAGCCCACAATTGGCAAATAGGGGAATTATACTATACCATGTGAAATTACATAATGATTCATATGAACTTTTCTAGGTAAGGGAAAACAAAATAGCAGATAGCAGAATTATATTTTGAGCAGAAAAGGAGAGAGCTCTTTCAACTGTATTTAAGGAAATATAAACTGATTCCCTGAACCCATGTTTCCTTTTCCAAAGAGACAACCCCCAGTGAGAAGGTAGCACTTGCTCTTCTGTCCACCTTAACCACCCTGGCTCAGCTCTCTACATCTGCACAGGCTCAATATCCTTAAGGCAGTGTCTCCACTCTATTAATTTTATGCAGATTACTATCCCAAAAGTCTTTCACCATTCTGAGCTTCCAGAATTGACTGTGCAAATCATTTCCAAAAATACAATTGTCATTAATTTTCCACAGTGCTTTGTTCACAAAGTTGCATAGGTTTTGAAGGATCTGCCCATTCCCTTTCCCTAAGATGTGGTATTATCTTCAGTGGGAGATTTCCAAAGGGCATTGATTTTCAGGTCCACCTGTATTGTGTTAGGGAAGAATCCCCTGGGCTATCTTGCTATTAATATAGATCAATCAGCACTTGGTTTTTTAAGATAATTCATAGTTAGATTTTTCAAAAGTTTTTCCTTAAATCATTTAGTTACCATGGTGCAGCATTCCTTTATTTAAAAGTCATAATACAATATTATATGTATTCTAACCTAGCTACTTTTTCAAGCATTCTATATTATTGGTTAGAATAAAATTCTGGTTCAAAGTTATTCGTGTGGTATTAATTTTCCCCGTTCAAAATTATTAAAAATATCATGCTAACCACTGAGAAAAATAGAAGTCATTCCTATTCAACACAGAATCAATCCTTTTACATATATGCTATTAAATTAAAATCTAGTTGAACTTTTAACCCTGGTGAGAAAAACATTGTTTTTCATTTTTATTATTAAGGAAAATATGTCTAAATGTAACTTCTTATGAAAATTCCTATTCTACTGGTGCAAAAGCATTCACAAAAAATTTTTTTTCATATTTTTAGGCTAGATGAAACTATGCTACTAGACATTCATGATTGTTCTCAAAGGCTATATCTTTTTTTCTGACCACGAGGAGTAGAAAAAAGCTACCTATTGTAAATGTCCAGCCTCTTTCTTTCTTTATAAAAAGAGAAAAAAGAAATGTGGAGAGATCAACGATGCTTTAGAAAAGGAAACACACACACACACACAATATCTGTGCTTAGTGAAAGCATGTATGGTGCCCTTGTAAGACAAAAAAATGGGTTTTACTGCAGCCACCAACACTGAAGTTATGAAAGGACTACTTATAAAGGTTGACTGAATATATTACATTTCCTGTTAACTTACCCATGAAAGAGGAGTAAGAAAATATTTGCACCCATTTGCTAAAGCCAGCTCACATTCTACTGCAGGGAGGCCTCGGCCAAGGCAGTGAAGTAGTGTTGGAGTTCTCGCAGAAGAATGCGGCATCTTGTTATTCTGGAACAGTTTCTTATCTGCTTGACTCTGCAAACAGGTCACGCAGGGGCCTCTTTCCGCATACGGGAGAAGTCACAAGATGTTGGAAGCAAACACCAACATAAAAAAGAAGAAAGTGCACCAGAGTTCATGAGCCGCGCAGCTATTGGAATTGATACTCCATTTTTTTTTAACCCAGAACTGAACCAATCAGATAAAGCCCCGTAGATAGTATAAAAATAAACGTGAAGACTGCTGGGCAGGCAGCTTCTAGTAAGAGATCTCTTTGTGTGCGTGTGTGTGTTTCTTGTCGTTTTTGTTAATCCCGCGGTCGCCACAAAGTAGAGCATGGTCTACAGAACAACAAAAAAAGATAAGTGAATATAACCTTATATATAAGAAATGAAACATAAGGTGATTTGCAGCAGCTGAGGCATTCTGTCTGTCCTGCCCACCCAGGAAGACTTCAAATGCCTTTTCTGACAGGCAGGTCACCTGTCCCAGTAGAGTGCTGGAGACCCAGATTGCTAGCTGAGCGCAACAAACAGCTCTATGTGTTTCACCAACCCTGAGTTGCAGATTTCTGAACATTTTAACATATCTGGAATCGTAGTGAGTCTTTTGATGGCTTCTCGGGATTGTTGTTGGAGAATTGCTATATAATTGTCACTACTGTTCATGTGCAAACTTGGTCATATTCTTACTACTTCAATTTAGTTTCAAGCATTGAGTTTAATTGCCATTTACAATGACCTCTTGGTTGATGTCTAGAAGCATTATTTATATACCATCTGTAATGACTAAGGAGGTGCCAATATCAAAACTTTTAGGAAGAGTGCCAGGAGCTGAGAAGAAAATCTGAGCATTCCTTAATGAAATATAGTACTACAAATGTTTTGAAGACACAAAAGACAAAAATTAGCAGACAAATTAGATGTGATAAGAAAGCCCTGTGTCATAGTTTAATTGGCAACATTTTTTTCTTTCTTAACATATACAATAATAATGCATCTTAGCAATAACAGCATAAGATTCAATAAAGTAAGGTATTTTTGAGGAGAGTAACAACCTTAGTAGCAATGGGTGTTTAGTGATAGTTAATGATCCCTTTACTTATAGCGGTAACCTGGTGTCATTTGAATTGAACTGTGACATTTATAAATTTTAAAAATGATTTCACGTTTTTACCAAACTAATTGCCTTAAGAATTGGAACATTGCCCTTCTACGTTCTTGGTTCCTTAGAAAGTATTCATAATATTAATTGACAAGGTATGGGAGGATGAAAAAAAGCTTTGGTTAAACTCTAGGTCCTCAAAAGTAAAGAAAACACTCCTCCGCACTGTACTAGATGACTTACAAAAATAAACTAGATGTCAGATGGTCTGCTAATCCCAAAAGAGAAATGACAGATCTGAGAGGAAATGACATCTAAGACAGAGAACATTTTCAGAAAGAGAAACACACCTTTTATTATGCCCTTCATTCATTCAACAATGATATATATTTATCATGTTTGCCAACAGAGCTCTAATATGCCATTGCCAATACAAATATACCCTAAAATATTTTCTAATGCAACTCCTTTCCAAGGTATATGTTCATCCCCTTACCATAGTAATGAAACTCCAGAAGAAGAGAAAAATGTATATTCTCCTGACACAATGAGAACTGAAAATAAAGTGCCAAATATCTCCATACGCTATTTGAAATGTCTAGAGGGTTTCATTGAAAATAAGACACTCAGAATTTCATCATTAGGGCCCATGCAATTGGCATGAATACAATATCTTATGGCTTTTCCCAGGATTTTTCTGCAAATAACAAAATGAGAAAAGGCATCATATTACTCTCAGATTCATGAAAAAATGTTTTATTGTTTAAATATCAAAATCATTTCTATTTAACACTTAGAAGAAGGTCCCTGTTGAACATTCTGAGTAGCAGCTCAGCAGATTTTTTTATGGTTTCGTAAGTTAAACTAAGAAAACACTACTAACATCACACGGCAGTAACACATTTTAATGAACATGTAATTGGCTCTGTGCATGGAATCAAAATCTAAATTAAACAAATGCCCCTACAGACTTCAAGAATTTTGAGACTTGTAATCATTAAATTATTTTTGTATACTTCAAACTAACATAATAGTATATGTCAATTATATTTAAATTTTAAAAATTTTGAGATTTGGACACTGAAACATCTTTCTCTCTGTTGTGGCTATCCCACAGAAACAGAATGCCCCCCATCTAAAATTTGGTTCAGATATGGAGATAATACCACCCATTTGACAAAAGGGTATGAAGAGGTATTTCTAGAGAAAGCACTCTCATGGCTCTCAGACAGTTCTGAAAATGTCTTAAAAGTGCCAGAAAGTAGACTGGCTTGGGATTTTTATGGGGGCTGGAGGCTGGGCCAGCCTGAGCATCCCCATGCTTGGTTTGGACTGCCCGCTTGCTCCAAAGGGGGAGCTCCTGCCTATTTATTAGTTTATCCAGACGTGGGCAGAAGGAAAAGAAGGGGGGCTAAGGCTTAAAAGAGGTCAGCAGTCACACATCAAAACATGGACTCAGAATGTTTATTACTCTCTCCTTACCTTTAACATCTTAAATTCTCTGTCTATTCTGAGACAAAATCCTTTAGTTTCCTTGGTAGTACTTCCCCGGTGGATGACTGTGCCCTTTGCCTTTCTCGGCTCAGTGGTTTTTATAGATGTCCTTGCTATCAGTCAGAGTGCTGTCAGGAAAACAAAGGCCAGAGCAGCTAGTTCCATAGTGAGAACCATATATAAGCAATTAGTGTACAGAGGCCTTGTAATCACTGAGAAGATGATCTGCCATTGGTGAGGGAACCCAGAGAAGGAACAACGAGGAGCTGGGGCCATGATGGAGGCCACACTGAGGGTGTGGTTACTATAGAGGCAATGTCCACCCTGGAGCTAGAGCCAGGCAGGGATGCACACTGCCAGAGACACCAACAGAAGCAGAGAACAATGATGGATTTGCTGTGAAACCATTGAAACTTAAGCGTCAGTTAGTTGGAAGAACCTTATCTATGTGTTTACATGGTCCTGAGTTGTGAGATTATTAGGAGCAAGAAATTTAGTAGGGATATATTTGCTGCAATTGGCTAAGGCCCTGGTCTCTTTCTACTCCAATTTTCCATTTTTCCCTCTAGTCAGGTGACATGGGAGTGGCTACCAGAATTTGAGTCCATCTAAGGGAAAGTAGAACAGGAGATAGAGTTAATAAGGTCTCAGTGAGATTATAGTACGTGTCTTAATGGTCACTTTCATGTATAGTGAAGTTATCCACAGCCATTCTGGTATAGAATTGGCCTCTAGAAACCTTTCTACTGTCCACTCTGTAGATTGTCTAGTGTCCTGAGAGGATGGGTGTGTCCTGTCTTATGAAAGTGTCTTAAGGTGCCCAGCAATCAAGTGTGTGGGTGTTGGAAGAGAAATTAATTTGCAAAGAATGGAGACAAAAGCTAGTCAGTGGAAAATTCTTCCAGTGGTCAATCATATAAAATTCTAAGATAATTAGGTTGCTATAACATAAAGAAAATAGGAGTTCACTTTTGGATATATATTTAATTATACAGTGTAAAGAAGTATAATTGTGCAATACATTTTACATAAAAATCATGCCAAGCAGAAAGAATGAGAATTCCTGTTTTCAACACATAATGGTAGCAGGGGTACAAATAGTCAAAATGTCTGCATGTGAAATCACATGTTCTCTGCATCTCAACTATAAATAATAAAATAACAAGTTTTTATCAGCCATGTTAGAGGGAAGACTGAATAATTTTATACTTTGTTCAAATAAAATAATAAAAAATCACTGTAAATGGAAAAGGAATTAAAGGGTATGCAGTCAAAAATTCTGGAAAACAAATATTACGGAGATATGTCAGTAAGTTAATGAAAATTCTTGTGATATTTATTTTGATTTTTTGATATTTGTGATATTGACCAGCTTTTTAAAAATGATTATCTTGCAGTAATTTCTTTTCTAATTCTAGTAAACATCTAGTAAACTTTCAAATGTAACTTTTAATGTAATTTTATATTCTTTTTCTTGAAGAGGGCTCAAAATATTGTGTAAGCTTCAGGCCCCACCAAACTTTCATCCATCTCTGCCAGAAGAGAAACTGGACTCCTGTCTTCTTTCTGCCCCAGTGTCTCCCCAGGGCTCCAAGGACTGCACTAAGCTGTGAGTTAGTCTGCAAAGTAGCCTGGGAAAAGCAAACGGCAGGGGTCAACCCCTACAGATACAGTGCCTCACAGGAGGAAGGCCTGAGAGGTGGATGGATTCCAGAGCACAAGTCAATGGCCAGCACCAGCCTTCATTACAAACCATACTCCAGAAATCTCTTCCTGCCTCCCAACTGTCTCTCCCAGCACTGAGTGTAGGAATTCAATATGAGAATTCTTATTATCCCTCTTAAATTTCTAAACCAATGCACAAGTTCTATTTCTGGTCTGGCTTAGGGTAGCCCATTTCACTAACTCCTTTGGCAGAGCCTAAATATGTTTTTGAAAGAAGAGAAAGAAGAACAGGATGGAGTCCCACATTCACCTTTGCACATCACCATCTCAGGAACCAATGTGAATCCATGAAAAAAAGATGGGTATACATTTCTTTCCTGAGTTACAACTACCTTTAATTAAAAATTAAAAATCACAGCTAACTAAGCTCAAAAAGACAGAGATACCTTAAAATAATTCTAATAAACTCTAGATCCTCTTGCACACATTTATGAGGTTTCATAAATTGTAAGAATCTCTTCAGAACAAAAGTCAGCAAAAAAGGCTGTTCCTTTTAATTTTGTTGCTTTTCAAAAATAGGTGGTCAAGGATTATATGATCTAGTTCATTTTTCATGTATATTTTTAAACTAATGCAAGAAAAATAAGTGGAAAAGACATTTTACTACCAAAGAAACTACGTGTCTGTGTTGAACATACCACTTTAAACACTGGTGGTTATGAACACTTAATGGCAAGGGTTTATTATAAAATAACATTGGTTTTATGAGATGAGATTAAAGAGCCCTCCAAAATAGCATTCCTTCATGAAAATGATGAATACCGTAAGTAAAATTCTAGTTTCTTGTGAATTGTATTTAAAATGACTATATCACTGTCTTTCAAAGGTCCCTAATTTAAAGGGTTTTAAATGTTGGGTACAAAAAAGGAAAGATATCAGTTTTTTGAAAAATGTTTTAATTTAAATGTGATTTCAAATGTGAGCAACACTATGATACAGAAATGATTCATTCATTATATATTTAGAAATATATATGTCAATATCTATAATGTGCTAGACTTTGCTGAGGAATATACATACATAAATATATTATGTAAAATATATATATAAACTTACAAACATATATTTATATATATGTGTATAAACCTCTTTTAGAAGATTGCAGGACCACCAGTTTTCTCATTTTACAGTCAACAAAATGAAAATCAGTAAGATTAACTGATTCTCCCCAGTTCACACTACTAAGAGACCTGGAACTCAAAAAAATCAAATACATCCTTTTTTCCAATATATTGACTGTTAGGCAGGGTAAGTATTAAAAATTGCATACTTGTATAAATATTAATTGTTCCCCTTAGGCAATATCATTAAATATCATACTTCTTTTTAAACTCTCCAAAGAGCAACAAACTTGCCTACGGTGTTTATACAGCTCTCAGTTATCTCCCTCAGGGGCTATATTTAGGCATAAGGGAGTTGACACCTACTCTTCTTGTGGGATTTAATTTCTGAACTTCTGAGACCTTAATCCTGTCTCCTTTGCGAATACCTGAAATGTGGTGTGAACTTCCCTTTTTAATTCATGTTCTCCAAATATAATCCTCCAACTGCTTGCATCAGAACTAATCAGGGACCCAGGCAATTAGGCAAAGCAAAAAAAAAGGCATGAGGTTGCAAAGGAAGAAATTATCTCTATCTGCAGATGACATGATCTTGTAATAGAAAATACTAAGTAATCTAAAAACTATTAGAATTAACAAATGAACTCAGCAAGGTTGCAGAATGCTAGGTTAATACACAAAACATCAATTATTTCCATACACTAGCAATGACCATTCCAAAAGTGATATTGAGAAAAACTTCCTATTTACAATAGCATCAAAAAGAATAAAATATTCAGTATAAATTTAACAAAATAAGTACAAAAATTAGACACTGAAAACTATAAAACATTATTGATAGAAATTAAAGGAGATCTAAATAAATAGAGGTAATGTATGTGCACCAGTCACAAGACCTGATATTGTTAAGACAGCAATATTCCCCATATTGATCTATAAATTCACAGCAGCTCCTATTGAATTTCAGCTAGTTTCTTGCACAGATTGATAGATTGATCTTAAAATTTATATGGAATTGCAAAGGACCCAGGATAGCCAAAACAACCTCGAAAAAAAAGAATAAAGCTGGAGGCACACATTTCCCAATTTCAAAACTTAGCACAGATCTACAGTAATTAAGAGTGGGGTGCTGGTGTGAGAATAGACAGAGATTAATGGAGTAGAATAAAAGTTGCAAAATACTCTAACATTTATGGTCAACTAACTTTCAACAAAGGTGTCAAGACATTTCAATGGGGAGAGAATAATCTTTTCAATAAATAGTGCTGGGACAACTGGATATCCACATGCAAAGGGATGAAATTGGACTACACATATACCAAAATGGATCATAGAAATAAATTAATAGATAAAAGTATAAGAAATACAGGAGTAAATCTTCATGATCTTAGGTTAAGAAATGGTTTCTTAGATATGATAGCAAAAAGCAAAGGCAATAAAAGAAAAAAATAGATAAACTGACTGCATCAAATTAAAAGCTTTCTTGCTTCAATAGCCAACATTAAAAAAGTGAAAAGAAGGTCCACAAAATGATGAGAAAAATTTGCAAGTCATGTATCTGAAAATGGACTTGTATTCAGAATATATAAAGAACTCTTACAACTCAATAATAAAAGGACAAATAAAAATTAAAACCAGGGTGAAAGATTTGAATATTTTTCCAAGGAAAGTATATAAATCATCAGAGCACATTACAAAATCTTTAGTCATTAAGCAAATTCAAATTAAAACCACAATGTGACACCACTTTACATCCACCAGAATGGCTAAAAAAAAAAAAAAGAGGGATTACAAGTATTCATGAGAATGCAAACCCTTATGCATGCCAATAGGAAATGATACAGCTGCTCTGGAAAAACAGTGCAGCAGTTCTTCCAAAAGTTAAACAGAGTTACCATATGACCTAGCAATACCACTCTTTAGGTTTATACTGAAAAGAAATAAAAACATACATACAAGCAAAAACTTGTACATACATGTTCATAGCAACATTATTCACAATAGCAACAAATGGAAACAAATGTCCACTACCTGATTAATGGATAAATTAAATGAGGTATATCCATACAATGGAATGATATGGATTCCATTCCCCCCCTCAAAAAAAGAAGGAAATGTTGATACATGTTGATACCCTCTTGTTCCCACTATGTTATTCACATCTCAGCATTTTTAGGAAAATTAATCATAATGCTTGTCTCATATCTCTGCTCTATCTCATCTGCATTAGCTAGAGCAAGTCTCAAGGTCAGCCCAGATTCAGGGCATGTGGGATGAACACACATAGCAAAGAACAGTGACCTGAGTTCCTCACACTCTTTGGTTTTATCTGATTAACTCTCTGAGTTCTCGGTGGGCCCCACTTTCTTTTCATCCCATTCGTATCTGTCTTTCTGCCTAACAGACCCACAAAATATAAAGTTATGTACTATTAACACATACTGGAAAACTCTTGTTTCACATAGTGTTTTTAAAACTAATTCATTTTACAAACTGTGGCATATTCCTTTTGCCTCTCTGTCTCAGTCATTTTAATCAGCTTTTCAGTAGAGGTTTGGGGAAATGGAGAGCGTTTTTTAAGTTATGAATTTACATTTTTTTCAGAGTAGCAAGAAAAAAGAAAACCTTTCCAATCATACCGTCAATGTCAATGTTAAATGTCACTGTGACATTCAATAACTAATGTTCAAAAAGTAAATGAGTTACCTTTATTCTCTCACCATCACATCAGGACAGGCTTCCCTCTTGCTTGACCAAATTACCATCCTATTGAAAAAGACTCATGAATAAAGGTCTTTGTCAGAGAATCTGAGATAAAATCAGGTCTGTGAAAGCTTTAAAAATACAACTTAATAATTAATTTAACGTTTTGCATATTCAAAAGAGTCATTCTTCTTAGGGCCATTTGAAAAGAATATGTTTTTAGCACCACTTCAGTTCACAGCAGGAGAAACATTATAAGAATTTTAAAGATTCTTATAAAGCTGCCTACATCAAGCTGAGTCCATCTATCATTGACTGTTTTAAGAGTAAATCTTAGCTCTTAATTTTATAATTTAACATAAATTTAATTTGGGGCTCTCAGGGTCCTTTCAGATTTATAAAAGGATATTTCATGAGAAAAAATGTGCGCTATTATTTATCAATTTGCTATAATATTAATTTGAAACAAAAAGCTCTAAAATGGTTTTAAGGTCACTTTAAAATTTGTACTTTGGGACTTTTTGACATTTTAATGCAGTGGTCCTGGGTAGGAAATAACACCAAGAAAAGATAAAGGTTTTGCTTAAATCTTATATTTCATTCTGAACGTACTGAATAAGAAAGAAACAGAATTATTTACAAAGTATTTTATATATCTTATTTTTTATATCACCAGCATATTTCATTGAAAATTAATATTAATTTGATATGTAAATCACCCATAATCTCACCTATGACATGATACATAATTATTTTCTGAATAATTTTATCTTATTTGTGTCTTTATATGGATATGTTCATAATTCATGTTTACATGAATAAATGAATAATGTGCATATTATATTTGTTCTTATATTTTTTCTTGCTCTAGAAATTATTTTTAATTATGAAAAATTCTGAATATACATTGAAGTTGAGAAGTTACTACAAAGGATTTCATATGACCTTCACTAGAAGGAAAAATTATCAAGATTTTGCATTTTACTTCATATATCTTTCTACCTTTATTTCCCTCATTGCTGAGTAATTTAAAAGCAAATGGCAGATATCATCATTTGACTCCCACATAAGTTGCATATACAACTGTAAAAAGAATGGGCCTTTATCATATGTCACCTTAACTCCTAACGGAATTATCAAGAGCTATGAATTTATTCAGATTTCCCACATTGCCTCAAAAATATGTTTTTACAGTTGTTCTGTGTGAATCTAAACAGCATCCACATATGGTATTTGGATGTTATGTCTCTGAAGACACTTTTAATCTAAAACTGAGCACATTTCTTCCTTTTTTCTTCTTTTCTGCTATTAATCTGTTGATTAAACTGGGTCAGTTCCCTGCAGAATATCCTACGTCCTGGGGTTGTCCATCTGCTTCCTCATGTTATGTATGTTCCACTGACAAATGAATAGCTAACAACCATCAAATTTAAAACAACATGGTATCTATTTACTCAGGGCTTTGGATTAACCAGGCTCAGTCTCAGGTACTTACTTAGCCTCTCGTGTAGTTTCAGGGAGATGATGGCCGGGCCTGAAAGAGTCAGATGCCTTGACTAGAGATGTCCAGCTTGGTTCCATATGCCTGGAAGTCAGGGCTGCCTCCCAGCTTGGAACTCAGTGCGGCAGTCACAAACACTGATCTGTGGCATCTCCAAGGAGCTTGAGTTTCTTACTGCATGGAGGCTGGATTCCAAGAAGGAACACACCAAAAGAAATGTTTCAAGAGCAGATTGTTCTTGGGTGTCACACAGTGTTACTTCCGAAGCATTCTGCTGATCAAAAAGCAAATCTCAAGGCCAGACAAGATTCAAGTCAAGCGGACTCTACCTACAAGAGAATAAATATAAGATGTATGCATTAGAGAGTAATCTTTAAAGTTTAGCTACAAAGTTGTTTTTTAATATATTTCTTTTTAGTACCAATATATCCTGCAAGTGGAAGTTTGCTCAAAAGACTTAATTACATTCAACTTTTGGGGGGCAATAATATGTCCTAGCAGTGCTGTATACTTCATATTACCCCATATTGGGAAGCACAGAGTGCCCAATATGATTTAAGGCATCTTAGAAATTTATATGAAAACCAACATAGCATAAAGTAAGATAATGAGCAAAAAATTAAAGATAAATGAGGGTAGATACATAAGATACCATTAAAATACAAGACATAAAATATGTGCACTGAAGGAATCTCCAAACCACCTCTCACAGCTTCCATACTGTTAGAAAAAGCATAAACCCTAAATGTGATTTATTCCCACCAGGAGGTTTAAACGTTTTAACAGTAAGGATTGACAAAGGGCCATGTGGTGAAATACATGCCAGGAAGTGGCTCAGGCTGGGAGTGGGAGTTGGTGGGGGGAAATTGGTAAGGAACAGGGCTGTGCCTATTTGGGAAAAGAAAGAAGTTTTAAACCAGCCAATAAAATCAATACAAATGTAAGGGAAAGCCTAATATGGAAATAACTTGCTTCGGCAACATCCGGGAAAGATTCTAAAAGTACTCAGCCAGTCGGGAACCAGGGAAGGGACTTGTGTGCTAGGGAGAAAATTACTTGCTCCAGCTATCCAGGCTGTGCCTGCTTACCAGATACCCGATCTTCCAGGACTGCCATTAAAGCCTCTCTCCACTGTTCTCTTTGTCTCCGTGTCCACTTACTGAGTTTGGACGAGTGAGTGTATTTCTCACACATACCTTGCTTGTGGGAGGACACATCAGAATCTCCAAGAAGAGTGGAGCATGACCCTTAAAGTGTCCTTTTAAATACTGTCTTGGTTACATGACTGAGCTCATTGGTCAGCGCACCTGTGCTGTTGTGCGAGAGAATCACGTATGCGACTTACAAGATGGTTATTCAATATGAGTCAATAGGAAACCACCTCATGATCTGGGGCAAGAATGGAGATCTGCCCAGCTCCATCCTGTGAGAAGTTAGAGAATGGATTGGATAAAGGACATTATTTGTCTCAAAAAGAAGGCTCTAAAATCATTGAAGTGATTGAACAATACTTGCCTGAGACTGAGAAGATGCACCAAATAGATCCATCAGATGCCCTATTAAGTTTGGATTTTTGATAAAAAAAAATTTTTGAGCAGAAGTATGTCCCATGTACTATTTGGGACATACTTATACAAGAAAAAATGTTATTGTTATTTACCTGAAATTCAAATTTTACTTGGTATCCTGTATTTTTATTTGCTAAATCTGGCAATTTTAACCCCAGAGAACATGAGACTAACTGGATTTTATAAATTTAAAAACAGTACCATTATTATATTGATTTAGTTGTATCTGCGTGGTTCCCAGAACATATCTGATTTGTGTGGCATTTTCTGAAAGTCTCAGATTTCCTCTTTACTGTATTTTGTACCTGGAAAATATTATTGCAGACTTTACTGCCCAGCTCAAGATATTATAATTCAATTCTGGGCACATCCTCATTCTAAAAGTAGTCTGTAATTAGTTGTGGTTACTAATTACACTGCTGCCTAGTACCAGGCAAAGAACAAAAGTATGAGTAACAAAAATAAAACTTTTCCAAATGAAGGCTGGATAAAAGGGTTCCTCTAATTACAAAGTAATCAAGGCCCAAAGAATCTTAGTAAACCAACCTCACCATAAGTAGCCATTCAACAGAAACAAGTTAAAAAGTCTTGACTAGAAGAAAAATAGCACAAATGTTACTAAGAGACAAATCTGTTTATTAGGAGAGCCCTTTCAAGACTTTAAACAGCACGTAATTTAATACAGCATAATTTCAGGATTACAGCTGAGGACTCAGGTTGCCCAGATTTATATCCTGCTTCCTCCATTACTAGCTGTTTGTCTTCGGGTAAGCTCCTTAACTTCACAAAGTCTCAATTTCTCCTCTGCAACACAGAATATTATCTACAGCACAAGTTGTTTTGAGAATTAAGTGTGTTACTCCATGTAAGGCACTTAACCCTGCGCTGGCACATACAGGAACTAAATCAATTTTGTCAATAATGATGACAGAGAGAAAATGGTTAGGAGATAAGGATGGTGGCGTTGACACTGAAAACAAATATATGTGAAGAAGAGGCATAGAAACACTATCAGTTGTTATTCCCAGGCAGACTTGGTTTCGTTCTTATGTTCCTGTTATTCACAAAATTTCCTAAAATTATATAATTTTTATAATCCATCAAATATGCTAGTTTAACTGCCTTTACAATAAATAAAAGACTGCATTTTTTGTAGAGCTTGAACACAAGAGTTATCTTTGTCCCAACCAATTTCCTCATCTCCTGTGGTGTCTAAAATCGCAATCATGCCTTTAGAAAAAAAGTGTATATGTATCCCTTGGGGAGAAAAAGATACTGGTATAATCTCAACAGTGTTCATTAGTTTTGAGCATATCATGCATAAGATGATTAGGGAAGAAGTAAGAACAGAAAAGGAAGATAAGACAATGAGGCTTTC
Source organism: Smutsia gigantea (assembly GCA_032199065.1). NCBI lineage: Eukaryota > Metazoa > Chordata > Mammalia > Pholidota > Manidae > Smutsia > Smutsia gigantea. The sequence goes on from JAVSCE010020692.1 coordinate 65,749, forward strand.
ATGGAGAAAAACGGGTAAAGGGGCTAACAAGGAAAAAATTGAAATCTTGGGGACGCTTTAGGGTAAGGAAGCATGGAAAGGGAAGAGGCTGGGTGCAGTCTGAAGGTACACAGCATATGAGGGTGTTACATACTGGAGAGATTCTGACCACAAAGTTGGAGATGAAATGCCAAGATAGTGGTCACAACTTTGCCTACAATGATCCTCAGAGTAATGATGTCAGTGAAAATGATCACCTATTGTATTCAGTTGGTTTCGCATTATTCACACATCTTGCATTTTTAGTTCTGTTTTCCTTTTACTTAAATTTAGTTTGGAAAACCAGTGCATATTTTGGAGGTAGCTTTTTCATCTCATATCTCATTTTGACCTAGAAACCTGTAAATATTTAAGATTCTCAGATTCTCATAATTCATAACTTAAATAATATCCAACAATTTTTCTATCTTTTGAAAAAATAAACCCTGAATCTTTTTCTTCAACTAAACCTTCTTTCACGAACTCCAGGTCTATAGACATTTACCTGGCTATCCCTGAGGCATCACAAACTCAGTATGTCCTAAAAAAAACACATTATTTTCCTTTCCCATCACTTACACCCCTATGTGTGCTATGTTAGAGACTGAAAAACCCCATTCTTATTTGCTTCTCTCCACTCAGCCCACAAAGTTCTACATTTCCAGTCCTCCTTTACCATTTTAGTCTATGGTAGTCTTTCTTTCACTTTCTTTCTTTTTCCAAAGCATAGTTATTTATACCATAGGAAAAAATGTACCCACCCTTGGAGACTACCTTCATTTTCTTGCAATGTAACAACACTGATGTATATTTAGAAGATTCCATTTATACTTAAAATAGCCCATTTTATGTTTTGCAGGCCAACCTCATACAAACTCTTCTTTTAAGGGGCATATGGATTTCTTTAGTGTTTTTAGTATTCAGCCGAGCAAGGAGAAATCCTGCCTCCAAATTTTCTAAACACATAGAATGTGTTGCAGAATTCAAACAACATGTTGCAGAATTCAAACAATGCATTTTGTAGGACAGATTTTATCACCTGTAAAGTTCATCTGCCATTAAGTAGGTGAGTGACTTTCCTTTTAAAGAAAAAAAATGAGTGACATTATTGCAATTATTTTTAAATAACTGTCAAATAAAAATTAATTGCTTAACTATAAGAATATATACTTTATTCGTATGTTAGACAGAGAAATACATATGAGCAGGGTGGAAAGAGAATAAGGCCAGGAAACCCCACTAAACAAAGACCCAGAGTTAATGAGCTAATCAGTTAAAACTCAAAAAGCCAGGAGTAACTTGGCCTGGAATATTTGAATATTCCCCAGATAAAGGAGGGTACCTCAGCATAGCCCATGTCTTTATTGTGTTAATAGTGCAGGCCCAGCTTATTTACTTTACCTATATGCTGCTTTTTCTCCTTTAGCCCTAATCAAGGAATTTGCAACCTGGGCAACTAATTTAGCAAGACGGCCCAGCCTTAAACAACATAGTAAAAGGCAGAAAACAATATAGTAAAAATAAGATTGCATTTTAAAACCCAGTAAGTTAAGAAGTAAGATTCTTAACTTACTCTTTAGCAAACAGACAATAGTTCAGCCCACTTTGGGGGCTGGGCAGGCAGTCTTGTTTGATATGCTCCTAGACCAAGACACCGGTATCTCAGGGAGAAATAAGAGCAGTAAATTCCTTGTGTTAATTTTAAATCAGGGACGACAGAACAAGTTTGCACCCACAGTTCATGATCACATTCCTGAAAAATCCTTAGAAAGGGAAAATACCAACCTTTCAGTGTGCTCCTCTCTCTGAGGTCGCCCACATTTTCTAATTGCATAACTTTAATATTTTCCCAATCTTTCAGCGCACCTCCCTCTGAGGTCACCTGTACTTTCTAAATGTGTAGCCTTAAACTTTCTCCACCCTTTCAGGGTGCCTCTCCTCCCTGAGGTCACCTGCACATTTTCTCTCTTTAAGTAAGTAACTTTAAATAAAATTTTTACTTTGCTTCACTACTCTGTCTCTGCCCTTCAATTCTTTGCTACGACTGGGACAGGAACCAAGGAAAATACACAACTCTCCTCCCTAACACATCCTCAGTATATCTACTTCAACCCCTTTCTACTACCCTCTCAATTATCAGCCTTTTGTGACAATTTTTTCATGACACTTAGGCAATACTGCATCATCTGAATTATATGCATTATCCTCTCTTCATTTTTTTCCTCAGAATTCATAGATTGCCTCAGACAGATGAGAAAAGTTGCCACGACATGATAATGTGAAGTACTGTCCATTGTGTTCTTTCCCAAATTTTACTTATACTCTGTGACACTTCACATTTGGGCTGCAAGATATAATTTTTCTATACTCCCAAGAAGTTCTCAAAAATGAGTGGAAAGAGGTAGAACCGTTACCATAAAGGTTTTGTCTTGTAATAGGAAAGATGGGGTTCTCAATGGAGGTATCAGTTATCATCTGACTGGAGAACAGCTGGTGATGCAAACATCCCTACTGATGCCGGCAACAACAACTCACTGTGCCCAAGATCCACATGGATGGCCTACATCTGAGCAAATGACAGTGGGGCACAGATAACGGCTACAACAACCAGAATCCCCCTCTGAGTCACTCCCCACGCACCAACCCCTGTAGACAATGCTATAGAAGTTCATGAACATCTCATAATTTAGATGCCTCCTCAGAAAGAAAGATGGTGAGAAGATCGTGAATTGAGGTGAAGTACCCCTAAATTTTGCCCTCTTTCTAGAACCTTCCTACTCATGATGAGAACTCTAGGATTTACTCTTTAAACTTGCCTCTATATCATAGAGCAGTGTCAACAATAGTCATCATGCTGTAAATTACCCTAGTGCACTGTTGACGGAATTGTAAGTTGGTGCAGCCACTATGGAAAACAGCATGGAGGATCCTCAAAAAATTAAAAATAGAACTACCAATAATAATTCCACTTCTGAGACTATATCCAAAGGGAACGAAAAGACCATGTCCAAAAATATCTGTGCCCCCATGTTCACAGCAGCTTTATTTACAACAGCCAAGACATGCAAATGACCTAAGTGTCCACTGACAGATGAATGGATAAAGAAGTTGTGAGATACACAGATACAGATATAGGTGTGTAGAGAGAGATAATAGAAGATTACTCAGCCATAAAAAAATGGGAAACCCTACCATTTATCACAACATGGAGGACCTTGAAGTCACTGTGCTACATGAAATAAGTCAAAGAAAGACAAACACTGTATGATCTCATTTATATATGGAATCTAAAAAAAAAAAAAAAGAAAGAAAGGAAGAGACTAGACTTGTGGGTGCCCAAGGTAGAGGATAAGGGGGAGGGGGAATTGAAGGAAGGTACAAACTTCCAGTTATAAGATAAATAAGAACCAGGGGTGTATCTCAGAACTTTGAATCCATTTTCTCCTTACTATTTGACACATTTAAATGCATTTGTAAACTAATAAAGTTATTATCTCCTTTGAACCAAAGAGCGGTCTTTATACTTAACCTTATCCATATTCCCAGTTTTAATACTTTCAAAATGGTGACCAAGTAACATCTAAATAGGTGTCCTTTGGTTACTACCAAAATGATTTCCTAAAAAGAACTGAACTGGGAATCTGTTTACTGTGTAACTGCTTCGTCTTTACCACTGCCCCGTGATCTTATGTTGGGGAAATATGAATAAAAACAAAATATCCCCCCAACCCAGGAAACTTCTTCAAAGAGCAAAAGAGAAAGAAAACAACTTTATTATTGAATAAGTGTTATGCCAGAATGTGGTATGTATCAAAGGCAACCTGCTTCAGACAGTGCCAAGTCAGAAAGAAACTTTACCTTTTTATGTAGCCAGGCAGATACAACCCATCACACACATACTCTCAAGACAGACTTGAAGTAGTCCTCAAAAAAGAGGACCTGACAGCACTTTTTGTCATACATAGTTTATCCTAAATTCACCTGGTAATTGGGGTGCCTATCTATGTTAGCTAACTGACCTCATGCAGAGGAAAAACAAACTTCTCATGCCTGTATCATGGGAGGTAGTTTCATAACTTAGTCTAAGATGTGTGCTTCTTTAGCCTGCCACAGAAACTGAGAAATAGATCTTACCCAGTAATTACATTTCCAAGAGATTGCTCCCAGATCCTTGGGAAAGACAGTCCTGGGTCATAAAGCTGGCAAGAGGCTTATTTAGCTTCTCCAAAGCTTCACATGCATTTCAAAAAGACAGAGAAAGGTCTTACAAGTTTTCTAAAGTAAATGCTCTAAGAAAAGGAGAGGGAAAGTCTCTTCACTTATTTTCAACAGGGAGAAAAAAACCCTTATTTTTAATTTGTAATTACCCAAACAGTAGGATAAGTCATTAATTGTCCTAGGCCTTTGTCTGATTTTTAAACAGTCAATTTGTATTTTGTGATCTCTAACATACATTTTATCTCTAGAGTCCACATGACTATTTTTTTCAACTTGATGTCGTCTACAAATTTGATTAAATTTCCTTTGAAGTACTTATTTAAATAAGTCACTGAAAAGAGGACAGAGACCTCTGACATTCTGTCTGATGATGAGAAATAAGCCATGTTGTTCTTTTATCGAACCTAAAGACCATCTCACAGAACAGCAGCCTCAAACAAGATCACTCTGAGATTATGATAAAATGAGACAAAGCAAGGTCATTCTGTAACACGCAAAATACCAAACTTTCAGTCCCAATCCCGTTTACCAAACACGAGTGCTACATTTTTTTTTAATCAATTACGGCTTTGTCCTAGCTCTAGTCCACTCTCCATACAGGTGAGTTAGATCGGGGTGCCGGGTCCGCATTCCCCCTGCTTCCTGACAGCATCCAAAGTCCCACTTCCTTTGACCTCCTCCAAAACAGCTTAGCCAAGAGCCAAATCCTGTAACAGAATGCCCCCAGAATAAGTATTTGCCTGCAACTGCAATAAGTAATAAACCCAACTTCTTCAAATGCAGGTATGTCACCAGTGGCCTTTGGCAGGAAGGAATTGGCATCCCTGATTTGAGACAAAATGTGAACAGGACAAAACCGAGGGATGAGCCTGTGGAACACTGCTGACACCTGCACTGCTTACTGTCGTCGGTCCTTCAGTCAATGACTTTGGCCAAGGGAATTTAACCTAGAACATATCCACCTGATACACAATTATTGATTTAACCTCTCCCTGTTTTCTTCACAAGGGTATCAGCAGACTTTCTCCAATTAGCTTGTTGGACCATTAATGTAATTTCTATAACACTGTCCTGATATTTCTTTTACTTTTGTATGGTTTGATTTGTGTGTTTTTACAAACTGTACATATTTTGTACTGGGGGAAAGGTGATCAAGGTTGTTTGGCTTGCCAGAGTTTATTAAGCTTATGTCAATATTTACTGCCTTTATGCATGCTATTTACTCTGATGTCTTCCCCTTGTTTGCCTCTCTTATTCTTAAAGTATCTTGAGTTTTTATTATTTCCTCATCCCTTCAGTTTTCAATTTCCTCATTAATGTATTTGTGATATCCTGTCAGTGCAAAGTTGTCACTGTTGCTGTTTAAGTAAAATTATTTGTTGAAAAGTTCTCTTTCTGTCCACCACGTGACGCCTGCAGCATCTATTGTAACCAATGGCACTGACAGATTCCTTAATATATTTAATATTCTGATTACTACAAATACTCCTAATAATTAATCTCAGTAATTTTTATTTTTACAAAATTAACTTATTAGATGCTTAACAATTAACTAGGTCTAAAGCTAACTAGTAAAAGGTCAAAAAAGTACACAAATATGATGGAATTAGCCACTTGGAAACAAGGACCAGCCCTAGGGGTGGGGCAGCAAAGGGAAAAGGTTGGCATTTAACAGCCTAGAAGCTTGGAGAAGGGATCAGTGAGGCTGGGCCTCAGACTTCTGCAGAGGGCATGCTGGCAGGCTGCTGCTGGTGTCTCTGAGGCCATTCTGCAAAGGAGTGGAAACTACTTATTATATTCAGATGCTGCTCTTGGAAGATGTGGTCTCTGCTGGGCTGAAAGCATTGCTGGCATGATGCTAACAGAAACAGTAAATACATACCATCCCTGCTCCTTCCCCCAGCTTTGCATGTCCTTCTGGTGTCCCCCTTGCCAGAATCCAGCAGGGAGCAGCTGGCAAAGCAGAAATGTGGTCTTGCAGAGCCTCACCACAGCTGAGTAAAGATGGTGGGTTTGAAACCCAGAAGACAATACCTTAATAACGCACAAAATTCTCTCAGAGGTTCATGCCAGGCCTTTGTGCTTGCCTTCAGTTAAATGTCCCTCTTGTTCTTCCTTGCATATGCCCTACCACTCTTAAGTAATTTTTGTTAGGCTTTGCCTAATGCCTCGGACTCCATTTGGCCATTCAATCAAGATTATGACTTCTAAGTTCCTGTGTTTACTCTCCTTTGGCTCCCTTTTGACCCAGTTTCCCTGATAGTTCATCATTAAATACAGAGATACTTCCTTTCATTGTTTCCTCTTCTTTCTGAAATATGTCACTACAAATTTCCACAGGGTAACCTATGCACTCATAAGTCTGTTTGTATCTTGAATCCACCCCCATGAATATATATCTTGCCTCCGCAATGGTATATTGAGGAGGTATATATCTTTTGAATATGTATAGAATGTGTTAGTGAAAACTCTGGCTAGCTTCTAGTTTTCCCTGTAATAAATTAAAAATCCCCCAATCTTGTCTCTTCACAGACAGTAAGTTTTCTTCTTTATATTCTGCCATTTTCTTGCCTTAGTTTCCTTGTCTTAACACCACCTGCTTTTTTCCTCTCAAAGTTAAATAATTAAATATCCAGCCTTTTGATTTTTTATGATATGCTCACCATCCCAAAGTCATGAACTTTTATGTTATACCTAATTCAGTTCTGTGTTTGCTCCATTCTCTTGGTTTATCCTGTCTGCTTCCTATTATTCCTATTGCACTGGCCCTTTTCTTCTGTTACAGTCTCCAGATGATCTCTACCACATTTCCTTTCTTCCCCTGTGGACTGCAGACAATACCAGTTCTCCAGACTCAACATCTTGTCTCCTTTTCCAGCAAGAACTTCCCCCCTCTGTGTTCTTGCTGTCCCTCCTGCGCCAACTCAGGTATTTTATTTGCTTTCATCCTCATTCTCATCACCCCCACAGCAATTAGACCCTTTCTCCCCACCTTCTCATTCTCTTCAGACTGAGGATTTATTCCCACTAGCCTCAGTTGTGCACCTTCATCCTTCCCTTTGCTATTTTGGTATGGGTCATGGAAACCAACCTGACTATTTCTCTATCATTATTTCATTTTCAGTAATTTGAGAAATAGGACATGACACATAATTTAAATGGATGACACTAACCTGCCTTTCCTTCTTCCATGTAAAACATTTCCTCCTACCAATCAGTACGCTCAATCATTTTTATAACCTGACTCATATAGCTTGTCTTTGGATTTCACATATACTGGCAATAATATTTTTCCTTTTCAAAAAATATTAGAAGTTCCTGGCAGTTGGATAACCTCAACTTCCTCTCTCCACAACTATTATACAACTGGATTCCCTAGTACAAATCTAAGCTGGTTTGCCATCTACTGGAATTGCTAAAATAATGTCATATTAGAGATAAGGGTGAATTATTTTTCTAGAGATAAAAGATAAAATTCTGCATTGTGCAAGAAAATGGAATCAGCCCAGAGGTCTCAAGCAACAAGCTCTATTTTTTTCCTGACACAATCCAAAATAAATCAAATAGCTCTGTTGATTTAAATCTAACATACAAAATCTCCAATTCCCAGAGATTACTGGATTAATGTCTATACTATACTATTTTATAAAGCCCCGTGGTTTTATTTGAATTATTAATTATTGTACTTTGCATTTTCCAAAATCCTCTCAAATATTTGATTAGTACAGTACTCTGTAAACCAAGAATGAAAAAAAATATTTTACTTCTATGTTACAAATAGAAAAACTAAAAATGTTAAGTGATGTCCTCTAGGACTTAAATATGGCTCTTCTGAGTATACTCCCTTTCAGCTACAAAAGGGTTTGCAGCACCTTCACATCATGTCTTGCTAGCAAGATCCCTACACAATTTAGAAACAAATTGACCCACGAAAACATCTCCTATTAGATGTTGTAGAGTAAATAGAAATTTTCACCCAGAACTTCCAAAACTTCTTGCCTGGCCTTAGTTCATTTACATACCAATGGATGTTCACCACAGTAGAGCCTCCAGTCAATCCAAGTCAATCCAAGGCAAGAGAAAACAGCCATTCTCTCCTCCCCTCCGTTCCTGGTACCTAATTGGTCTTGTGCCCGCCAATCACCAAGGACATGCCTATGGAGTTCCTGCCAGAAGGGGCAGGGATAGAGATAAAAGTGTGTGCCGTGGGCAGAGGGGTCATAAGGAGCAAGGGTTGCTTAGGGAACACAAGCAATAAGAAATAAATGCCTTTCTCCCAACCTGCCCTTTCCCTTGACTTACTTCGATTTCACAGGATTCACTTGTAACTTGTCTTTGGGTCTTCCCTCCAGAGCTACAGACATTGTTATAAAATTCATAGAAATTCTGCTGGAAGTTATTTAATAATGAACATCAAATATTGAAAATATTTTCTTAGTCTTCAACTTAATTATTCTACTTCCACGAATCCATTTTGAGAGAATAATCTGAAATACAAAAATGTTCATTACAAAAATATCCACTGAAGTTATTTACAGTTGGAATCAAACTATATGCCAACAATAGTTTAAATAAATACAATAAATCCACAACATAGAATTATGAACAGCTGTTAGAATAAGGTCCATTACAAGTTTATCTTAACATGAAAAATTGTTATTCTGTAAGTGCTAATTGAACAGGACAGGATTCAAATGTACATATAAATTATGATCACAACTACCATACAGCTTCATTTAATATATCTTTTCATTTGCAAACATTTAAAGCATTCTTTTTTAATTTCATTTTCTGAAAATCTATTATTAAATTAATGCAATTCTTATAATCCATGATATTTTACACTCAAGGAAAAATATTTTGTGAAATCCATGAAAAACTCTGGAATAAAAATCAAAAATAATAAAAAACTATTTGGAGTAGTTATTGTAGATAATTGTTTTCTTTTAGTTTTCTATAGTTCTTACAAACCTGCAGTTCAGTAAACAATAACAACAGCACAAAGTTTCCCAGAGAAGTCTCCTTGTTGTCCATTCTCTCACATAAAACAAATATCTTTTCTCATCATCAACCTTCATTCTGAAATTCTTAGCTAATGTAGTTATTATGGAAACATTTTAGACCAACATTATTTTATTTCCTTTTACTAACTCTTCCTATTTCCCACATTTTCCCTCTCATTTTTAAAAAATTTAAATTCTCATGTTGTTTTCATGTTTGCTTTGTTTTGTTTTGTTCTTATTTGTTTCCGAAGACTGCATTAACTCAACGAATTTACTCTCGGTGACCCCTTCTCATGGAAGCCAGTCTGGTCTGGTCTCTAGACTGATAATTACTCATATGCTCTCAAACTTCCAAAATTCTAGTGCCAGACCTCAGTGCCTGACATCCCATGAGACCAAAGCACCAGTATTCTGTTCTCAGGAGGAAATAAAGAGTCTCACTAGAGGACATTTACACTAAGTAAACAAAAGATTCTGCTTATGTCTATGCATAATAGTAAATCACCAATCAGTGGAAATCATGTATTTTTCACTCATTCATATCTCCTTATCTGTAAGTGCTGGTACATAAGATGTTGACCTAAGTATTTGCTAACTAGTCAAGTCACTAATTAAACTAAGTTAAACCAGCTTGGTTAGATCTGAGGCCAGGGCACAATTTCTCATAAGACTGCTGGAGCAATGGTGACAAGTGCTGGTCCAAACCCAGATCAAGTATCACCAAAACCCAACCAACTATAGTGAACAGGATGGATGTAAGAGTCAAAGTGGTAAAATGGGTAGAATGCTCTGTACAGCACTGAACCAACATCATGCTGTGCTACATGACCGGAATAACTAAGGAAATAGTTTTAAATGTCTTCATAAGGTGGATGATTGGAAATTAATATTTCTTCAGCTTGCACAGAAAACCAATTTCTTACAAAACTGGAATTATTTTGGACCTACAAAGGAGAGTAAGGCAGAGTGGTAAGTGCATTCACAGCCAGTAAGTGCCTTTGATCTTGGCTCTGTTTCTTGGGCAAGTTACTCAATCTCTTTGTACATCAATATGTGAAGGACTGATAAAAGAATCTACCTCAAGACATTATTATGTTAGAACTTCAATATATGAATTCTGAAGACAAACAATTCAGCTTGTAGCAGAGGGCATGTGTCCAATTCAGGAAGGATCTGAAGAATCTCAAGGCATTTCCCAGACAAGTTATAATATGTTAGAAAAATGCCTATGATGCTATGCCCCCACCCTGCAAATATTCTTCGGCATAGGATTACTTGAGCTAATTATTTTTAAGAAACAGCAGACACAAGAGAAGCTCTGAAAACAGAGTAAAAGTTACCTTTTTGTAAGATAAATTTACATTTGTAAAATAAATCTCCATTTGTAAGTGCCTCCCTCCCTGTATCAGGAAGAGAAGAACACTCTATATGACAAGAAACTCTTATCAATGGAGAAGGCATGATTTAAATCTGCATAACAACCCTACTTTTGTTTACTGTTTTTTTCCTAATAACCTACCTTAACTGTCTCCCCCACCTCCAACATCTCTCTTTTGTATTTACCTGGAAATGGTATTTGAGATGGTGGCTTGGGCCATTTCTGAGAGTTTTACTCATGTTCCTGGGTCTCATCCATGTATACAGGAGCTATACATGTTATTAAATTTTTGTTCATTTTTCTCTTGTTAATCTCTCTTTTACTAGAAGGGTGTTTCAGCCAAGAACCCAGAGTGCAGAAGGAAAATTATTTTCCTCCCCTATGTCTAAAACTTAAAAAGTGTCAAACAATCTGTTAAATAAAGAAAGAAAATTTAAATGAAAGTTAAGGTTTTGTTCCAGATTTTATTCCACTGACTGAGACCCTCACCCACAGTAGTCTGGGCCCAGCAGTGGATTAGTATTGCTGGTGTAGGCTGTTAACAAATATCGCAGGAAAATTGTTGTGATGGTCAGTTTTATGTGTTAATTTGGATAGGTTATATAATATTCAGTTTTAGGGGAGAAAAAATAGATTTCCCTCTATCTTAAATTCTCTGCTGGGAGCTCTGTATGACAAAAAAATAGATTAACAAAAGTAAAATAAACAGAAGTTTATTAACATATCTATTTCATGTATGCATGAGAGATATCCAGGGAAAAATGAGTAACTCTCAGAGGTGGCTTAGACTTCAAGCTTAAGTACCATCTTCTGCTAAAGACAATGATGAGAAGGGTGTAGAGGAAGCTAATTACACAAAAGTAACCAGGAGAAGTATGGTAAATGAAAGTAAGGTTTATTATGAAGATTTTACGTCCCTTTCTTCTCCACTGATAAGAGTTTCTAGTAATTTAATCATGAAATATAATTTATGATTTAATCACTGTATTAATGTATATACATATATATATGTATAATGATTCTGTTCTTTATCTCATAATGGCCCTCTCTTTCTCGTGATATATATATGTATATATGTATATATATATATATATATCTTACTGGTTTTATCTCTCTGGTGGAGCCCTTAGTGATCAATTGTCAAAAATGCTGAGTCAGATCATGGATTCTTGCATTGGGTTTAGTCTATCATTAGAAGAGGAAAAGAATGTACTGACTATAGAGAAATTACAAGGACCCAAGTTAAAGGTTATCGGTGGAGTTGACTATAAATGCAGACATTTTTATCCCTGATTGGGATCCAGGTACTGAATTCATAGCCATCAGTCAACCAGTGACAGTTGATGGACTTTCTTATGGGCAGGAAGGTAGGGTAAGAATAGGGGGAGAAATGGGTCATAAGTTAATCACCATTGTTGAACTTCAATACTCTGATGAGTCACCTGAATTTTATACTTTTAGAGAAGGTAGGCTGACATGATTCTAGGAGTTAAAATAACAAAGTACATGTCTAAAATGCAGAAGCAAACTGGAGAAACCAGATGTCAGTTTTATCTTCGTTCTAGAAGACAGAGCCCAGCAAGTGAGGTCCTACTGGGTGGAATTAATTCCCTATCCTAGACAAGAACAAGAACAGCCCATGGTCACTTTAAAGCCATTTATCTCTAAGCCATGTCTTCCTGTATGAGAGTTGACCATGGGCTTAAATTCTCTTGGTAAGAAATTCCCAAGGATAAATCTTTTCCAGGACAGCTTTAAAAATGGAATACACTAAAATTGAAATTATTGTAGAATAACATTGTGATCATCGAGATTATGAGAAAAATACTTTAGAACAGAAGAAAATTCATGCAAACAATAACTAATTCTTACAATTTGGCATATTTTTAATTCCATACCTTTTTAACCTGCTAAATTTCATAGTATCTAAATCATTTTATATTCAGCATTTTGACTTTAAAAATCAAATTCAATGTTATTCCATATAAGGTAGAAGAATTATCTGATAAAAATTGTGACAATTCAAATTTTTCCTATTCTGAGTATTATTCTACCAGTTTTAAACTATTTAATAGTGTGTAAAATAACTTCACCAATAACACTGACTCTTTCTTAACAGGAAATGATGATTCATTACCACCAGGAAAAAAAATTAAAAAACAAAACATCTGACTTGCTTTCTTTGATGGAAGAAATAAAACCTGCATTAAAGTTTAAAACCCTTACCTTATATCACATAAAAGAAAATAAGATCTGAAATTGAAATAAAAAGGTATTTGTAGAAACATTGAGTCTTGGAAATATTCAGATTCCAAGTGAACTAGACTACTTTAAAAGGAAGAATGTAAGATCAAAGTCATGAGTAAGACTAAAGCCAAAATGTCACCTCATATAAAACAGGCCACCAGAGTTAGTATATTCCCAGAGTCTAAATATGAATAAAAAAAGACAAAGGCATGCCAACTACAAAAAAAGTCTGGAACAAAGTTACATTTTTGCAGGTTTTATGGAAACCCAAAGAGGGTGATTTGTATGCTTTATAAAGCATGTGTAACCAAAAGTTACTTTCATAGATATTAAATGAATCAGTTTTCCAGATTCAAAGCATCTGCTGTCCTAGAGTGAAAAAAAATAAACAAAGATAGACATCTTGATCACCATAAGATGTGGTTTACTTGTTCCATTTTTTATTTCAATAAAGCCTAATGCAAGTGATCCTATATTTTAGAAAAATCACTGAATAATAAGTGAAGGCTGTATATTGTACCGCAAAAATATATGCATCAGTGGACAAAATTCTGATTGAATAAAGTTTGGATTCCTATCTTTAATAAAGAAATAACAGTAATTTAGCTTATCTCAGAATGTCAAAAGTTTAGAATTGTCCTGTGATTCATGAATCATAAGTTGGAATACAAGGCCTTTAGAAATGTCAATCATTTCAGTGATCTGATAGGTGCTCCAGGTGCTCATTGTGAAACTTCACTTTCACTTTCTCTGAATTTCCCTCTGACCAGAATCTTCCATCAGGCACCTACACAGCTGACCAAGTAAGTCTGTTCCCTGACTTTCTGATTCAGCATAATTAATTTAATGCTCTGAGCTATTTTGGTATCTTTAATTTTTAGATGCAACAAGAAATGATGATTAATATATCTTATTGTATGTCTAACAGAACATAGACGATATTAAGGTTAGAGAGTTAACTTCTGTCTGAAACTTTCCTAAAGACTATAATCATATTTATTGTTCTTCTATAGTGCCAGAAATACTGTCCCATTCTCCTCTACCAGCCATTGCCTAGAGGTGCGTGTCTCTTTCTCTGAGAGTACCTAGGTTCACCAAAGTTTCCAGCCTCCCAGAAAGTGACAATTCTTCACCACATCTGAGGCTAAGAAGTCCATAAATACTAGAGTAGTGATAAAGGAAATGCATATATCAGGACCCACAAAACACAGCCCGCCTTAGTGGCCTGGCTCACGTCACAGATCTAAACCTAAGTCAGCCCACATCTACGGAAAGACCTCACTGTGTAGGAAACCTAACATACACCAGTCACAGGCCTCCATCTTAGCTTTACTTAGCGCACCTTACCCCGGAACACGAGGCCTGCTGGTCTTAACAGGAAATCCCCGACCTCCTGCCAATTATGCCGTTTCTAAGTTACTGCTTCTAATGTTCGATAAAACTTACTCTTTTTATTGATCAATGAGTTTATTTTTCATGATTCGATATTGATGCTGGTATTGGTGATCAATGTGTTTATCAGTGATTTTATTGATCAATGAGTGAAGCTTTTTCTTACTTGCAATACAGCATTATTCAAGGCAGATTAGCTTTCAGAACAAGCAGCTTTCTGGAATAAGGAGTGAAGACTATATTTATAGTCCAAATTCTTATATTCTACGATGGGTTAAACTGCAGAATTTCCAAAATCTCCCACCTAACCTTAGTTCATTTACATGTCACTTGGGGTTTACCACTGCAGAGCCTCCCACTGATCTGGAGCAAGGGGTGGAGAGGGAGAAGACTGTTCTCCTTCCCTCCATTCCTGATATGTATTTGGTCTGGCATCTGCCAGTCACCAAGGACCCGCCTATGGACTTCCTCCCAGAAGGGGCGGGAGTGAAATAGAGAGCACACCTTGGTGGCAGAGCTTGAGCAGCAGCCAGAGGAGACAGAGAGGCCAGGCTTAGCTAGCAAATTCAAGCAAGCCGTGAGCAATGAAAAATGGTTTCTCCTAATCCACCCTTTCCCTTAACTTAGTTCAGTTTCCCCGCTTTCATAGGGGATTTGCCCTGGGCTGGGAACTACAGCCCCCTGGAGCTACAACCACTCAGTAATTCTTATTGGATGGCATTTGGGTCACTGTCATTCAAAAAACAGAAGTTACAGTCTTTCATAAAAAAAAAATCATACCGTATTTCAGGATGTAGTTTTCAAAACTGCAGGTAGTAAGATCCAATTGAGACAACGAGAAAGAGAAACAAATAAAAGAAGAAAAATACACAAACATATGCCTGTATAATGTTATTTTGACATATACAATATATATATAGCATATATAATAAAATGTGAGTACATTTTATTATAAAGCTTTGTGTATGCATGTAGAGACTTTTTTTCACAATTCAGTAAAAATATAAAAATATGAGCTATAAAATCTTAAGTTTGCTGTCAAAACACAGCCTTTTGAATTATTCCAGCATGAAAATACACACTGGCATGAAACTCATCTTGAGTTTAGAGACAAATACATGTGTTTGTATGGTTGTTACAATTCTTCCAGCCTGTTGTCCCACAAAATATCTCTAGCTCTGAATGGAACCAAACCAAATCCAGCTAGCTTCCTCATCACTGCAGTAAAGGGAATTTTAATGCTCACTTTGGATTTAACAATATATCTACTTCATTACTCACTTCCCTCTAAAAACGTAACATAAGACCAGCACATTTCTAAATAGGAATTTTCGGTGCACTGCCTATTTAGAACACTCCATTCTTCCAAGAACAGATAAATCCATTTAACACAGACTAAAGGAAGAACCTCAAAGTATAAAATATTTACAAATAAACACGTTCTCATTTAGAGGACGCTTATTGAACACCTATTTGTGCGGACTCGTGCCAAACACCACTGACATGCAATATAAAGCTATGAACATTGCCCTTGAAGAGCCTCTTCACAGTGAAGAACACACATATAACCCAGAGCAACCAAATCACACAGGAAGTGCTATAATGCAGTATAGTAAAATGCTCACATTCAAAATGAAGAATAACTACTTCAGCCTCACAAATTTGGAAATGAATGTATAAGGTATTGAAGAGTAGGGAAAATATTGGCATCCAAGAAGGCAGAAAAGTATTCCAAGGAGAGGCATGAAAAAAATGAAATGGCCTAACATATTTCCTCATAAAAAATATCTCATAATGTTCACTGCTATCCACACCACAGTCACCAGCCTAGTCTAAGCCATTGACCTCTCTCACCAGGGCTTCTGTAATTCTCACTAACTTGTCTCCATCATCTAATCTTGCCTCCTTCAACCCTCAGCCATGAATCCCCCACATAGCAAAGTAATTCTTTATTTTTATTCTTTACTATATATTGGGTCTTGTCACTGCTGTTTAAAATCCATCAAGGGTTTCCAGGGCATGAAAATGAAATCCATATTTCTTATCAGAGCCTAGATAGTCTGCCCACTCCTGCCACCCCAAGCTCCTCACACTACTTAGCTGTGATATACACATCATCTTTAAACTCTTTCCCCCAACCAACTTACTTGCTTGTGAAGCCATATTTTTAAATGCTCACATGCATTTCAAAACCTACTTGGAATAATATTTTTTGAAGTTAGCCATTCATTCAGTACTTTCTTTTTTATCCTACTTGAAACACAATTTCAGAGAAAATGTGTCTGATTTATGACTTTAAGGGAATACCTATTTGTTTATTAGATGTGATTATGAAAGAAATGAAAGAAACAAAATTTCTTTAAACTTGGAATCATATTTGAATTGCAAAAGAGGTTTCCTGTACTCATGGACTAAATAATTCAGAAAGATCTTTCCAATGAGGATAACCAGAAAAACCATTTTTAAAACTTACAGACATAAGCTTGTAGGAAATGGAGAGCTAACAAGGTCATGCAGAATTATTAGGCTAAGATTTGGGAGACAATGGAAATCCAGAGACATAAGTCAGGATTTGAGACCACTTTCTTCTTGGACTTAACAATTATTCCAGTGGCAGGAGGGTAACAGGGAAGCTGAAAGGTTGACCATGTTTATGGGGTGAAAGAGATGAACGTGAGTCTAGAGGTGTTTTTCTAAACTCTTGTGCATGGGTAAGGAGCTGAAGGATTACATAACAGTGGTCTACCAGACCTTACAGGGATTGCATCCCAATTTTGGATAATTCACTCATTAAAATTAGGTTAAGGGTACCCCCAGGAGGTCTAAAACTATAAATGTCAGGCCAAAGAGAACAAAAGCCCTCTCTGATAAAGATAACACCATCCTAGGCCTCTTACAATTTCTCTAATTTTTCAAATATAATGTCTGTCTTCCAGTGAAAAATAATCAGGCCTATGAAGAGATACAATGACTCGAATGAGATTTAGTGGAAGTAATAAAACTATTGACACAGATCCATTTTCTGGAAAAGAAACAAAAGTACCAAAATATATTAAACTCTGGTAACTAAAATATAAATGTTAAAATTTCTAAGATAGCTAAAGGAATGGTAAATTCTTTATAGTAAATTCCAAGGTTATGAAAAGCAAAAAATTATAGTAATAAAAAGTCTAATGAAAATAAAAGAGAGGAAAGAAAACATCAAACAAATGAAACAGAAAACAAATAGTATATTGCACTTAAAATAAAACATATTTGAAATTATAATTAATGTAAATAGATGATGTAATTTAGATAGATAATCCATCTAAATAAACAATGTTTGTCAAAATAGGTGCAAGAAGAGACCACAGCATGCTGGAAAGAATGAGAGGGAGAACAGAGGTCCTCGAGTTAAAAAACAAACAATGCCATTTGATAGATTTGTAATGTTTTGAGAAAATTACATCATCAATCTGGGTATCTCTTTGCTTTCTGTAAAGTGGCAAGTAACATACACATAACTCATATCTCCAGGGACAGTTAGGTGGTGAGTTCACTTAGGTAAGTCCCCTGATGTAGTGCCTAGCATACTGTAATGTGTCTCTCTTCTTTCCCTGTATGATAAACATATTAAGAAACACCAAGTTTTCTTATAATCAGATTCACTTTAAGTAGAGTGCATCTTTAATTTTAAAGTAAATTTACATGATTAGGTCTACTTAGCTCTAAAGAGGAACAGAGCTATTATACTGACTAATTGGGTCGTTGAAGTACATGGCATGCAGCTTGATACATAATTAAAGTAACTAATATGTCCTAATACATTCCTTTAAATGTTTTATCAAGGTTGTTGGCTGAATGTGGAAAGTAAGTGTGATTTGCTCTTTGTGGGTCAGATTTCGTTATATAAACATCTCAATTTTAATCAGGCAGTTATTATGTTAATATATTCCATTAACAGCAGATATTTATTTTCCACACCTAACAATCTATAATCTTGAAAACTAATTCAAATATATCTTTTTATAGCAAGTCTGTGAAAACTGTGTATATTCATTAAATTAAGGATCACTTTGCATGCCTGCCCAACCAAATTGTATTTTGAAATGATACAGGATAAACAACAGATGTGTCCAATATATATTTTTCTTCAGTTGCTAAGGCAACATTTTTCAGTCTTTAAAAGAATGAGATGATACAGAAACAAGACCAGGAAATAATTTATCTGGGCTCTTGATTCAATAAGGTACCCTTCATATTTTTGCCACAATAATGTGGCCAGTATGGTTCTGAAATGTTTTGATATTATATTATCTATGCTAGATTTAAGAAGTTTTATTATTTTGTCAATACAACAAGTTCTTCTGTTGGCACACTATGAACAGCTGTCTATATATTTCCACCTCTAATTCACTGCTTATTGTTTACCTCCTCAAAGGAGATCTGACACAGGTCTCAGCATTTCTCAAGCCGAGTGTGTAATTCTGAGGGTGACCAGGATAAAAGCCTGAGAACTGCAGATTCCAAATCATCAGAAAGACCCAGATATCTGTTTTCTCATTCTTTTCTTATTCAGGAAATCCTTTTTTATTCCTATCCATTCCTGATTACTGTCCACCCTTGTAAATATGTATATTCTCTCTCTCTTCAATTCATACAAGTTCACTCAGTGCTTTGGCTTTTTCTTTAATTCCTCTTAGACTACCTGAGGGGAAGATTCTTACCAGTACATTTTACAGTAACATAGAAATTACAATTTAAACATTATTTTCATTTTTCTTGGTGGGTCATGTGGGATAGAAAGAAACATGGGACCTCCTCCTCCTCCTCAAAGTGAGAAAGTTCTTGGATCCAGTGTGTGGCTCCAAGTTCTTCAACTAAAAACTCCCAGCACAAACTGAGGGAGTTTGTGAGAGGAGAACCATCTCCTTTAACATAAAAAGCACTTCCAAAGCTAGGCAGTATCAGTCAATAGAAAGGCAGAGAAATTAACCCTGATTCCAGAAAGAATGCAGTTAGCTAACACATTCGGCCTTATTTCTTGAATGTCACTTAGGTTATTTTAGTATTTAATAGAAGACATATCAGAACTGTATTACAAAAAGGTGGTGAGAAGGAATTTTAAAATGGTGTCAGAATCAACGTGCTGAGAACATATAAAGCAAATTTAGGGTTCAATATTCCAAAACATGTTTCAGAAATTGTTTTTCCAAACAAACAAAAAAATTTTCCATAAAAGGTATGATTTTATGTGAGATTGTGTGATATGAATAGTTCTTTTCTGAGATCCTTAAAACTTGAAATAAAGCCGCCATGATATCTCAGCTGCTACACATATTTAACTGTGTAGAGTCTATTTTGAAGATTTCATTATCCTATTAAATGGTCTCCTTTGCTCTTGGAAAATAAAAAGTATATATATATAAACTAGTTAAAATTGCCCCTCAATAAAGTGTATTCGATGCTAAGTTTGAGAGGGTGAATATTACGTATCACTATTAAAACATTAAGACCTTTAAATGTTGTGCCTCAAACACATCACTCCAAGAATTTATAAGCAATAAACTACATCTTTTCTTTATCATGAAAGTTTTATAAGTGGAGACTGAAAGATGTGCAGCATATTTTGAAGACTTCTCATTTGCAAAGCTCAGTAATGGGAGAAGAGAAATGATTTTTCCATCTGTTAGTTTTTCAGATAAAGTTTACCATGTGTTCTTAGAGATGGAATTTTATCAATGGCATTTTCCCTAATATTTATTATTTCTTCTAAATAAATCATTATTTCAATATTTGGAATAGAACAAGACATCTGGGAATAATAATAATAATAAAATTATTGTGGCAAGGTTAACAGACAATACTAAATCTGAGCTAATCTGTTCTGTGGATTAAATTCAAAAGAGAAATAAGACAATATTGACTAGGGAACCAGAAATACAAGAATCCATTCCTTTGAAACAAATGAAAATAATCAGCAAGAAAAGATAAGAGAGAAAATAATGGAAGAAGCAGGATTTAAATATCTATTTGGAAGATAATTAAACTAGAAAGTCCAATTACTCTAATTCACTTAGAACAATTCAAAAAACTCACAAACCCATCAATTTTTCTAAAAAGTTCTATAAAACACTGTTGGTCCCTCCCTGCTTCTGACCCGCAGATAAGGGAGGAGACACAATGAGATACTGAAGATCTGAAAGGACCAGCCAGGGAACTCGAGGCTTAACAGCTCAAGAGTAATGCCGAAAAGGCACTTCTCATATTTATTGAGCAAATGAACTTAAAATGAACTTAAACATCATTATCTGGCCTTGAGTCTAGCCCAAGGACACGACGCTCCTCAAGGATACTGAAACCAAGTGAGGGTGGCTCCGAGCCGTGGGAACTGTTTTGGTTCTCATCATTCTATTTTTGATCACACATCAAGAGTTGTAGGAAAAACAATCAAGTCATGTGTATTTGTACATTTGATTTCTATATTACTTGACTTACGTATTAATCCCATTAATCCCACATTTCCCCCTTTTCTTTTAAGTAGCACATAGATATAATAGAGAATATAGCAAGTAGACAGTTTCTAACAGAAGGCTTTTAACATAGTTTACTTCTCCATATTCTGCAGTATAAAATAAGTCTACTTCTTGAATTTACGTGAAGTAAAATAAAGATAGAAAATAAATGTAGTACAATTAGAAGGTAATCGCAGGTGAGCAGGTCTATGCCTATAGACTGAGTTTTGATCTGAGCTGGGCAAGGACGACAAAACAGCTGTGCATACAGAAGATTTCTCTCAAAACTGGGGGGGTGAGGTTCTAAGCCTCACCTCTGTTGGCCCCCAATTTCTCACCTGATGGCCCCCCTGCGACTGTGCCTGTCTTAGGTTGTTCCTCCATTGAGGAATCTTACCCATCTCTGGCTAACCAGCCATCTGAGAGATGTAAAGTTGGTAAGTGAGAGAGAAATAATATTCTTTGAAAAGGTTTGTTTTCCATTTCTTTACAGATTTATGCCCCGTGGCCTCTATGTCCAGCCCTTGTCTTGGGGTATCTGCCAGTTGAAAGGATTATGATGCACAGTAGTTTTAAGCATGAGGCACAAATTCTAGCAAAGAGCTGAATTTAGAAGGAAAGAAGAAAAGCTATAGAAGTAACAGACAGAAGAAAATATAGGAAGATTGATTATTTCTTTAACATAATTTCCTGTAGAGTAACGTAAGCATGTATATATTTTAACAAACTACTAATTAAATTACATACACACATTAACAGAACAGGAATGCAGATACATAGCAAAAGCAGACCAACAATTACCAGCCATATCCAATGAAACCAAGAAAACCAGTTAGGTAACCCAGGCATTTGTGAAAACTTATTGACAATATGATGGATATCATTTAATCAATTTTGAATAGTTTAAGAAAAATTAGACAAAAAAACAACACATTCCTGGAAACTGTTCACATCCCATATGTTCTTTTAACAGCAGATAATCCATAGTAGCACGATTCTGAAGCACCACAACTAGCACTTCTAGTTCTTGACTGAGTTCAGATAATACAGAAGCAGTCAAATTTGTTGTCTCACTGTATGCACAGGCCAGCTTATATATTTCCTTTTGCATTCCACCGACAAGTCCAGGAACCAGCAGGATGAATGCAGCTGCAACTGCAACAGAGGCGGGAGCTAAATGTTTCAAGCTGTTCTTACAATCAGACGGCAGAGCTTGGAGAAATCTTTCATGACTATTTCTGGGATAATCTATTAGAGCAGGAAACATGCAATCCATGCCACATATACCTTGATAATGTGAAGAGAGGGTTTAGGGTGTGAACTTGTACCACCTGCCCTGCCCTTAAGGTGGGCTGGGTTGTTGTCTGTTTGCTAGGGCTGTTTACAGTGAAGTCACAGGTTATGCTGAGATACCCTTCTTTATTTGCTGAACACTCAAACATTCCAGGCCAAGTTACTCCTGGCCTTTTGAGCTTTAACTGATCTCACTGAAGAATGACTCTAGAGCTTAATGTTTAACACTGAGTTTTGGTAGGGGGTTTCCTTGCATGTAGTTGCATTGCTCTGACTGCAAATATCTTGCCTTGCTTTTTCCGGAGGCCCTCACCCTACTCACTCTGTCTAGCTCACGGTCCCTGTGTCATTCCCCCCTCTACAGACAGAGATCCTAGCTGCTGCTAGGGAAAAGGGGCGATGACCGCTCTGGCTGCTTCATGCTGAGAGGGGGGCGCATAAAGGGTGCAGTTAGGTCTCAATTGGTAGTCAGCTGAGAGGGCCTCGGAAAATTGGGGCTTCCATCTTGGGTTCCATTTTTGTTACTATTTGCAGTTTTATGGCTTCTAGGCAAGATAGAACAAATCGTGTTATTAGGTTAAGTAACAACACCTGGAGTTGGATTTTCCTTTTTGGAGTAACTTGACAAGATTAAGAATGCATGGATGAATATGAGGACTAGAAACTGTAAAATTTTAATTGAAATGATAGGAGAAAACTAAAACATCTGGAGAATCATAGCTAGATATTTTGGGAAACTAGAATTCTAGATCTAGTCCATGTCCCAATGACTAGTATTAGGATTTAGTATAGATAAGGCTGCATTATTGAAACAATACAATTTTCTAAAATCACCCTCTTTTTTATTAGAAGTAACCAGATTAAGAAAATAATTAACACTTGTCTCGATTATTTGCATAAGTGCAGCAAGAAGAGCAATTGATCTTTTACATTTGCTTTGCTGGAACTTTTTACAAGGAATTTCAGATTGGACTTTTAAAGGCCTCTCAAGGCCAGAAAGCCAAGCCAGATTTGCCATCAGGTTTTGCCTGCAGTACCTGTAGATTTGGGTGAATTCCTCTCTTCTTGAAGTTCCCAAGACATTTCTGAGGTTTCTGCACCTGCCAGGAAGTGACCTTCTTTACTCACCTGGTAAGGCTGCTGGGAATCCTGTAAGCAAGGTACCAGGCCAGTTCTTCCGAAGGGCTCTGTTGGCTTTATAAAGTCAACCTTAGTTCCTTAAGTTGTACGTTCATATCTGAGTTTACATACATGTCTTTCAGGTATGACATTCCAGTCAAAGTCTTGGTAATATAACCAGTGTTTTTAATTGGTCATGTTACAAGGAAAGCAGATTCTTATTGAGTTTATGCAAATAAACATGCTGCTATAAAATATAAAAATACTCACTGAAAGTTTTTAAATTCTGGAGGGTCAGGCAGAGAGAAAGATAAATGTTTTAATTCTTCTTATAAAGGTATTGTCATTTACTAAACTGCTGTCAGTCAGCTTAAGAGAAAAAGCTTAAAACACTTTATCAGCAACATTTGAAACAAAAAGCCATAGAATCATTTTCTTTAGTTTTTTAATCTTATGTAACTAATACTTGCTTTGTTGAATCTAGTTCTTTACCAGTTTAGAAGTAATAAAACAGTGACTTCATATGACAAAAGACTTGCAAATGACAATGGTTAAAGATCTGATGAGAGCTTACTATAAGACAGCTGACATAAGAAAATTTGGATATTTTTGTAACATGAAACATTCAGTAACAAAGTTTAGCATAATTCTTTTTTAAAGTGTTTTCTAGGTAAATATGTATTAGATAAATAAGCCAAATTAGCCAAATATTTGCCTTGATGAGGAGAAAAAATTCCTCTGACATGTTCCAGGGGCCCTCTGGAAAATATTAGAGTGAACTAGATGTAAAAACACCGTTTTGAATTTGATTTTGGGAAACTGTCAGAAAAATTTTAAGGCACTTGCCTAAATAGCCTAAATAGAATCATAAGTCATTATGAAACAATATTTATCTATTGAACCAGAACAACAGTAAAAAATGTTAAAGGCAAATAAAGAAGGTTACACAGTTCTTAGCAAAGCTTAGCTTTTAGTCCTTTTAATATTAAATTTCATTTTCTTAAATACTCAGACAACTCACTGAGGCTTTATGCATGAGAAACTGTTTTGATAAAACAATTAGAAAACCCTTTGCAATCTTTCAACATTAAAGGTAGACTAATAAACCTTTGTTCTTTTAACAAACATTCTAGTTTTGCTTTGTACTTGATATCAAGACATATTTGCTTTAATTTCACATAGCATGACTATATCAACTTTTTTACAAACTTTTTACAACTTCCCTTTTACATTCAGTGTTCTCCCTCTTTAAATAAACAGCTGTAGTTTTGAACAGTTACCTTCTTTTACCCTCAACAAAACGAATTTCCATTCCTATACCTTCTCTTATTAAACACACATAATTTTAGCAAATAGAGATGTTTTCTTTATTACTTTAAGTAGCTTTAATTAGACTTTATAACTATTAGGAACTTTCATTTTCAGTGAACACTGAGAAGTTGGCTATTGTAAACCATTACATTAGCATTCTTTAGATTAACAAATTTATGAACACACTTTATAATTTCTGGAACCATGTACTTTACAGTACAATCTCTAAGCACAAAATATATTTACTTGGCAAAACATTAAGGTTTTAGGTTACCACAAAGATTCTCAGGCTGTTTGTAGGTATACACACTGAACACACTGTAATACATTAACACACTATTGTTAAGATGTTTACTTGCTACACTTATTTAGTTGACTTGTTCCTAACAATTATGCTTACAAAACTTTTACCAAACAATGGACAAAGTTAAGCCTCTCTTTAAGCATTTTTTTCTTGAAAGATTTAACAGATAACATCAACTTCAGTGACTTTAGGTAAACTTAGGCAGCTGATAACCATAAGGACATGTATGTTTTAGTTCAACTTAAATTAAGCATTAATGTTCAATATATTCTTTTAGAATTTTCTGGAAGTTTTAGAATGCCCAATTTTCACAAGCACTTGTTTTTAAATCAATTTTTATTAATACCATCCAGAGGTAGAAAAATATTTTTCATTTACACACTTAGACACACAAACATGCAGACTGAGATGTAATGACTACAGTTAGCAACACTTTTCATAAAAGAACATATACACAGACAGATAAACTGATACAAAGATTTGAGTTACTAATATTCAATTGCCTTCTTTCTTTTTAGCTTACTTGATTAAAAGTATCTCAATTTTCAAGAATATACTCTAAGGGTGAGTAGTTTACGTAACTGGGTTAATGTTTGGATGGCCCCAAACTCAAAGGGCCAGTGAAGGCTCTGAACTGATAGGGATTATGTGACCTCTCACTGCTGGAGCCTTGATTCGAGTCACTAGCCTATTTTGCTTCCCTGGGGCTGCAGAAAAGGAAATGCCATAGCCCCAGGATGACTGCCTCTAAGGAAAGGAGTCAATAGAATGGAGCCATTTACATGTTGGTCTGTGGGTTCAGCTTGATTATTTTATGGACTTCATTTACATTGCACAGGAGAAAGTGGCACAAGCCTAGGAGGACTGCTTTGAATGGGGAGCAAGGGAACTTTTTGCTAAGGCCAGAGATAAAATTCAGAGGCTGCCGTGGACATTTATGAGGGGTCTATACTCTTAAACACCAGTTTCTTCCACTGCCTGGTAATTATCCTGCTAGTCACCCACTGCAAGGAATCTGATCTGTGAGACAAGAGGTCGGGGATCATCTGTGTCTCTCATAGGCAGCAGCCTAGCCGGAGGTTCACTCAGCACATTCGGATTGATCAGCTGGAGCTGAGATCCAAGGACTACTGTCTATTAATCCATTCTGCCCTCGAGTCTGCAAATTAGGATGGGAAAGTAGGAAATCGGCTCAGCCACTCCCCGACATTCCTGTCCGTCTGGAGGTGGGGGATCAAGGAGCGCAGACACCGGGAAACTTTCCACCCAAGACTTAAAGACAGGTGGCCAGTGCTAATCATCTTTTAAGTCTCTAACGGGTGCCCAGACACATTTTGATGAAATAAAAAAGTGCAGTATTAAGTCAGGAATAAGAGCGAAGCATAGATCTCCTACCTTGTGGTGGTGCGCATCGGGTTCCATGAAATTGATGAAGTTAGAAGAGAGTTAGGGACACTCCCTGCCTCACTCAGAGGCCAGGGAAGCCTCCGAAGTTATTCTGGATGAACTCCCAAAAATGATGCTGGGGTTCTTGTTTTCAGAGTCGAAGAATGAACTTAGCAAATAGTCAAAGTAGGAGAGCTAGGGGGAGGCTTTTATTTAGAGATAAAGTGAAAGGACAGAGAGAACTCCTGGCTTACACCAGGAGGGGACAAGAGAGCCCTGGGCACATAATTTTGACAAATGGTAGGGCTGTTTAACATTCCTTGAGGAAGTACTTGCTATTGGAATCTTTCTGAAGGAGCTTGTAAATTTAAGGAGGGTACAGTAAAAGCGAAATTTTCCCTATCTGCTAAAGCTAAAGGAATTGTCAAAAAAAAAAACAATCTTTAAGATCAATGATAACCATGTCCCAGTCTTTCAGAATCATAGCTGGAGAAGGGAGGCCTTCCTGTAAAGGACCCATAGGTTTAAGGACTGCATTAATTTGTCTTAAGTAATGTAAGAGTCTCCATTTTCCAGACTTCTTTTTTATGACAAATACAGGGGAATTCCAAGGGCTTGTGGAAAATTCTAATCTATTTAGCTGAAGCTGTTCTTGAACTAATGTGTGCAAGGCTGCCAGT
This sequence comes from Smutsia gigantea, assembly GCA_032199065.1. Taxonomy (NCBI): domain Eukaryota; kingdom Metazoa; phylum Chordata; class Mammalia; order Pholidota; family Manidae; genus Smutsia; species Smutsia gigantea. The sequence goes on from JAVSCE010020692.1 coordinate 92,592, forward strand.
TTTTCTTTATTGAGGGGCCATTGATCCACCCAAACAGGTACAGGGATAATGTTTCCCTGTCTGTGAGCCTTTTTGAAATCTCTTAATACATTATTTCAATCAGCTTGTTTAAGGGTTCCCTGTGGAGGCAACCAGTAACAATATTTTTTAATATATTTGTGAGGTTGAGCAAACTCCTTTTTAGAAGTTTTCACTCCTGATGTTTTCAGGAGGGCACGGAGTAATTTTAAATAATCCTCCGGTTTAGCTGCTTTAGTTTCGTTTTGGCCCATTATACTGTCCCTGACGTCTCGACCCTATCCCTACGTTTGTTTTCCAGGGAGTCTTACCAGATCGACGATCTTTGGAGCTTCCCCGCTCTGAGTTTCAGAGTCCCTGTCGTGTCGGGCGCCACTTGTCGGTCTCTCCCTGCTTCTGACCCACAGATAAGGGAGGAGACATGATGAGATACTGAAGATCTGAAAGGACCAGCCAGGGGACTCGACGCTTAACAGCTCAAGAGTAATGCCGAAGAGGCACTTCTCATATTTATTGAGCAAATGAACTTAAAATGAACTTAAACATCATTATCTGGCCTTGACTCTAGCCCAAGGATGTGACGCCCCTCAGGGATACTGAAACCATGTGAGGGTGTCCCCCAAGCCATGGGAACTGTTTTGGTTCTCTCTCATCATTCTGTTTTTGATCACACATCAAGAGTTGTAGGAAAAAGAATCAAGTCATGTGTATTTGTACATTTGATTTCTATATTACTTGATTTATGTATTAATCCCATTAATCCCACAAACCACACAGGAAATATTACACTTTTTACTTTCAAGCTACTATATATTTAACCCTAAAGGAATGCTAGAAGTATTTTAAAGTGGGGGTTGAGGGACATTTGCGGAGTTATTGGGTGCAATCGAGTCCCATGTTCCCACACAGAAAGGAGAAAAAAATAAGGAAGGAAATCACAGGAAGGTGAGGAGGTAGAAGGTGAATGAGGTAAGGAGAGAAAATGAAGCAGAGAGAGAAACGACATCAGAAGTGCAATACCACGAGGTAATACAGATAAACCGTCAGCAAATTTGATGAAGAAAAAAAAGAAGAAATGCGGCAAATAAACTATTATCAGTCCACAAATTGACCCCTGAACAAAGACGACAAAGAGCAGTTGAAGAAAGAGACAAAGTGCTCCAGATTTTAGAGGCCAGATTTAATAAGTAAGAGAACTTACTTCTGAGGCTTGTCTAATGCCCCAAGACGAGTACATCTCTGCATCTGCCAGCCAAGATGGTAACGTTCATCTAGACGCCTTGACTGGGCTCAGGCCCGTATGCCTGTCCGAATGGTCTCAACAACACATTACCCTTTTAAGGCTGTGTCCTTTAAAATGGGAACAGTGTGCAGAGCGTACCTTCCAAGAACAGGGAAGGCTGAGGAACCGCCAACTGACCCACCAGCTCTCAGGTCAACCAGCGGTCACCACCTCTCCATGACCTCCTCCAACAACTGAGGAATTAAAAGAGAAACCTAACTATATCCAAAGATTTTCCTCAAAACAACAATAAAAAAATATGTAACTACCATGTAGACCTTTACAACAGTAAATTTGAGATTCCATCTAAAACCTTTTTTTTTTAGAAAAATATTAAACTTTCAAAGAATAGCAATGTCCACACTCTGGAAAGTAAAGGAGCAGAGATAAGCTCTCAAAACCATCATGCAAATGCAAGATATTACTGTCAACTTCTACCAAACTTTCAGAAAGGGTATATTTTGTATTAGGAAAATTATTCCAGAGCAGAGAAAATTACATGCCCTAAGTTAAGTGCCAGAAACGCTGTTAAGACTCAAAGATAAGCAAAGAGAAGTACCAAAGGCTCTCTATTCTGGAACCCTTCAAGCATTGGTATACGCCATTATGGCACTTCCCAACACAACAAGACCAAAACAAAATAAAAATGAAAACTGCACAGATATAAACTGTGGAAAGAAACAATATTTTCCAAATTGTTACTCTATTTAACAAATGCAAGAAAATAGTATGTTAAACAAAAATAGAATTAAGGGTAGATTTTAGTCAAGTAAACATGAAATTGGTGAATTTCTTATACAGCAGTACTAGGAAACAATTAGTAAATCCATTATATAAAAGGAATCCTTATAAAATAGCAATGAAATGTTTTTTAAAGTCATAGCAATACATCTGAAAGGAAAGATTCAATAAGAATATAAAACTCAGTTGAAGGATATTAAAAACTTACAATATATTAGAGGTACAGAACATGGCCTAGAAAGATCTTCAGTATTTTAAAGACATAATTCTTCTCAACACACACTCAGTGAGAATCTGAATATTTTTTAAAACAAAACTCAACAGATTAATTACCAACTTTAATCCAAGAAAAAAATAATGCTGAAACTGGCAAAAAACCTTTGAAGAGAAAAATGAGAAAGGATTTGCTCTGCTGAAATTTAAAACAGGGTATAGAAAGATAAAATTTTTTAAATATTTTGATTTTGGTGAATATCCAAAAAACATATCAAAGGAACAGAATTAAAAGTTCAGAAGTACACTTGTGCATTTATTTGAATTTCAAAGATAATAAAAGCAACTTTTCACATCAATAAGCAAAGTAAACTATTCGATCATTCATGATGACCTGGCTCTCCGTTGGGGGAAAAGTAAAATTAGATCATCACACTATTCACAGAAATAAACTCTGTGAATTAAATTTCTAAACAGAACAATTTGAAAAGAAATATAGAAATGTTAAACTGAAACATTGGTTAATTTTTGTCCTTGATGTCAGGAAAGCCTTCAGAAACAAAATGGTAAATGCAAAATTATAGAGAAAAATGTTTGTAATGTTAACTACAACTAAGTTTAAAACCTCTGCATGACCAAATACATCTTAAATAAAGTTAAACGATAAGTGAAAAACCAGGACAAAAATGTTAAATGGATAAAGAAAGTATTTCCACAGTACATAATCCAAAAGGTGGGGACAGGTAGACACTCTCTTGTCAGTAAATTCATGAAAGAATATGAATCACAATGAGTTGTATTTGCCATTGGATTAGCAAAAATGATAGTTGAAAAAAGAATACTCTAATATTCTGATGGTGGAGGTTTAAATAATACAGCCACACTGACCATCTCTATTAATATCTAAAATTCTGGACCCAGTAATCACAGATGATTATGTACATATGTGCAAACAGGAGCAAGTACAAAAGAATTTTTTTTAATCCTGATTTCTATCAATAGAGATGGCAAAATAATCTAAATAGCTCTACGTTGAAATACACTGCAGCAGTAATAAGTAACACAATAATATTGCATCGATATATGGAACAGCTCCTCAAGAAAGTTATAGCAAAATATTTATAACATTTGTGCAATAGACACAAAACATTTTTCTATGCATTTATATGTATCTAAATTATGTAGAAAATAATACTGATAAGGTGGTCTCTTTAAGGAAGAAACTAATTTTTAAGTAAGTATGCAGACTTTTGGGTTATCTTCATGGTTTAAATTCTTTAAATGGAAAAATAGTCAATGAATTATTTTTGAGATTAAAAAATTTTTAATCATTTTGTAAAAAGTAGGGGCCAGGGGAAGACAATACGAAATTAAATCCAGCAGGCATTTAATAAGCTTAGAAATATTGCAGAAATTGTGTCCCATTTATTTAAAGAAAACTATCAATTCATTTTTATATAGCTATCCACATAAATCATGTTAAATCAAGGCCATATTTTCATGCATGGAGACTAATCATAAGCATTTGAGGCTATTATTTATGCCTCCAGTTGGAGTATACACAGCACATTTGGGACTGATCTTTAATGCTATAGCAGGGCTTTTTGCAATTAAAGAGAGTTAATGGAAACAAAATCGAACTTAAATGACTCTTATCTTTGCTCTGAAAGACCCAAGGGAAAAACATACAGTTAAAAATGTTACTCTTCAGGCTAACTGACTATCATAATATTGTCCAACAGAACAAGACACAAGTTTGTCATCTACTTGGAACAAGTGACTTACTTGAAGGAGGGTGAATATATTAATAAAAGTTGTGTTCCCTGAGGAAGTACAAGGGAGGTAAAATAGTGTCAGCATCCCCTGAGGAAACTGTTTTTGTGATTGTGAGGTAATTTTTCAAGGTTTTATCAGAGTTTTCTGTAACAATTTCAATTCAAGCAGTATTTATTTAGTGCATTTGTCTTAAGTGAAATAAGCAAGATTCCTGAAAATCTGAAATTTATAATCTGGTTGTGAAGAAGCAGCCTTCAAGTACAAAATAATTAAGGAATATTAGGAGATAATATATTCTCAAGTGTTAATGGATGTTATGAATTATTTAATGCTATAATAAGTCCATACTGGAATGAGCTATTGTTCTCTGGAATATCAATTCACTGAATAAATTGAAATGAGACTTAAATTCTTATGGTCAAATCATTTACATAAATTTTGATCTCTACCATATCCGTTTCCAGAGGACATCCATCTTGAATTGGCTAATTTCAGTATGTATCAGGGAATTCATGTTAGGGGACAGCTCGGAAGATTCTTGTCTGGGTCAAAATCTGCCTCCCTACCGTTATCAGCTATGTATGCAATGCTACCACACCTGGGACAAACAGAAAAAAAATGCATATTATCTTGCTTTTAATATGCTAATCTTCAAAAGCTCAAACACTTCCCCACCCCTGCAGTTTTCTAATCTCCAGGACAAACTTTGCCTTTATAAACTTCCTCATGTGGCCATGAGCTGAATCCCCTTTTCATCCTGGCCATACTCTTCCCCTAGGGTTTTAGTCTTTCTGATTCTCAATATGTTGGTTACAACTCCCTTTGCTATATTCAGCAGAAACAAACCTGAGTTTTATTGCCAGAAAGTATGGGGATGGAGAAGTAGTTAGAAGAATGCAGGGAATTCTTCCTACACCAATGTGGGGAATTCATCTTACCCACAGAATGGAGACCCAGGAAGCCAGCATGAACCAAGGCTCTCCTGCCTCTTTACCTTCACCTCTTTATCTGTATCTTTTACCTCTGTATCAACTATGTCTTCTTCCTTGTTCTCTTCCTGCCTTTCTCTTTCCTTACTAACTGGTTCTGCTGGCTAATTTTAATGTTATTCTAGAGATTCTCACAGCTGGATATTTAGATATTATAGTTCCAGCTCCCCAGAACTTTTTCCAAGTAGTCCTTTCCGGAAAAGGATTCTGACGTGGACCAGTTGAGATGTGAAGGCAACCTCTGGTCTGCCCAGTCCATTCTGGCTCTAAGAGGTGGGGTTGTGTTGTTCAAAATGACTGGTAGAGGCTCTGCCTGGGATTGGGGTGCAGATAAGAAAATCACAAGTTGGGCAGATGACTTGACATGTGGATCTCATACAAAACTCCAGGACTGATGGAAGCAACATTACAGTAGCAAAACATGATGTCAGAAATGAAATTACTGTATTTCATTTTACAGATTAGGAAACTGATATATAGAGAAATTGAATGTCTTAAAGTTGTGTGGTTAGTTTCATATTGTGTGGCTAGATAACAGTGGTAACACATTTCTTCTGAATCCCATTATATCCCCCTTAGAATGTGTTCATGGGGAGATTTCTCTAACAAAAACTTCTCCCACTAAAATCTGAGAAAAGACCATGAGGCCTAATGATGTAAAGGAAGGAGAGAAAATAATCAAATCTCTTGTATGAAAATTATTTCATGGTGAAATGTTACGCTAGGACTCTTATTTGCATACAAAATGTCAGGTACATGAAACCTCACCTAACATACACATAGAGGAAATTCTAAATTATTCTGATATTTTTAATTAGATAATTGACATTTCTCTGTTGCAAGCATCCTAAATAAATTGGAAAATTGTTGGAGACATTCAATAATTTTCAAAAAATGCAAGGTTAAAATCGTTTTAAGTTGTTTTCTATACCAATTTTTATTTTTATTTTTACTTTTTTCTTGTCTATATTTTCTTATTTTCTGTACCATCGATGCTCATAGTTGGGGCCTTGATCCTGGAGGGACTGTCCTTCCCAGAACTAGTTAACTGCCAGAGATAGCAAACTACTCCCCTGTGCTACACAAACCAGTCAATCCAGAGCCCACATCCCCAGCTATCTCTTTTATCAAATTCCCACACCAGCCGTTAATCCCCCTGCCCCGCATCACACTGGGGTCAGGTACCAGACAAGCTGATACTACTACTACAATTCCCACTAACATTATTAAAATTATCCATCCTAAATTTATTGAACATACATATCCTGCCTCACCGGTGCTTCCCTTCAAAACTTCAAAAGAGGCTCTAGACCATGCCCCTCCTTTCCTCTTCTCCCTCCTGGCCAAATATCCCTTGTCCTTCCTCATTGAACTTAAATGGCATGGCATTCCTCTTCTTTGTAGGCATCTGCAAACATAAATGTCTTCCTTTATGACAATCATCTCCACGTCTGCTGTTCTACCATACCTAATTGAAGAAAATCCCAGGTACATTTTAAAACACTTCTTAGAGATTTGGATTGAAAAAAATTGTGAAACCAAAAAACTCGATAATGGTAGATACCAGTCCAAAAAATGTATTTTCCTGGCTTACAATGGAAAAACTCCTAAACACATTAAAATATATCTACCTGTCCAGTTTCTTAGACTTCTAGAAAATAAATTGCACAAATTCCTTTCAATGTGTTTTAAGTTTATCGACCTCTCAGGTAGTGTGCTTTTATAGTTAACTGAAATCCCTTAATCTTACTTAAGATCTGTGTGATCAGTTTTATTGTCTCCTTCAAGGCCAGAAGCAGTTAGTCTTCACTATGAGTTCTCTGACTGAAAGGAAAAAAAGAGAGGCCAATTCTTCTCTCTCTCCTTTGTTCTCCCGAGGAGCTAGTTTAAGGTTTGGATTTTAGGGAGACCGGGCAGCTGGATTGTCCAGTGTATATGCCATTCCACCTAGGAACCGTGACGAGGAACAGGGCTCTTCTCTAACCTTAACATCTGAATGAATAACAGACACATCTATAGGATTCATCATTCAGGTTTTCACTTGTAATAAAGCCACAACACAATTCAAGTTAAAGGTGAAAGAGAAAGAAAAACATGATCACACAGATCATGACAGATTGTTTCCTACCTAGTAAAATCATATTTGATCTGTAAGATGTGTTTTGACCACCCATTGGACACTTAATGTTTCACTATTACACTTTGAATTTTAATTTTATATGCATTTTAAATAATGAAAGGGAACATTTAGAGTCACTTTTCATTAAAATATTAAATTAAAAAAATAAAATGTAACTTAGATATATTTAAGAAATATTGTAGTTATTTTTCTAAGCTGAAGGTTTCCTGAGAATGCATGTAAAATTACTTCAGCAATGCCAAAGCCAATGGGCTCCATTCTCATACAGTATCTGACCCAGTGATACGCAAGGATGTGCCGCATGTAACAGTGCACACACTTAACCCAGTCTAGGAGGAGCCGAGGAAGGCTTTGCTAAAGAATCACATTGAAGCTGAGGTCTGAAGGTTAAATAGCAATCGGTATGGGGATGAGGAAGTAGAGAATCGTATAAAGTAATACAGTCATGAAGAAAGATCCAGAAACAAGAAAGGATGTATAGTAGATGACTATACTAATAGTCTCAATTTTTCAGGCCTCTCTGTAGCCACATTCTTCACTAGTGCCTTTCCATCCTGACCCTGAACTTGGCCACGTGACTTGCTTTGGCCAGTGGGATAGAAACAAACTTGGTGCAAGCCAAAAATGAAGTGCAGTTTTGCTTCCTGTCTTGAATCCCTCTGATCACCAGGAAAACATGCCTGGGCTATCCTGCTTAGGACAAGACATGGGGAGACAGCCAAGGACATCCTAAATGAGGCAATAGCATGAAAACTGACAGATTCCTGAGTGAATCCCATCCAAGACCACAACTATTTAGCTCTGTCAATATTAATAATCAGAATTGCCCAATAGTCCAGGATTTGGAGAACAAATAAATGGTTCTTTCTTAAAACACTAAGTTTTGGGCAGTCTGTTATACAAATTATTAAAACAATAGGTAAATGATAGAAAAGATGAATATAATTGACAGGCAAAAAGAAAATAAATAAGATCATTTTATTATTTCAATGTGTTTTACTAAATTTCTGCAGAGATTGAATTTTCTTTCAAATGGTAATTTCAATTACGTTGTCTCTTTGGAGATGTTTCTCTTTGTGTCTTCAATCTGACCACTCCTCAATCTCTAGAGCTGGATATCCATGTGCAAAAGAATGAGGCTGGACCCTTTCCTAACACCACTTACAAAAATTAACTCAAAATGTATCAAAGCCCTAAACATAATTACCTAAAACTCTGAAATTCTTAGAAGAAAATACAGAGTAAGAGCTTCAATTTGGCAGTGATTTCTTGGATGTAGCATCAGACAGAGGCAACAAAAGAACACATAGACAAACTGGATTTCATGAAAATTTAAAAATTTTGTGCATAAAAAGAACAAACTATCATCAGTAGAATAAAAAAATTATCAATAGAATAAAAGGACAGTTTATAAAGAATGGAGTAAAATGTTTGCAGATCATATGTATGATGAGATTAATATCCAGAATATATAGAGAACTCCTGAAACTCAAAAAAAAAGAAAAAACTTATTCAAAATGAACAAAGGACTTGAATAGACATTTCTCCAAAGACGATATATAAATGACCAATAAGCACATGAAAAGATGTCCAGGAGCATAAATCATAAGGGAAATGCAAATCAAAATTACAATGAGATATCATCCCATATCATTAGGATAAGTAACTGTCAAAAAATCAGAAAATAACAAGTATTGATAAGAATGTGGAATAATTAGACTTCTTGTGCACTGCGGATAGGAATGTAAAATGATTCAGCTGCTGTGGAGAACAGCATAATTCCTCAAACAATTAAAAACAGAATTTCTACATGATCTAATAATCCCACTTCTGGATATATTCCCAAGGGAGTTGAAAGCAGGGTCTTGAAGAGATATTTGTACATCTGTACTCACAGCAGCATTATTCACAATAAGTAAAATGTGAGCAACCCATATGTCCATCAGCAGACAAATATATAAGCCAAATGTGGTATTATACATGCAGTGGAATATCATTCAGACTTCCAAAAGGAAGGAAATTCTGGCCCATGTCACAGCACGATGAACCCTTTAGGACATGCTAAGTGAAATAAATCAGTCACAAAAAACAAGTACTGTATCATCCACCTATATAAAGTAATTAAAGTACTCAAAATTAAAGAGATGGAATATCGAATACTGGTTGCTAGGGGCTGAGGGTAAAGGTGAAGGGAAAGTTATTGTTTAATAGGGTTTAATTTTTCAAGATACAAAGTACTAGAGATGGATGGTGGTTATGGTGGTACAACATTTTGGATGTATTTAGTACCACTAAACTCTACACTTAAAAATAGTTAAGAAGGTAAATTTTATGTGTATTTTACTATAATATTTTAAAAATTGAATAAAAAGGATAAATACAAAATGAAATTTTGATAGGATTTGGATTTATATGGATATCTGTATTTTTCAAAACTCAGCAATTGTGCACCTAAGATTTCTATGTCATTATATAGATTTTTCCTCAAAAGGAGGAACTATATCAAATACTGAACTCCAATTAGTGTTATGCATGCTGAATTATTTGCAGAGAAACATACAAACACCTGTGATTACTTTGAAATAAATACAAAAAATAAGGTGGATTATTAGATGGCTAGTGACAGATGCAGGTATGTGATAAAGAAGAACACGGTAGAGTACAATGTTAATAGTAGAATCTAGGCTCTGAGTGTATAGGTTATGAGTGTTTACTATAAAATTTTTCAGCTTTGCTGAACTTTTGAAAATTTAGAAAAAAAAGGATTTTTTGAAACACAAATGGAGGCATTCAGACATATTAGCAGGTTGGGGACATTTAGTTTAGGAGCAAGTAACCCTTCACATATTAATAGTTCTTGAAGATGTATTTATAACAGAGTACACTCATTAATTTCATAATCATGAGCCATTTCATAATGATGTATAAAGTGTTCTCAATTTAACAAGTCATAGAGTATGATATATTTGGAAAACACTGCTATCCATAATAAAAATTAAACTATTGGCTCCTTAAATAGAAATTCTCAGTTAGTAAGAAAATTCAATTTTGCTGAAAAAGTTTCTTCCCTTGTAATGCTCACTAAAATGAAGTTTATTTCCAAATGAGAGGTCTTTGGGACGTTAACCAAATCATACCCATATAAAGCTTAGTTTAGTTCCTTGTTTTTCAGAAACTATGGTTCCTTAATCCATTTAAGTTTCTAATAAATTCAGCAGTCAACTTGTTTTTTTCTAATATTTTGGAAGGATGCACATAATTTTAATGTAACCTATTTCAACATCATTATGAATTACTCAAATTTTAATTAGATCAGTTGTGAAAAATAAATATGTCTAATTTGGTATCATACAGAAATAAAAACTGTCTTAAAAGTAATCTTGCAGTGGGTCTAATGAATTCTGGTAATGGAACTAATGAAAATGTAATATATTTGGCTGGCCCTCTTATTTATTTTTTGTTGGCCTTTTTAAAATGAAATTTATGTTTGTGCATGAAGCTGCTCTGTGAAGACAGCAGCATGTGGTCTTTTTAACCTTGTGAGAAAAAAACAGAAGATGGGCAAAAGCAATTAGGAAACAGGATAGAATTGAATATGGGTCGAGATGATGTTAATTTTACAAACCATATAGTGTGTTTACAGATTGAACGCTTTCAGGTGATTTGCAGAGCTAACTTAAGTTTTTCCTACTTTCATTTTCTCAATGCTCTGTAGTAAAATGCCCAAATAAAATGCCTGCAGCAATTTTAAAATGTAATTTTCCTTTCCAGTAGAAACAAAAGCATGTGCATAAGTTTTCATTTACTGGAATTTCTTCACATGATGTAAAATGAAAAGTAGACCCGTTGCCTCTTGTAAAAAAACTGTATTTCAACAAAATTAGCATTTTATAAAAGAAACAAAGGCTACCCATTACATGTTGTCAACAGCTAAAATGTAGGCCTTATAAGGACTGTTTCATTGTCTTTCACTGTCTCATCCCCAAAATATAGTGTTCAGTATAATAGTATATGATAAAGGTTTGTTGGATTTAAGTCAAAATATGGGTATTTTAGTTCATCTCTATGTGTTTACTTAGTGAACAATCATTCTCATTCTATGAAGAGTCCATTAACCATTTTCTTTTCTTTGTAACAATTCTGCATCAGAAGGATGGACCATTCCAGCAGAAAGAAGTTGCCGTGGTGCTCCAGGTGCAAAGTGACAGGGCCTGGATCACATCAGAACAGAAGAGAAAGAGCTAACCTGAGTGAGAGGAAGAAAATTCAGAATTTGGTGATAAACAATAGGAAAGTCAAAGGCAAAATCTAGCATGACACCAAAGTCTAGAAAACTAAAACAAAAATAAACTGACATAACTTTAATATTCTGGGAGGTTAATCTTCCAATAATGTAAGGAGTCACCATTTTGAAGGAAACTGATAAAATAACTCATAATATTGTAAACCCAGATGCTCTTAGAGTCAAGCCCCTTCATTTTAGAGCATGTTAACTGATTTTCAGAGAAGTTAGGTTGACAGGTTGCACAATTCAGCTAGTGAGAGAACAAAACATCTTGTCTCCTTCCACAATGGTCTACTTGCTGAAGAGTGCTTTGTCCCCAGGAACATACCTTTGAGTTTTGTGCTATTAACAGACTTCCTTCACATTAAGCTCACCCATCCACTCACAAATAATAAAGAGTACACCAGAAGCGATTACTCCAAACTCAGATTGTTATGCTGCATTCTGAACGTGTTCGTCTGCCTAGAGCGGCTGCATCCGTAGCGGCATTGTTCATCATCTTGCTAGAGGCCTGCATCAGTGGAGAGGGCTATGTGACTTAACTTCTCAGATTGCAGTATCATTCTCTCTTTCTAGATACACTGTCCACCACCTTTCTGTCCTGCTGTGTACCCCAAGCAGTAAACCCTTAGATAATGTATTACCCAGGTCTTTCGCTTTCTGGTTTCCAATAGTTTTGGCCAAAGGAAGGCATGGGTAAGAGATCAAAGATGGGGAAGGAAAAGACTGGGATAATTTTTCCTACTGCCTTTCCCTATGACCACACTTCTACCCCTACCTCCAACACACACACGCACATGCCCTATCCATGTTTTTCTGGCATTGCCTGCATCTCTTCATGGCTATGGCCCCTAAGAGTTGTTGGCCCTTAATCATGGCTCTCTCAACCAAACTTCAGCACATTACTCCCTTCCTTGCCCCTTCAGGCCTAGGGAAAGTCACAGTCTCCCATTGCTGATCATCTTTGGTAGCCTCTATCTCACTTTTCACCCACACCTCTGTAAGCAGTGCCTTCAATAAAGTCTTGAGATGAACCTCTGAATGGAATTTTGTTTCACACTGGGATGCTGACTGGTACATTCAATAAAACTCAGCATTAGTGGGTCCTGAATTTAAGTATAACTTAAATACTTATGCACATAATGGCAAGGCCCTTAGAACGAGCTGTTTGTGCAATAAAAGGTTAAAAGAGTAAGCCAATGTTTTCAGATGGATTTCATCACAAAATCCTGAGGCTTCCTTCTTATTCCATTTATATATATATATACTTTCAATGTTCACCACATTCGTTTTGCTTTCTAAAATCCTTCATCTTTTTTATGGCGACTTGATGAATCACAGATTTGTCACATTACAAAGAACCTCAGTGTAATAGGAGGTCTAAGAATAGCATGCGCAGGAACATGGAATTATACAATGGCCTGTGTCTTTCAAGACCACGCCATCACAGACGCCAGCTCACATACACGGTCAGAGGACCACCCAGACTTCCAATTTCCCGAGTAGCAGTAACTTTTTAGCACACTGCCTACATATTTATAATAAGCATCTCTGGAAAAAATATTAGGTAAAAGAATTTATAAAATATTTAGAGATGGAAAATCATTTTTCACAACTGAACCTTCTAATATATGAGCCCATGGAGTCTCTGGTCAGTTAATTAGGAAATCCACAGACTTACTTCTGTTACATTCATTTACATTTTTTGGTTTTGCTTTGTTTTATTTTTTATGCAACAAGATTTGTTTCTTAATATCAACATAGATTCAATGCTAAAGTTAGGAAAAATACATGCCAGGGGTATTTTAACAAGAAGAAAATTTAAATACCATAAGGGTCTCAAAAACATTTCCACTCACACTGTTTTGCACTCCACTCCTTCATAGCTTCTCAGACAACGGGTAGAGGACATTATCCTGAATCTGCAACAAGAAACCAGAATTTTCAGGCTGACTCTCTGCTTAACTGAAACACTATACAAAAAAAAAAAAATACCTTTTCTGGGCTAGTATTTTGTCTAAGACATTTGGATTAGAAATTCATTAAGCTCCCTTTCAGTTTTTGGATTCTATATTCTGCCTATAAATTGACATTTTTCTCTTTACCATCCCAGGAAGACAGCCTAAGGGAGTGTTTGTTTCATAGGAGGGAACTGCCTGGGAACAAAGCAGGGAGGGGTAGACTGTCGGGAAAGCTACTTTAAATGCCTAGTGCTCCAAATAACACAGTCAGTGACACCCTTCATTCAAATAGTTGTGGGTGGCCACATGCCAGGGAGTCTTGAGGAGAGAACATACAGAGTCTCTAACTTCAGTTTCATCGTGTAGACCTTCCTCAGACTAGTTCTCTTCCCTTTGGCTTTTCATAATGATGTAGCAAGTCTCTGTCTCTCTGCCTGTTACCCAGTGGGACTCCCTGAGAAAATGCCCACAGATGTCTTTAAATGGGATATCTCCTTGTCATGTACCTGGATCTCCTTGCCAGGTTCAGGAGGATTTATGTCCACCGTTGACCTCATAAAATATTTAATTACTTCACCATCCTCTAAACTTTAGTCCCTCCAACACCTGGCTACTTTTGTTGAGTTTTTAGCCATCACTTTGACTAAATTTAGTCACCTATGAACCTTTATTTCTCTAGGGCTTCTAGCTGTTCACTGCCGACCATCTTGCCAGGTGCTATAGCTGCCATCAGTAGTTGTTTCGGGGCCTCCTCTTCAGTCTTGCAAAGAGAGTTCTTGCTACTGGAGAACTCGTGGAATTCTAGCTCATGGCCTCTCTCTCATGCCTGTTGGGGTAGAAATTCAGGGATGATTGTTTATTTTGGGGAGAAAGAAAGGGAATAACAGACAACCCTATTGCCACTGGAATCCCTGTAAGATGATCAGGTCACAGTTACCATCACTTTTCCTAAAGGCATTATGCCTCACCAGTTCCCCTATAGGGATACAAAATATGGCTTTTGGATTCTGTATTCTGCCTATAAATTGGATAGTAGTATAGGAAGTGTACAATAGGTGTACAGGAAGAATTTGGAGGATCTTCACTGAGAAGATGAGCATACGAAACACCAGGAATTTTAACATTAATTTTTCCTCATGTATTACAGAAGGGTTGGCTGTGCATACTGGCAACTGGCTCATAGAGATTCTCTCTCTCTCTCTCTCTCTCTCTCTCTCTCTCTCTCTCTCTTTCCCGCCTTCCCTCTCCCTCCCCCACTCAATTTCTTTTCTCTCCCTTCTCTTCTCTTCCTCCTGCCTATTGGTCTCCTTTCCTAAACCCCTTCCTTGGGAAATTTCCCACGGTTTGTCTTCTCTTTTGTCTTACAATCTCAAGCTCCTGCTCTTTCTTGGATGCTAATGAAGCTGACAGGAAAACGAGGTATGCTCCTATACTATTTAAGCCACTCCCCCAGGTGAAACGATCTCTTTCAGCCAGCCATCATGAATGAGTGGTGAGGGATCCAACTGGATTCTTTCTCCCTCCCAAATCTCACACCTTCTAACCAGGAGGTGGGGAGGTTTTCAACTGATGCTGTGGTATATTACCCTGACACAGTGCCTCCTTTAGTACTGTTCTGCAACACACACAAACATAGTGGGAAGCAATGTTCCAGATTTTTTCAAGAATAAACATAGATCCTGCTGACAGAATAAAGCATTTCCCTGATGATAATAATGTAATTTTCATTAAACTCACAAAAATATAAATATTTGTAATCCAAAAGGATGAATTCTTTAAAATCCTATGAAACTTTATAGACAGCTATTCACCTTTGAAGATGAGTTGTAAAGAGAAAAAAGCAGACTCTGTCTTATTCATTGAGAGACAGATGATCCTCTGGGGGAAATAAGATTTGGGGGATCACTTTACATGTAAAAATGACTTTTATGATAGCTAAAATAAGATTTTACTAAAGTAAAATGTAAAAGATGTTTTACACATCTCAAATGATTAATAATGAGATATTAAAATTCATTTCTACTTACTATCACTTTGTTCACTAGATAATAGCTATAGATTTCTTTTACCAAATCTTCAGCAAGAATTTTTTTGTCTTAGTTGCAGAAAATACATATGCTTAGAAGTGTTTTTATTTTCCAAGACTTGAGCGTTCAACCACATGTTAATAGCTATTTGATACATGGTTTAGAGTTATTGGTATCCTCAGTAATTTCCCCCAGAGTCCTGAAAATGAATAATAATTTATTTGAGATAGAAAATTTGGGATTATCTTTATTTAATATACTCAGCTATGCTCAAAAGGTATTTTTCAACGGCTCTCCCCAATACACAGAATTATAGAATCTTAGCTCAGCCAAGGATGACTTTAGATCAAAGAGCTTGTTTACAGTCTGTCTTTCCACAGAACATCCTAAATTCAATAACGATCTCAGGAGTGCAAATCTAACACTCTGGTTGGCCTTTATAGTGCCCAAACTTAACCGCAAGATCCTCTATTCTTACTCTATTGTCTGTTTTATTTCCCTTTTCTATTTCCAGTTTCTTTTTTTTTTTCAATTATTCCCCCACAGAAATGAGTCATGACTTGGTGGAACAAAAATGCTCTCAGCCATAGAAAAGTAAATAGAAGTAAATCCTGGAATAACGTTTCTACTGAGTAGAATTTTGTAACCACCAATCTGGCCCCAAGCACTCCTTGTGCAGGGGCAAGGGGGTAAGGATTTAACAGAAGGTTGAGAGAGGTGTTTTAACATTTGTTTTCAAAAAGGGGCCCAGGAGAAAAATAACTGATGGAAAGAAATAGAGATTACTGCTCAGCATCTGTCACCTGCCCAATCACTTGGACTCACTTTTAGCTCTTCATGACAAAATGCACCTGAAAAGAGGTTATTTTTAAGAGACTCTGGGTAGAAATATTGCTGTTTCTGGACTGAGGTGACACAGGGTAACACAGAGTTGGAGAGAAGGTAGTTCCTCCTTGTCCACACAGAATTTAGCACATCCCCAGTCCTACAAGGGTGAGCAGATTTGGGCGCATTCCTGGATAGTACCTTTGGTGTGCACATTGATGTCCTTATAATATTCTCAGTAGGTACTTTACCACCACCCATATTGGTGTTACACTTCTAGCAGCTTCACAGAGGAGTCAGAACAGGGAGGAAAGGAGTAGATGGATGCCATCTGTTATTGCAGGTGATAATAAGTGTATGAATTCCCACAGTGGAAATTCTGCATGTATACTTGGAAGACTAGACTCCTAGGTTATTAAAATTAATGTGATTTCTTTCACATCCATCTGTAAGTTAGGACTGGTGATACTTAGTTAATAATTAGCTACTAACAAGTTGGGGAAGAGTTACTCTAGGATGTTTCTACGTAAAAATTATTTGAAGCCTTTAAAAATGTCTCATAAATGTATTTATCACAAGTTCCAATTTAAATAGTTTACTACAAAAAAAATTTACAAAAGCTCAGGATTTCAGTTGTTAAAAGATGACAAAAAAGCCATCAGATTTTGAGTAACCACTAAAAAAGCAGGAAGTAAAGACAGAGATTTATTGTACAGACAATTATCCAGTTGGAAAGACCTGCTCAGAGGAAAAGAATTTCAGAAGGAAAAGGAGCTCCAAAATAAATATAACAGAGGAATGTTGCTTCAGACTGCTTATATAGAAAACCAAAAAGAAAGCTTTCATTATTGATAACTTGATAACTTCATGATTAGGAACTTCCTTGCAAGGCAGCTCTCAACAGAGTTAAATTAAGAAAGGAATAATGAAGCTGTTGTTAATCATTTGACAGTGTTTAAATGCCAGAAGAAAATAAAAGGGAATTTGTTACAGGCTGTTAGAAGATGTATTACTGTGCTGTGTTTGAACTCTTTGTTGTTGTTTATAGAGTATAATGTCAAAGGGCCCATTTTCTGGAACCAGACTGCTTCCGTTTAAATCTTATCTCCATCAGCTTCTAGTTGGGTATCTTTGGCTGCTTCAGCTCTACACTAGAGATAATAAAGCATCAACCTCACAAGTTTGTTATGACACTTAAATTAACTAATATAGGTAGAATTCATGGAACGTGGCCTGCACATAACCACTAAATTAAAAAATAATTTCTTTAAAGAAGAACAATTATGATTTTTAAAGTAACTAAACAGACTTTAGACTTTTAAAAAAATGTCTTCTCTATTGCCAGACCTAAAACAACATCTTTACTACAGTCATTTCATATTAATTAATTAAGAAAGGAATAATGAAGACAGAAAAGATAACAAGCTCATTTTAATCAGGCTTGCTTAAATCAGACACAGTGAAAAGACTGGGACACTCTTGAGTGTTTCTGGCCCAGTGAAGAAGGCTGAAAGCCAAGCTACTCGCAGGAACTCATAAGCATGTATTGCTGAGTGATGTCCTGTCCTCAAGCACTTGCTCATCTGCTATTACTTGGGGACAGTAGCTTATGGCTGGCAAGGACCTGAAACCTTCACGTGGCCATGGTTATGAACCAGGAAAGGAGAAATTAAGGAAAACAGAAAAGCAGATGTTGGGTCTAAGTCAGGAGTCAGTACAAGACCTCACAGAATGATAAAATAACGCATGGGGCTGTGGCCTCCTAGAATAATGTCCAATGTGACGAGCATGTCACCAATTAAAAGCATACTCCAGGAAAAACCAAAGGATGGCCTTGGATTTTCTCATGGATGTACCAATAAGACTGACATAAGGCAGAGAGATACCAGAAGACTGGGACATTAGGGTCATGAAGACTCTTTTATGGGGAAAAAAAGGATTCTGGAAAGCTTCCTTCATTACATTTACATGTCTTTTGACTTTCTCCTATGCCCTGGAATATGAGCTGGTACCAACCAAATGAGGGTGAACTCCTGCTCTAAAAAACTGTATAGTTTGTTTTGCTAGTTATCTAGTGACTAATGATTAATAGATAGGTATAAAATGATAGATATCAATTAAAATACTAAATTCGGTGAAGAATAACTCTACCTTCTGCATTTCCCACAGGTTTATCTCATCATTTGAGGGGACTTTTCACATGGGATCTGCCTTCAGTCTTGAAAAAAATTACTAAAGTTAATTGAGTAGTCATGGCAGGCCAGTCACTATGCCAAGAGACATACATGAATTGCCAAGAGATCTGTATGCATTTGCCTTGCCAATGGGTTTCTGCCCCAGGCAAGTTAACGGTGGATTCAATGTGACCAAAGAAATGACAGTAGAACGTCCTTGGAGTGGAAGGGTCATACCCAACTTTATTTCCATGGTGACAGGTCAGTCACTAGAATCCCGTCCAGTCAGAGCGAATCTTCATGCAGCAAGCTGGTCTCTGCCCCTGGGCCCCTCTGCCCACACAGCCGTCTCAGTCTCTGTCCTCAGCGCTGCAGCCACTCCAGCCTCTGCTCCGCTCTCCTGAAGCCTTGCTGCCATGCCACCGTATTGCCCAGAGCACTGGGCGGAGCTCTTTATATCGAGTCAATAACGATGCATTGCCCACACATGGGTAGTGAGCTAGCCAACCAGGGCCAGGTGAGAATCCTGGCCACAGGAACTTTCATTTTCTCCACGCACAGTAACATTTATATCATAACCTCCCAAGGTTTTTCGATTTAGTGATGATCATTCTAACATATTTGGCAGTTAGACTCTCACATTTTCTTAGCTGTCTTTACAGGATGTGAATTAATTCTCACATACAGAATGATTGGCTGGGTTCATTTTGGAATTTGAGAAACATAATCAAAATTCCTACAGAGAAAAATATAGGGATACTTACAAAGGCCTGGGCAAGTTCTAGGGACCTTCCATGAATTGTTAGCAGAAGCAGGTGCATGACCCAGGAAAATCCAGAGGTTAGAAACAAACAGTGGAGTATGGCATCAGTAAAGTCCATTTAATAGCCAAATGGGCTACAGTCTCTGAAAGATCAGGAGGACCCAATAACTACAGGATATCTCCTAAGGCAGCCTTTGCCCAGAAGGCCATGGCCAAGATGGCCTGCTCAGAGCTGTAGAGGAAGCAGGCTGACCTCCTGTCAGTCTGGGCCCAGCCAGAGGATGGAATAAAAAGCTCCTATTACTGGGAAATCAACCAGTTGGCATTGGGGAAATTTGTGACACATCATAAAAACACCACCAGGGAGTAAACTGTGCACATTTGGAAAACACATCAAGCATTAAATGGTGCCTGAATGCATTAACATGTCCTGGTAACATTACACACTTCCCATAGCTTCCAAAATTGCCCACGTTGTATATAGTGAATAGCTGGACTTGCTTGCACATTTAGACAAGCAACTCTCATTCTATCTATACATGAGATGTCATCTCCATTGGTATATGTGCAGTGGTATTCCATATAATTTTAGGCTGTAGTCCCCATTCTTTGGAAGCACACATCTGTATAAAGTTTAAGAGGAAGTTCTTGAGATCTTATTATTCTAGTGCTCACAGCAGAATTCCTAAAGGAAGACAACAGACACTGACCACCTTATACTAAACCATAACCTATTCATCCTTTGTACTACATATAAGGGACCCGATACTTTCACATTTCAGACAAGGATGGATTTAACAGAGTTGTATACCAGGACAGAGCTGAGGTATTACTACTATTATTGTACAATGCAAGAAACCTGGGCCCATATCGGAGCTAGAAACATAATCCCACTAGCTCACTGGTCTTCAAATACTTTGAATGGTGTGACCTGATTAAAGGAACCAACTCAAAACTTCAGTTTCCTAAGTTCTAAATGGAAAATCAAACTCTTTATCTTGGAGAATTGTTAAGGTTAAAATACTGTAACCTAAGTAAGCATATTTTATAAAATGTATGGAGCTATATCATAGTAACATTATTTCTGGTTCTAGTAATATAAATAGCTGATATTTGCATAATTTTTTCTTCCAACTTCAATAAGGAATCTTTAAAGCCCTTATTATCTAAACATTATAACCATTATAATATTTTATGAAACTATTTGTATGTAATTTTCTTACCTTATAGGTGTCAATTTGCCGATAGCTTTCTTACATGGTGTGCTGAGAAACCAGTGGCTTTCTTGCTTGTTGTGCTCAGATAATGATTTCAACTCTTCAGTCCTTAGCATGAACTAATATTGCTAACAATTTCCTACTAAGAGAAGACTGTTTCCACATGTAGACTTGCTCCTCACCATGAGGATTTTATAACCTTCCAGTATCTTCTTCTGAAGGTCTCATCACACCCAACTTACTAAGGCAGGGGCTTAATGACAGAGAGTGGAGCTGTACCAAATTCCTCCCGTTTCTCAGATGCTTTCCGGAGCTTCTCAGAGCTTCCCAGATTCATTACCCTTGTCTCCTTTGTTTTTCAGTATTTGTAAATACATTGTTTAATGCTATCAGTTAACCTAGCCAAAATTCTTCCTTCATTGCATGATAAATGGATGGGTAGTCTTTAATTACTAACAGAGGCTAATAAAATAATGTCAATTTTTCATC
Organism: Smutsia gigantea; assembly: GCA_032199065.1. NCBI lineage: Eukaryota > Metazoa > Chordata > Mammalia > Pholidota > Manidae > Smutsia > Smutsia gigantea. The sequence continues at coordinate 113,492 of JAVSCE010020692.1, forward strand.
AATGGTTTGAAATATTGAAAAGTCTCTCTCCAGAGACTCATGATCCATGTTTTCTCACTTCTTGGCACTGTGTTTCTCTGTCTATGCCACACAGCCAACCAGGAGGGGAGGAACAGCAAATGCTGTGACTAGCTTTTTACCCACCATGATACATGCTCTCTTTGGCCTCACAAGCTTTACCTCGTGCAAATCCGGATTACTGTCCTGAGTGCCTTCCCATGAACACTCTAGAGAATTGTCTCAAAACAATTCTAAAGACATTCCACATCCAAATGTCACCTTGATAAACACACTAGATAAATTTAAGAATCTGCCAAACAAAAACGGTTTCTCTTCACAAAATTCCCTGATTAGTCAAATTATAGGGGGAAAAAAAGCAGATTTTAGACTTTCACTAACTGATTTTAATTTTATTCATTCATTCAATTAGGACAGCTGCTGCAGCAAAGTGGTTTGATTTTCACTTTTCATTCCATGGCACTGTTATGATCAGTGTGTGTGTGTAGTTATCTGTTCATGTTTCCTAATTTGCCCTTCATCCTCCATCCAAATATTTTTCCTCTTTCCTTATAGATACCCATATTGACATATTTTTGCCCTTGCAAGCCATCTCCCATAAATTAATTTACCTATATGTATATCTGTGATAATTATATAGTCAAGATCTTATAATTTACATAAAATGATTGTTCTGGAGTATTTTTCTCAACATAATATTTTAGAGGTCTGTTTGTATTGTAATATGCAGCACTGTACTATTCTGACCACTGAACAATATTAAAATGATATCATAGTCATCCCACATTTTAGTACCTATTACTTTGATGTACTTGATGACTAAGGAATAGTTAAGCAGAGACTATAATACAACAGGCATACTGAATATACTTGCCTTCTCAATGGGGATGAGGAGTTGGGCAGCAGTTGATGAAACCTAAGAAACGATTTCTTCTTACCAGAAAAAGAAAGAAGAAGGCAAGTATAACATCAGGACTGCCATAGCTGAAATGGAGATAGGGGGCAAGAACATTTCCCAAGATTAACTATGGTTTATCCACAACTCTGTCATTTGTATGAGCCTAGCCAGGACTTGCGCATTAAGCCTCCCCTATCTAGTCAGGCCAAGAAGCTAACATTTAGGAGGATGAAACCTTATTGACTTTACTCACTGAATGCTTCTTCCTCAACCATCCTCCTTTTCCATTTTCCAACCTCTTTGGTATTCTGTGCCCCATATTTCTGATTTTGTCTTCTGTCTACAGCTTCACATGTGCACGATGAATCTGACACTGGGTAACGCCGTGGCAAAGCTCACATAATCTCCCTTTAGCTAGAGTTGTGTTCACTCTTCAGACCATTGCAAGAAACTGCTCCAGATAATAATCCAGATATCTCAAACTCAAGCTTAAAGACCATCTCGAGTAATCAATATTTCAGTTGAGTTTGGTTCATTAAAAGGAATACAAAAATATGGATCAAAAGAACAAAAGTGATAGTAATTAGCTGTCAAGGTTTGGGAGATATGAATGGTGAGATGTCATACCTCTTGCAAAGAAAATCGATGTGTAGTACATTACCTTCCAAATGTCTGATTAGCCTACTCTAATTGGACTAACACAAATCCATATGAGATTTATTATAATACCCTACATTTCATCTTAATGCCCACATTAAACAATTTGATTAATTGTCCTACATGTTCAGTAATCCTTAAAAATTTTTCAAAAATGAAGTCATTTCAAAACATTATGGTATTTCACCAAGGATTTTCCTTCCCTGGGTTTTCAGTAATGACGCTATACCTAAAAATAGATACAGCCTTCACGAAAACAAAGAATGTTACATAAAAGGAAATTCTATTAGCTTTAAATGCATTGGGGATGCAAAACTTCTCTCACATGATCTTGGAAACGTGACATTCTGTCACATGTGTAGACCCTGTTTTGAATATGAAGAGTGTAGTGATAACCTACTGCAATACTATCAGATTGTCAATTCAATGTTTCTATTCACTTTCCCTAGAAATTTCAAACCATACGATTTGTAGACTGTTATTATAATGCAGTTTTATTATTGGATAGATGTTTTGAAACTTATTACAGTCATTAATTTAAAATCACAATTATTGTGATAAGACACAATTATACAAAAAGATATACATATATTTTAAGATACAGACATGTAATAAGCAGAAGAAAGGAAGGGAATAAGAAATCAAAAGTGGTGTTCGGAAATATTTCTAAGTGGCTATTGGTATCTTCCCATCTATCTCTGGCTAAAATGTCAGTATTTTGTGGTCCATGAAAATAAAATAAAAATTTAGAGCATTTGTATTCTTATTCTCTTAGGGTTTTTTTCTATTCATTTTAAGTAAAGATAAGGAACCAAGTCTGAGCCCTTACTACTTCTCAACCTGCCTCAATGTGTGCTCTGTTATGCATAGTGTATATCTTTTACCATCCTCTCTGATTATAAGCCAGGAAGGCTCCTCATTCTTTAGAGGATGGAGCTAGTCCTCTGCAAACTTGTCTAAACAGGGACTCAGGCATATCTGTCAGATCCACAACCTTTCACTCCCCAGGACATGCCCTACTCTGCAAATGCAGGTTACTTGGATTTCTGTAAGCAAGCATACACATTCTATTTTTCTCTCTGAATTTTCACTCCTCTTATTACCCCTATCTAAAATATCCTTTCGCCACTTTCTACCTGGCAAATCTTATGCATCAGAGCTTACTCTAAACTTTACCCACTCTGCATGACATTCTTAAAAACAACGTCCCCACCTTCCCCTTCCACAAATAGGATTAATGACCTTCCCTTTGTGTGCACTTGGCAGTAGGTAGGGAGCTAGGTAGTGTCATCACTGTACGAATTAGTGTCAGTAACAAGTCTCTTGTAGTCATATTTTTTACCTTCTTTCTACAGCAGAAGACTTTTACACAATAAATTCTGAGATTTCAATGTCTGTGCTGAAAGGAAAGACTGTGATAATCCTTTATCTTGAGTCCTAATAAGAACCAGAACACAAATTCCCAAGCAGAGAAATTATGTGCCTCATCAAATTGTTGAGAAAATCTACTCATCACTTTTACCACTGTAGACACAGGAAATATCCAGTGACTACAATGAAATGACACCAATTTTAAACAGCCCTGAATTTTGCTCAAAATGTTGATCATAAGCTCATGTAAGTCCAGGCAGTGCATATTTCAATGTCCTCATTCCCCTCAATATGGGAGCTTATATTGAGAAAATTCTTGATATTTTACATCCTTTACCAAAACTCATGTGCCATGATCCATGTTAAATTACAAGCAGATCAGCAAATTGGGTTTGAGTTACATTTGCCTTTTCAAGAACATTGGAGACCTAGGTTGGACATACAGATCACAGTTATAGCAATATATGAAATCTACAGTGAAGGGACCTAAAATACTTCTCAAAGCCAGAATTTCCCCCATACCTAAGAGAGCTGCTGACAGAAGGTGTCAGCTCCCTTAAAGACTAAGGGGCCTCAAGTACATAGTGGATGAGCCAGCTAGGGCCTGGGACCAGCCTACTAGAGAGTTCCATTTACCATGAAGGAAGAATGATGCGGCCCTCCTTCTCTTCCTTCTGTTTCTCTTCCTACTCTTCCTTCTTCTAAGTAGTCATGTTCAACTTATCCTTGCTAAAACATGCCAGCAGAGCAACTCACATGGAAATTGTAACAATGCTGGTTATTACTGTGCTTTCCAAAACCTTCAGCCATTCTATCACTGGGCATGTGTGTGTGCATGTGTGTGTACACACATTACATTATATAAAATGCCTTTGGCATCTGGGAAGTTGTACCTATTAGGAGAAACAAAGCCACCAGAGTAACTGGCAGCTTTTGGTATCATTTATCAAGAGACTATGGGGACATCACACCTCTCACTATAAAGGGTGGGTTTTAACTAGCTGGAGTTTGGAGAGAAATTGGTGCACTTTGCTTCTCTTGCCACGACATGTATGCTAGTAGATGGCAGAGCTGTGATCTGCATGAAGATATTTGTAGTTAAAAATTCCAATACGAGAATAAGCTTGACAGGACATGAACATCCCTAGCACCTAACCTCAGATCTGCACACTAAGACAGAAACATCACCCAAATAGAGCCCATTAGTATGACAGCATTAGCTACTACTGCTTAACAAAGCACATAAAACGTGGCCTAAAACAGAAACTATTATTTTAGCCACAAATCTCTAGATCAGCAATTTAAGCTGAACTCAGTTGGGCAATTCTTAGCTTGGCTGGGCTCCCTCTCTCATGCACCAGCTATCACCTGGAGGCATGGCTTTGATATCGTCCAGGCTCTACCATGTGTCTCGGCCCCCTGCTGGGAAAACTGGACTGGCATTACTACAGTTGAGGCAGACTCTCATCCACAGCAGGTCTGCCTGCTCTTGTCCAGTAGGCAGAAATGAAATCCCAAGGAATATGTGGAAGTTTGCAAGATTTCTTCAGGCTTGGTCACAGAACTGGCACACATTTCCACCACATTTTATTGGTACAATGCAAGTGACACTGACTGCCCAAATTCCAGGGGAAGGAAAATAGACTCCACCTCTTGCTGAGAGACGCTACAAAATCATTGTGCAAAGGTGTGTGAACTCAGATTGGATTAAAGATAGTGGCATGAGAGGTGAGACACAGGCTTCCTCCTAAAACAGCATATAATATGAAAATATAATTAATACAACTAATCCTGAAAGAGCAACAGAAAAGAGGACTGAGCCAGACTGCATACAACTTAAGGAAGAGTGGACTTCACAGAACAGGGTAACATACCAAAGCTGTGGCCCAGCGGGACCCAAGCCCTTCCCCCACCCAGCTCACCAGTGGGAAGAAGAGAAACAGAGCAGGGAGGGAGTGGAGGCCTGGGACTGCTGAATATCTAACTCCGGAGATCTGCTCTGGGAGCACAAACCTACAATTCATAGTGTTTGCATGATACTCTCATGATTACAGGGTTGGAAAGCTAAGACAGGCAGAATTAGTGGAGAGACTGAGATTCCAGCCACTTGTGGAAAGCAGAGATCCATATATGGCTGCTCTGGGATAAAAGAAAGGCAGGCAATCTGAGAGACTTCCTAACAAGGAAGCCCTTAGCAAAAGGGCTGCTAAAGGGGCAAGGATTGCACAGAGCTTACTGCTAAGGATAAAGGACAAGTAGACAAAATTGTCCAGGTGCTCTGCCCAGCAGTTTGGGAGATTTGCCATATAGACTTTCATATTTAAGGAGGAAAAAGAAATTTTCCTCCTTAGATGATCTTCAGGTGCTCCAGCTCCCTGGCTGCTACAAAGCTACAAGGACCCGCTCCGTGATACGCAGCCTACTGTGCCTCTCTCCCGACCAGCCCCACCTGGCTCGCAAACCTGGAAACTTTACCCTGGCGTTACCCAGCCAGAGGAAAGATCTGTCTACAGCAACTACAAATGCAAACATAGAGGCTTATACCTGTGTGCTCAGCCCACTGGTTCAGGCAGTGGAGACAGGCATAGCAGCTAGGAAGTAGGAAACAGCCCTTTCCTTCCCCCCAGGCACCAATACCACTCCCCTGCGACCCCTGACATTGCTTCAGGGGCTGAGTAGCTCCAAGGAGTAGAGATTCTGGGCACTAGAGGGCGCCATATACAAATATGAGATGCCAAAGGAACCTGGTTCAGAGTAAAATTATTAATACAACTCCTGAGAAAGATTTAAATGACATCAACCTCATGACTCTTCCTGAAATGGAGTTCAAAATAAAAGTCATTAACAGGCTCATGGAGGTACAGAAAGATATTCAAGAACTCAGGAATGAATTACGGTCAGAGATCCAATCATTGAAGAGCACAATGGAGGGTATTAAAAGCAGATTGGATATGGTGGAGGAGATGATAAATGAAATAGAAACTAGAGAAGAGGAATACAAAGAAGCTGAGGCACAGAGAGAATAAAGGACCTCTAAGGATGAAAGAATATTAAGAGAACTGTGTGACTAATACAAACGGAACAATATTTGCATAATAGGGGTACCAGAAGAAGAAGAGAGAGAAAAAGGGATAGAAAGTGTCTTTGAGGAGGTAATTGCTGAAAACTTCCCCAATCTGGGGAAGGACGTAGTGACTCAGGCCATGGAGATGCACAGATCTCCCAACACAAGGGACCCAAGGAAAACAACACCAAGACATATAGTAATTAAAATGGCTAAGATCAAGGATAAGGACAGACTATTAAAAGCAGCCAGAGAGACAAACAAGATCACATACAAAGGAAAACCCATCAGTTATCATCAGACTTTGCAGCAGAAACCTTACAGGTCAGAAGGGAGGGGCATGATGTATTTAATGCAATGAAGCAGAAGGGCCTTGAATGAAGAATACTTTATTTGGCAAGATTATCATTTAAATTTGAAGGAGGGATTAAACAATTTCCAGATAAGCAAAAGTTGAGAGAATTTACCTCCCACAAACCAACCATCTCTACAGTGTATTTTGGAGGGACTGCTATAGATGGAGGTGTTCCAAAGGTCTAACAGCTGTCACCAGAGGTAATAAAACCACAGTAAAGAAAGTAGAATAGCTAATTACTAAGCAAATGCAAAATTAAATTAACTATCCCCAGATCAATCAAGGGATAGACAAACAGTACAGAATATGATACCTAATATATAAAGAATGAAGGAGGAAGAGAAAAAATAGAACCTTCTGATTGTGTTTCTAATAGCATATTAAGTGAGTTAAGTTAGACTCTTAGATAGTAAGGAGTTAACCGTGAACCTTTGGTAACCATGAATCTAAGGCCTGCAATGCCAATAAGTCCATACCTATCAATAATCACCATGAATGTCAATGGACTAAATGCACCAATCAAAAGACATTGAGTCACTGAATGGATAAAAAAGCAAGACACATCTATATGCTGCCTACAAAAGACTCACTTTAAACCCAAAGACATATACAGACTAAAAGTGAAGGGATGGAAAAAGATATTTCATGCAACTAATAGGGAGAAAAAAATCAGGAGTTTCAGTACTTGTATGAGACAAAATAGACTTCAAAACAAAGAAAGCCACAAGAGACAAAGAAGGACATTACATAGTGATAAAAGGGTCAATCCAACAAGAAGATATAACTTTATAAATATCTATGCACCCAACACAGGAGCACCTACATAAGTGAAACAAATACTAACAGAATTAAAAGGAGAAATAGAATGCATTCATTCTAGGAGACTTCCACACTCTACTCATTCTGAAGGACAGATCAACCAGACAGAAAATAAGTAAGGAGACAGAGGTACTGAACAACACAATACAACAGATGGACCTAACTGACATCTACAGAACTCTACACCCAAAAGCAGCAGAATACACATTTTTCTCAAGTGCACATGGAACATTTTCAAGAATAAATAATATACTAGGCCACAAAAAGAGCCTCGGTAAATTCAAAAAGATTGAAGTGTACCAACCAATTTCTCAGACCACAAAGGTATGAAACTAGAAATAAATTACTAAAAGAAAATGAAAAAGCCCACAAACACATGGAGGCTTCACAACATGCTCCTAAATAACCAATGGATCAATGACCAAATAAAAACAGAGATCAAGCAATATATGGTGACAAATGACAACAATAATTTAACACCGCAAAATCTGTGGGACGCAGCAAAGGCAGTGCTAAGAGGAAAGTATATAGCAATACTGGCCTATCTCAGGAAAGAAGAACAATCCCATATGAGCAGTCTAAATTCACAATTACTGAAACTAGAAAAAAAAGAACAAATGAGGCCCAAAGTCAGTAAAAGGAGGGGCATAATAAAGATTAGAGCAGAAATAAATAAAATCGAGAAGAATAAAACAATAGAAAGAATCAATGAAAGCAAGAGCTGGTTCTTTGAGAAAATAAACCAAATAGATAAACCTCCAGCCAGACTTATAAAGAAAAAAACAGAGTCTAGTCACATAAACAGAACCAGAAATAAGAAAGGAAAAATCACTATGGATACCACAGAAATACAAAGAATTATTAGAGAATACTATGAAAAATTATATGCTAACAAACTGGATAACCTAGAAGAAATGGACAACTCTCCAGAAAAATACAACTTTCTAAGGCTGACCCAGAAAGAAACAGAAAATCTGAACAGACCAATTACCAGCAATGAAATTGAACTGGTAATCAATAACCAACCCAAGAACAAAACACATGGACCAGATGGCTTCACCGCGGAATTTTATCAAACATTTAGTGAAGACATAATACCCATCCTCCTTAAAGTTTTCCAAAGAGTAGAAGAGGGAATACTTCCAAACTCATTCTATGAGGCCAACATCACTCTAATACCAAAACCAAGCAAAGACACCACAAAAAAAGAAAATTACAGACCAATATCCCTGATGAACATAGATGCAAAAATACTCAACAAAATATTAGCAAACAAAATTCAAAATACATCAAAAAGATCATACATCATGATTAAGTAGGATTTATTCCAGGGATGCAAGGATGGTACAACATTCGAAAATCCATCAATATCATCCACCACATCAACAAAAAGGACAAAAACCACATGACCATCTCCATAGATGCTGAAAATGCATTTGACAAAATTCAATATCCATACATGATAAAAACTCTCAACAAAATGGGTACAGAGGACAAGTACCTCAACATCATAAAGGCCATATATGACAAACCCACAGCCAACATTATACTTAACAGCAAGAAGCTGAAAGCTTTTCCTTGTTCTTGGGAACAAGACAAGGACCCACTCACCCCACTTCTATTCAACATAGTATTGGAGGTCCTAGCCACGGCAATCAGACAACACAAAGAAATAAAAGGCATCCGGATTGGCAAGGAATAAGTTAAACTGTCCCTGTTTATAGATGACATGATATTGTAAATAAAAAACCCTAAAGAATCCACTCCAAAACTACTAGATCTAATATCTGATTTCAGCAAAGATGCAGTATAAAAAATTAATATGCCAAAATCCGTGGAATTCCTATACACTAACAATGAACTAGCAGAGAGAGAAATCAGGAAAACAATTCCATTCACAATTGCATCAAAAAGAATAAAATACCTAGGAATAAACCTAACCAAGGAAGTGAAAGACCTAAACTCTGAAAACTACAAGACACTCATGAGCAAAATTAAAGATACCAATAAATGGAAACACATCCCGTGCTCATAGATAGGAAGAATTAATATTGTCAAAATGGCCATCCAGCCTAAAGCAATCTACAGATTCAATGCAATTCCTATCAAAATACCAACAGCATTCTTCAACGAACAAGAGAAAATCATTCTAAAATTCATATGGAAACAAAAGATCTCAAATAGCCAAAGCAATCCTGAGAAGGAAGAAAAAAGTAGGGGGATTTGCTCCCCAACTTCAAGCTCTACTACAAAGCCCCAGTAATCAAGACAATTTGGTACTGGCACAAGAACAGACCCATAGACCAATGGAACAGACTAGAGAGCCCTGATATAAACCCAACCATATATGGTCAATTAATATATGATAAAGGAGCCATGGACACACAATGGGGAAATGACAGCCTCTTCAACAGCTGGTGTTGGCAAAACTGGAAAGCTACATGCAAGAGAATGAAAGTGGATTATTGTTTAACCCCATACACAAAAGTAAACTTGAAATGGATCAAGGACCTGAATGTACGTCATGAAACCATAAAACTCTTAGAAAACAACATAAGCAAAAAATCTCTTGAATGTAAGTATGAGCAACTTCTTCCTGAATGCATCACCTCAAGCAAGGGAAACAAAAGCAAAAATGAACTCATGGGACTACATCAAACTAAAAAGTTTCTGGACAGCAAAGGACACCATCAACAGAACAAAAAGGCGTCCTACAGTATGGGAGAATATATTTGTAAATGACATATCCGACAAGGGGCTAATATCCAAAATATATAAAGAATTTACATGCCTCAACACCCAAAAAGCAAATAACCCAATTAAAATTGGACAGAGGATTTAAAGAGACAATTCTCCAAAGAAGAAATTCATATGACCAACAGGCACATGAACAGATGCTCCACATCACTAATCATCAGGGAAATGCAAATTAAAACCACAATGAGATATCACCTCACACCAGTTAGGATGGCCAGCATCCAAAATACTAAGAACAACAAATGCTGGCGAGGATGTGGAGAAAGGGGAACCCTCCTACACTGCTCGTGTGAATGTAACCTAGTTCAGCCATTGTGGAAAGAAATATGGAGGTTCCTCAAAAAACTAAAAATACAAATACCATTTGACCCGGGAGTCCCACTCCTTGCAATTTACCCAAAGAATACAACTTCTCAGATTTAAAAAGACATATGCACCCCTATGTTATGTTTATTGCAGCACTTTTTACAATAGCCAAGATATGGAAGGAACCTAAGTGTCCATCAGTAGATGAATGGATAAAGAAGAGGTGGTACATATACACAATGGAATACTATTCAGCCATAAGAAAGAAACAAATCCTACCATTTGCAACAACATGGATGGAGCTGGAATATATTATGCTCTGTGAAATAAGCCAGGCAGAGAAAGAGAAGTACCAAACGATTTACCTCATTTGTGGAGTATAACAACAAAGCAAAACTGAAGGAACAAAATAGCAGCAGACTCATAGACTCCAAGAAGGAACTAGTGGTCACCAAAGGGGAGGAGTGTGGGAAGGCTGGTGGGGAGGGAGGGAGAAGGGGCTGAGGGGTATTATGTTTAGTACACATGGTGTGGGGGGATCAAGCGAAAACAGTGTAGCACAGAGAAGGCAAACAGTGAATCTGTGGCATCTTACTACACTGATGGACAGTGACTGCATCTGGGTATGGGTGGGGAATTGATAATATTGGTAAATGTATTAACCACATTGTTTTTTCATGTGAAACTTTCATAAGAGTGTATATCAATAATACCTTAATAAAAAGAAAAGAAAAAAGGGGTGTGAACTCAGAAAAGAGTGAAGGATTGTGGTCATCTTTACAGGACACCACTGTGTGGCAGAGAGAAGGTGCACTGTTTCTCATTCCTGGGAAATCGCTGATGTCCTGAAGATACTTCATCTGTGGTGCAGTATAGCACATCCTTAATGAGCTAGTGCTGGTGTGGTGTGTCCTCTTTAGCATCAGGCTGCCACATGTTTGTGGAATGCTGGGACCTCTGGCGTTTGCTATCAGCTTCTTTGACATAGAAAGTTTATGAAAAAATTTCCACATGTTATCTACACAGAGGATAAGCTTAATCTGCCTCATCAAAGGCCCAAGAATTTAAATAGATGTTTACTGGCTAGTCAGACACAAATACACAAACTTAGATGCTTAGATGATAATGGAGCTTCAGTAGTTCCGCAAAAGAGATGGCCTATGATGCTGTATATGCTGACCTGTTGGAAATTTAAGCAGAGGTATTGATAAACCTCATACACACTTCAGAAAATAATCAGTAGCCACACACACTTACTTTTCTATCAGACTCTAGCAGTAATATCAAGAATCCCAGAATGTTGAGGCAAAAGTATGCTAAGTGATGTGGAACAGGCCCTATACTAAAACCCTTAGGACACAGTGGGTTTAGACCAGGGGTGCGTGGCACTGGGGATCTGTTCAAGAGTGTAACTGACTAATGACATGGAGAGTGCTTCTTATGGATCCTGATGTTCAATTGAAAAAATTGATACAAACATATGCAATTTACCAGTTTTGGAAACAATGCAATTGAAAATAAGATTAGCAGCTGTCCAAAGCATTGTCTGAAATTTGAGGAAGATTTCTGAACCCATGCCTGGAACGCGGCTGGGACCATCATGTTCTGCAGGTTCTTAGGTACCGATCGTAATGTCGTTGAACTACACGGGGAACAATTGTAAACTGGCCAAGAGTGAATGGAAACAGGCCACCTTCCTGAGTTACAGAACAGAGATGCCCCTGGTGGAGTGGTCATCTTCCATTCTGGTAGTGGATTTTAACCTGGGATACTTTAAAATATGCTGATACTTCTGCGCCACCCCTAGAGATTCTGATTTAAATAATCTGAGGTGAGACATGTACATGCAGATTTTAAAAACTACTTAGATGATTCTAAAATTGACCAATTCCTTACTTAACTAGAGAAGAGGCAATATAGAAAATTCCTGGAGGTGGTTGAAGGGAGTGACTTTCTTGATAGGTACAAATGTTTCAGAGAATGCTTGTTTCAGGTTGTAAGCCATTGGCTCTCTAGGGAATAAGAGATTATAGAGCAAGTGACACTACTTGTTGGCTTGCAAACCTGTCACACTATTTCTTGAAAGTGTCATTCATGCTTGTTGAAGTGATGTCCTTTTGGGGGCTGTACTCTCTTGTCTGTCATAAGCAGACGAAAAAAGAAATAGCCTCAAGATCTCAGGCTTATAAGTGGAGAATAATCTTATTATACAGCAGTATCAGGACAGGAGTGCTGTAAAGGATTTGAATATTTAATATTTTGACTATAATTCAAGAGTGATTTATTTGTGGGTTTTAATTTGTATCCAGAAATTTAATAAAAGAAGGGTTTCATATGGATTTTTATGTTGCTGGTATTGAATGTAGTTATGTTGCCATGGGTCACCTAGACAGTCTCTAATCAGCAGCTTTGGAATGTGTAGCTGAGTATAATTTGATGTGAAAAATAGAAAAGGGATAGAATCTTGGGCTCAGATTCTGTGTGACAATGGGTTAAGAGGACACAACAAAAGGGCTTGAGAAGGACCCAGATCTTCTTACTGCATTCCCCCTGTGGTCCCTAAGAGGGAACTTTTGCCAATCATTCCACATTCCACTTTTATCTTCGTTCTATTGCTCACCACTCCCCAGTGGAGTGAATAATGATTGGCTGTGTTTCCAGTGGTTCTGCAGAAGCAAAGACGGCTGCGCTCAGCCTCTCTTGCTCATGGCCTTTTGTATGCTGGGCAGACAAAATGCACGTCTCTCCTGCAAGCTCCCCCAGCTCAGCCCTGTTTTGCTTTTTCTGTCCGGCAATCAGTGAAAAGCAGAGTCAGCCCCACTCAATGGGCTTCTGTCTTAAATGAGGAGGAGGCCCTGTTTTTGGCACAGGTAACTCACTTCACTCTACAATCCAACTTTTTTAGGAATAAAGCTGATGTAATAATTTGCCTCATTTCACTCCTTGGTTAAATTTTCAACTTGTTACAACAAAAAAGGAATAATGAGAAAGTGAACAACCTATAATAGGATCCCCCAAACATTGCTAAAAGTAATTGAATGAAACTAGCAAGTAATATGATTCCAGTATATTCATCAGGAAAATATCTGCAAGTTCAAGTGTCTGCACCACTGTGATCTGCTTTGAAAGATCTGTATGTATGTATGTGCATGTATATATATACAGAGAGAGAGGAGTCCAAGAGAGAAAGACAGACAGAGACAGAGATACAGAAAGAAAGAGAAAGGAGGGAGAAAGAACACCCTCAAAGCAGGTCATGTATGTATACATACATATATATAATTCATATATACATGTTCATAAATACATCATATATACTACATATGTTTATAATTCATATCAATGTGTACGTGTGCATGTATATTAAGCCAGTTTATTGATTATGTTTATTAATTATTTAAATAAAAGATTCTTCACTTCAGAAATAATTTAATTAAACACTAGGCATCTCTAGGTAATTTGTATCATTTTTTTCAAGAACACAAGAATTATAGTGAAGAAAGCAAAGGGAAAAAAGCCAGCTCCACAACTCATTCACCATATAATCAGAAGCATGTCATTTGAAATCTGTTTCCTTTGCCTCATCTATAAAAAGAAATATTAACAAATGCCCTACCAAAAAGAATTATAGCAAGGCTTAAATGAGTTGAAAAGAATTAAATCCTTATATGAAACTCAAAAGGCTATGCAATTGTTACTGTATTTACTTTCATTAAAGATAAATAAGGGCTTATAATAAAGATCAGATTCTTCTCCCCTGCTGTTCATGATTTTATCAGCTGTATTTCCTGAGGGGGATTGACCCTAGGCAAGTTCACTCTGGATTTGGTGAGACTGAATACCAAAAAAATGTTAGGGATAAAACGGTTTATACCAAGGTTTATTCTCACAGCGGCAGGTTGAATGCTAGAATCACGTCTGCCTCTGCAAAGTCTGCAATCCATCTGTGTCTCTGCATCCAAGGAGAGCACTGGGCTGAGCTCTTTATATAGTAACACCCATAATAATGGCTTATTGCCAGCAGGTGTGTAAGCAGTAACCTAGCAGCAAGCTAATTATATCATCAAGTAGGTTAGCGTAAGGTGAGGATCCTGGCTGCAGAAATGTCCATTTTCCCTACATCAATCACTGAGAAATTATGATGCAATTTAATAAGCTTATCTAGAAATTTAAATGCTATTAATAAAAGTCAGTATTGTGGTAACATCCCTAAACATTTTTAACCCATTAGTGAATAAAGTACCTAATAGGCATTCAGATTAGGACAGTGACACTTTAGAATTTAGCAGTTAAGAACATAGACCCTAAAGTGGATATCCTGAGTTCAAATCCCTTCTTAGTTCTGTGGCTTGATTGATTTCCCTAAGATTCTGTGACTCAGTTTACTCATCTATAAAATAGTATCCACCACATGGGATTGATTGAAGGATTAAGTGTGATAAGTATACATTTACAATTTAATGCAGGACCTAGCACATAGCACTCAGCTCTTATCATTAATAAAAAAGTGTTTACTATTTTGGCTTTTTTAATGCTGCTTTTCATTTATTACAAAATGTTATAAATATGCTTAAAAATGCTGATGTCTCCAAAACTGTGCTGTGGTCTTCCCTGAACCTTTCCGCCAAACCTGAGCTCAGATCATAATCAAGCAGTGAAAAATATATAATAGCTCAAAGATGATAACTAAAATGTAAAAAGAAGATAACAAACCCTTCACCTAACCAAATATTCTCTTGTTCGTTATGTCACTAAGTAGCATAACTGACATTTTTCACTAAATTGTCATTTGTAAACTTACATGACTAATTTGAATAGTTTTTTTAGCAGTTTATAGGTGAATCCTTAGGTATTGCTGCGAATGGCCAAATCACAAGTCTATGTATCAGTCCACTGTTGTCTTTATTTTAATCACATAGAATAGGGTTTATGATCTCTTTAATGCCAAATAAGCATTTCTGAAAGTCCTAGGACAAGATCCAAGCTTCTGTCTGCTCTGAAAGTATTCACATTAGCACACTGATGAATACTAATGGACTTCTGCCAACCTACAAGTATTACTGAGTAGAGAGGCAGAGAGACCTTATCAAGCCTCTAAGGATATTGCTTTATCACATTTTACTGTGGATATACCTAATTCAGTGTACAAACTTTGCCAACAAAATTCCACCAATGAAATAATGGACATTATTACCGCAGAGCCAAGATCTACAACACTATTTCATAGTTTCCACATTTATTCTTAGAAAATCAGAATTAGCTTTAATAGATACTTAATCACCATCTGCAAAGTTCAAAGCTTGGAAATATAAAATGGTGGATAAGTCTGTTAACCTTTTACCTTGAATTTCAGATTCAGTGATAAGTGACTGAAGCATGATAACACTTTAAATCTACTATGCCTTTGAATTCAACTCAAGTAATCTATTGAAGTTAAAAAAAATAGGTCTAAATTAATAAAATTTTGAAAACCAAGTCAGACAAATGCTGTACTATAATACTGATTGTGCCTGTACTAGTCAGCTAGGGCTACCGTAGCAAAATACCACAGACTGGGTGGCTGAAACACCAGAAACTTATTTTCACTTACAGTCCTGGAGTCTAGAAGTCTTACATCAAGGTGTTGATAGGTTTCATTCTCCTGAGGCCTTTCTCCCTGGCTTACAGATGGTGTCTTCACATGGCCTCTCCTCTGTGCACAGGCACTCCTGGTGTCTCTTCCTCTTTCTATAAGGACACAGTCCTATTGGATTAGGGTCCTACCCTATGACCTCACTTATCCATAATTACCTCTGTAAAGGCCCTGTCTCCAAACACAGTCACATTGGGTATTAGGGCTTCAATGTGGGAATTTTGGGGGGATACACATCCGTCTATAACAGTACCTCTTTTAAATGTCAGCAGATTTATTAACAATAAGCTCATTTTATTTGTTCCCAAGTTCCAAGCTTCCAAATATCAAGTTGATTTATACCACCCATCATGAGATGAAAGTCATGAGCTCAGGATGTGTTAAGAGTAACAAAAGACATTTAAGAATAAAGATATCAAGCCAGAAAAGGAAATTTCTAATTCACTAAACAATAATTTTATCTGATTATACAAAAGAGCCATAGAGTTAAAAAATAAAAACAAAAAACACATTGTTCTATCATTATTCCAGGGTTCTAGTATATTAACATATAAATATATAATTAGATTTTGGTAGTAGATATATCAAGATGAAATAATTGGCACAGACTAATGGCAACCAACTTTAAAGAGCACCGAGTGTGGGGAATTATGGATAGAAATGCTTTAATTCACTTGCACAGACCCCCCAAAAAGAAAGTCTTGCACATATAGGTACAAAGTACTTGCCAAGCATATATGTACATTCTTTTAAAGTTAATAATATTCAATCTTATTTGAACCCATTATTGAATTCATAGCAGCTCTTCATCTTTGTGACTTTTTATTTTCAAACAAGTGATATCTAAAATACAACTAACAAGTGGAAGTTTGTGATCCTTATAAATGTGCACACACACACACACACAAATTTAAAATGAAAAAGGCTTGGAAACATTGTAAATAATAAAACCATTTATAGCAAGATAAAACATTGTGAACTAAGATGGCCAATGAAAATATTTTGGAAATGGTGGGCCTTAAGTAAATTACTGAGAGATGAATTGGAGGATCCTTAACAATTTTATAAAAGAAAGGAACATACTAAACTTGAGGGCAATAGCATATGAAAACATTCAATTAATTTATAAGGGGGCTACTTATAAGACTAATTAATTGCACCAAAGTTTCAGAAAGTAAAAATTATCACAGCCTTGAATATCCAATAACAGGAGTCAAATTTTATCCTGAGGAAATGAATACAATGAAAAAATTTTAGTAGGAAAATGTCAAATTGAACACTTTCTTGAAAATCAATTATCCTCTCTTTTTTGAAAATTAATAGCTGAATCTTCCTTGGAAAACTACTCTTCCTATACTCTTAGTCCCCAGGTCCATGATAGATGTGGAGTTTCTCTCATTCTCTGGCTCCAGGGTGAGGCATTGGTCCCAGGCATGACCAATTAATGTATTGCAAGCCCTTGGCCAATGATGACCTCGTGAGACATGCAAGGCCAGCACAACAGTACAGGGAAGTTTGTTGGAACTGTTGAAGAAAGTCTCCTTCTGTGAGGTTTTCTAGGCAGTAAGGCTGTAAGCTGAGAGATGCTTGGTTTCACCAATAGATCCTGCTTGAGAATGAAGATGACACAGAGAAGAGTAGAACTGAGAGATGGGGAGACTTTTTAATAGACTTTTTAAGCACCTTGATAAATCTGTACCTGAATACAACTTTGCTGCTGAGATGTTCAATTGCATCAGCTAATAAATTCCCTTTTTTGTTTAAGCCAATTTTCAGAATGGTCCCTGATTCTTGCAGCCAACATAGGTTTTCTTAACACACTAACAGAATGAACATGTAGGACTGTGTCAAAAAACAAGGCCTGTAACTATGGAAAGAGAACACCCGAAGTAACAAAGTGAGTGTTGCTCTAATGATTTACCACTGAAAAAGGAAAACACTTCCCCAGTATGGCACTTTGCTCAGAGAGAATGATGGGTGGAGTAGGCAAACCATGAACTAGGGGATTAGTTTAACAGACGGCATTGGAAAGCAAAATAACTGACCTCATAAAACTACAGCTAAGGATGAGTCCTGAGCCATGATCCAAGGAAAATGGTAAGCCATAAATTTATGGTGGAAACATATAGTTTACTATTAAGAATATATATTTTGACTGCAGCAAATATGACTAGAATATATAAGGGGCAAAAGAAATAAACATCTTGAAATCTATGTGCTGGGGAGGCAGTGTGGAGCTTTTTTGCACACACAAAAAAAGCATGAAATTTTATGATTCAGAGCATGAAAGTGGATGAAATGGCTTCATAGAAACTGATTAAACCTGTAAACAAGTATTTTAAATCAAATATTTCCTCTATCCATTCAATAAAACAAGTACATAAAATTCAGTCTAATCCAGCTTTTAAAGGGAAATCTTAAAGTGGTAAGTTTAACTTGTTATTTCCAAGAGAACTTAAAAAAAAATACTACCAATTACCTAAACGATTTTCATGCAATAATTTAATATATAATAGTTTAACAAATGATCTCCCACCATGCTGCTGAAAACTTGCTGTTTTGTCTAATACTAATCTAATAGAGTAGTTATGAACCCAATTTGGTAAAGGAAAAGCAAACTAAATGAAAAGACAAGAATATAGATGCCACTGAGTACCTAGACAGTTTGATCCAGTGTCAAAAGGGAACCAAAAATGTTTATATTGGTCAAGTCTTTGGCTTAGTTTAATTAAGACTGAAAAAAAGAGAGAGAGAGAGAGAGAAGTATATTGGTCAAGTCTTTGGCTTAGTTTAATTAAGACAGAAATAAAAAGAAAGAGAGAGGGAGAAGAAGAAAAAGATGGAGGGAGGAAGAAAGGGAAGAGAGAAACTACAAACCCTGGTTTAAAAAAACAAAATGTTCACTTGGAAAACCTCTCAGTGATGTTGAAAGGTCAACTGACTCTTTCAAGGCACTATGCTTCCATCAAACATAGTAGAAATCATTTGTTAAGTGAAATTTTCTTAGTGCCTTCCAGAGTACCCATATAACAGGCCTAATAAAAGTACGTAAAGGCAGTAACAGCAATGGTCTTCTGAAATTTCTTTAAGTTTAGCTCCCCTAGAGCTCAACAAATCCCTAACTTGACCCCTCTGTGATGACATCAGATTAGATGACACATTATCTCATTCATTCCCAAATTCCTAGTTACAGTGAACACCCATTTGGGGATATTCTTTCATATTCTATTTCCTTTCTTTCAGTACAAATGACTGTTTCTTTTTTGATCAACATGTGTGTATATATATATGCATATACATACATACATAAACACACACATTATATACATATGCATATGCATAATATGTAAACACATATTATGAGATGCTAGATACATTCTTCCCACCCGCTAGTATCATGCTAGAAAAGAAAGGAAAGAAAATTTGACCTGTTGTAGGGTTAATGATTCAACACAAGGTAGAATGACTAAAATCATGGACAGGCCATCCAAAGAGGTAATCCAATCCCCTTTGAGTGGATACCTTTAAAATGTTAATATCTTGAAAATGATCTAATAAAATGATCCTTGGAGATAGTTCCTCAATTGTATAGTTAATTAATATTAAATAATTTGTGAGAAACATGTTATTAAATGGTTACACACTTATATAGAGCCTGGCCAACATGATAAAAAATAACACTGCATTCTGTTTTCTTTTTCTCCTTCCTCCCTCAAATACCCTCAACAATCTGGTCCCCATACCTTAAGAGGAGCAGTACAGACTCATAGAAAATTACAGCATTAACAATGTATAATAGTTATGTGATCCAATATTCATATTTTTCTTATTAAGAAGGTAAATAATCTGACCAGCTCACATAACTAACCGGTCAGCACTGAGCAGGCCCGTGCTCACCCTCTCGACTCTTTATGCACTTTCCATAGACAGTCACTCTTCACATCCTAAATATATGGCCGAATATTTGGTTTCCAGTAAATAGATAGTGATTACTGATAAAAGCATAGAATTATGACTTTTTCCTCCTGTAAGGATCAAGTAAATATGGAAGTTACCAAGATTCTGTAAAGGTTTGAATCTAAAGTCAAAGTCTGGCTGTCTCTGTTTGATGAACTGGTAGTCTGACCATCTTCTGGTGTCTCTTTGTAGGAGCTTTGATGCATAGGAATAAAGGGGCTCGCCAGGAATAAGGTCATTGCAGGGTGTTTGCTTGTTTGTTTTTTAACATTTTCATTGGCTTTTATTTTGCACTTGTCAAAAAAGGTAATGAGTCAGGATGAGAGGAACAAGATAAGGAAAAGAGAGACTTCCCTAGTCCAATCCTGTGGATTCAGTTTTGAGCATCTCCCTAGAGAGACACTAGTGTTTTAAAAGAAGCTGACAAAGCTGTGTCTATTTGGGACTTTATGAGACAGATGAAAAGCTAGTGGAGCTACTTTGGACCAAGTCAACTGCACAATTAGGTAGTGTTTTTCCAGTTTTTGCAAGGAACATTACAAAGCAACGATATGAAAGAATTCACTTATATATATGCGACCTCAACATTTTTGTGCTATAGAAGTTTAAAAAACACTGAAACCTACAAAAAGTAGGAACATTCTTAGAGGGGAAAGAAGCTCCATTGACAAGACTGGGTCACACCTTCCAACCAAAATAGTTTCTAGTTTGTGGAAAAGGAGGCCAGAGTGGAAACATGAAGAGGACCCTCTCTGGTCACACTCTGAGCACATAGGGAAACCCAGAAATAATTGGCTGGGCCTTAAGGGAGAATTCTACAAAGAGCATAATGGGGTGTGTACTAACAGCAAAATGTGAATATTAGTAGGAATGTCCAGAGCCAGTGAGTCCCAGGGAAGTTCTATTGCATTTTTATTAGCCTTCAGTTAACTAATCACAGTCAAATATGCAGTCACATTTCATAGGCAGAGAAAATCAGTGATGGAATAGACCTTTCACACAAACAATCAAACAACTGATAAATAACTAAAATGTACTGGGATAGCAACCATTTTGGCAATGAATTAGATATTATACATAACTATGTTATTTATCTATTGTCAGTAACTGGAAAAAACAATCCATGTTTACTTAAATTTAGTCTTTGGTAGACATAAAAGTTCTGGTTAGAAAATGATGACACTCTCAACCATCAGACAATATATCTTTATAACAGCCATAAATATAAATGTGGGCAAAAAATAAAATGCCAGCTCAGATATTCTTTGAGGTTTTTAGTATCCTGCTCATGTCTTTCAATATATTCATCTTCAGAGTGAATCTCCTTTACATATTTCAACCTTCATGGTTAAAGTCAAGCTTCCAAAACTGTTGGGCTTGTGAAACAACTGAAGAGAAATGTGAATCATTTCTTGAGAAACTCAGATTAAACCAGGAAATAAAATTGTAGGATTAAAGTGGAAACCTAAACCCACACATTTCACTCTCTCTTTCTCCCAAAGGCAAATTCAAGAATTTTCTTGTATTGCTGAGTCCAGCCAGAAATGCAGATAAAGACATGAATAAGTAGCCAAGAGCCTTTTGAGGTTTAAAACTATTTTGCATGTACTGTAAAAATGACCCATACACCAAGATGGATTGGGTCACTCGGGAGAAGGACTGCGAGATATCCTTATACCCCTTAACTGTGAAAGCACAAGTCTCTAATTTCCTTTTCTAATTTTAGTCCAGATGTCGGATACATGATCCCTTATCTTTAACTGATAAGGTACTTGGGTTAAAATCATCAAAACACCTCTTAAGTAACAAAGATATAGCTGACATTTACTTTTCTTTTCAAACAGACTATAAAGAAGAAAAGACAACCAACATGGTCTAAAGAAAGAAAAATAAGTTATGTAGGAAGAGCAAAAATATCCCCTGGAAGCCAGGCCAGGGTAAGGAAAGAGACTGCAGTTTTAATAGACTGTGTGTGCCAGAAACTCATAGAGTACCTACATACCCCTCTAAAAATTGTTAGAGAATTTGTCCCAGCTAAACTGAAAAACAATCAGAAATTGTTCTATCTCCAGAATATAAGTTAGAGACTTTGAATGACATGTCTGAGAATAACTAGACAGTATGAAATGGTGTATAAAATCATGTTTGAGTATATTAAAGAGTTAACAAGAGAAAGAATTACAGAATTAAGATCAAGAGAGAAAGATACCTAGAGTAACGTACACAGATGTGGGGCCAATTCTCCCATCATAGTATCGGCCGGTTCCAGCAGAGACCGCCGAGAAGCTGAGCTGCACTTTCAACAGGTCACGGCGCTGGGAAAGGGAGAATTGGATCTGAGGGCAGACTGGAGTGGGAGAAAGCCAAGGAAAACTCGAAGATCTGGGGTTTAGACACCAAAGATCTGCTCCTGGGAATACAGGGTAAAAACAAGAAATAAACTGATTCTGGAAAGGACTGAAGGCTACTTTAAACTGAAGACCGCTGTGTGACCTCATTACTGAGATTTGGGAGGCCCTGCCTGCCTTCCGGAGAAGGAGAGAATCAAATAAGCGAGATTCGTCCATGACTTCTGGGACATGGAATGTACATATTCACTGTTCATTTCATTCCTTACACTCCTTTAGTTTTCTTCTGTATTTGCCATTCTTTGATCTCGTATTAGCATTTCATTCTTTATATATTTCTGATCTGCTAGGAATCCATCCTTAATTTCAGTTATTGTATTTTTCAGGTCTTGAAATTTTAAAATAGATTTTAGAATAGCTTTCAATCCTCTCAAAATTCCCCATTTTGTTACATATTTTAGATACATATTAATATGATTATTTTAATATCATTATCCAATAACATCATTATCTGGATATCTTTCATTTGTTTCTACCTTTATTATTTGTCTTGATTTTCAAATACTATAAAGAAAAATTATAGAGATAATTTAAGGTGTGGTTTGGACAGAAACATTACCAAGTCAATGATTTAAAAAACACTTCAAACTACAAATATGATAAATGCAACGTAAGCACATTTTGCGGAGTAAAACCAACGGACACTATGACAAAGAAAAATTGTAAAGTCAGGCAAAAAAGAAAACAAAGCATATAATATTGTTAACTCTGTATGAACGTAATAATAAAATCCCTTAGGTAGTAAGAATTTACAGAGCTAAAAGAGCGTTTTCACACACCTCTCTCATTTGCTTATGACGTCAGAAGACAGAAAAATCAGTAAGGATATAGATCTGAATAACATGAAACAGTTCAATCTAAGGATACTGTTCTTCACCATAATTCAACGAAGTAGGCTCTATTATTTATATCCCTCTTATTTAAATGAAAAAAAAGTATGGCTTAATGAGGTTAATGCACTAGATCTCTCAGTTAGATAGTGGCTGAAATAAAATGATCCCTAAGCCCGTGTGCTCTTACCGGCTGCAAGAGCCTGCCTCACACAGTCACATGTAAACAATGCAGGAAGATGGATTTGTTCCATAACAATTTGGTACAAAGATGTCAGATTGGGTTGCTTTCTAAGTTAAAGTACAACTGATTTTAAGCCCCCTCAAACCACGAAAGCAAAGTGCCTGCTTTCTCCACCCTGCCCACGTTTCCTTGGGATATCCATACATAAAGTCCTCTACAGAATGCAAGAAGGATTTTACTTGGGAAGGTAAAAATACCTCAGTAATGTGAGGATTGAACATCTATAAAAGGGAAGGCGTTACAGGAAAATGGATTTAGTGATCATCAATCCAGAAAGTAAACCAGCTGTGTGGCTAGACCACTGCAGGGTAAAAAGAAACTGAAAAAAAGAAGGGAAAAAAAAAACAGGGAAGAAGAATAAAAAACACTAATCAGGGCCCTATTGCGACATAATTAAGTTTGGACTTTTTCCTGTAAGCTTCAGTTACCAAATTTTTCATAAATTAGAAAACTTTTTGCACATTAGAAATCGCTGTCAGCTCAATGTGCACATATTGTTCCCACAGCATCCCCTCCTTTGGGGAATTCACCTCCCAGCTTTCCTCTGCAAAAATGAAGCTGATTTATTCATCCCAGCCCCACCTCCCAATACCTCAATAACTATTCCATGAATACACATGGAACCAATCAGAAGACTCTCTGAGTCTTTTTTTTTTTATTACTATTTCCTTTTTACTGAAGCAATTGGGAAAGATGCTCCTCTGGAATTAGATGTACAGACAGTGTCAGCAGCGGCTCCTTGCAGCCATCTTCCCAGCCACATGAAGAAAGTCTTCTGTACTAAGAAGGCGGCAGATGAAGGAAGAGGAGCAGAGCTCAGGGAAGAGCGGCCACCTAAAGCTAAGGTTTAAGCCTTTAAATTCAGCTATCATGTAGAAAGTCCTAGCTTGACTCTATTTCTGATGTAATCTCACAAATATGTTTAGGTGTACTGTTTCTTTAGTATACAGACAATGTTTGATGTGATTGCAGATTTGTTACAAAACTCCTTATAATAATAAAAGTTTTATCCTTTCTGGCATCAGGATTCCATGGGTTGGAAATCAAGATACAAACAATACAAAGAATGGGAAGCTAACAAAATTATAGGGCAAAGATAAATAAAATGGCTAGCTTTATTTCTGAGGCCAATATATATTTCAATAAAATTATGGTCCTTTTTATTTAAATTTAGTATTGCTTAACTCCTTTCTTCTCAGTTTTTGCATAAAAGATAGTTATATATTTAATACATGTGTTGGCATAGAGTTATAGTAGATATTTAGCATTGTTCTCAATTTATCATGTCAAAAAGAACTGAATTATTTGAACTGCACAGACAGACATGTTAAAACAAGTATTTCAGTATGTTCAAAATGTAGAAGAACCTTCAATTTTTTTCAGAAAGTTGAAATCTATGGGAATGTGCTATAATTCACCTAGACCCTTGTAAAATCATTTGTTTGATGGTCATTGTTTCTGTTCTCTGCTATTCTAAGTAAATGCAACTTATTTTTAATTCAAAATTGACGATCTGTGAAATTCATTTTGAGAATCAAAAGTCAGCCTTTGTCAGATGCTTGGTTTCTCAGGAAATGAGGTGCTCGAGTTTTTGGATAATGCTGTCTTTCATTTTCTAAAGTAAAACTGATGTTCTCTGCATATAATAGACATGTGTCTATGTGCATCTTTCATTTCTAAAAACAAGCTTCCAGAAGCACGTCTTCATGTGAAAAAAAAGTCTTTCCATAATTGCTCCTCATCAACACTATGATGAAACTTTAACAAAAGGAAATTCATTTTTTTAAAAGCTGTTACTGCTGTTGTTTTTGTTACAGTTACTTGGAGCTTGTACCTCTAAACAGTCATCACTGTATCAGAGAGAGAATGCTCAGTGTTCTACATTATTTATAAACAGACCTTGAAGACAATAGGCAAGGTGGAAAAAATATCCAGGATCAAGTCTCTGAGGAACGTGCTTATTCAAAGATACCTATTTTGTCACCAAATGCCGTCAATTCTTGTGACACCATGCCCAATGCCCCTTCCAATTTTCTTGTTCCTTGTCTGATTTAGCTGCTGCCCCTGGAGGTTGTCAGCCCTTCTCCACTTCATTGTTATCACTGAAACTGCCGCCTCGTTACTCTCCCTGCTTCTTTGCTCAACTACATCTGGTCTATTCTGAATACTGCAGTTGGATTCATCTTCCCAAATACTGTTTTAGTTGAGTAAACTCTTGTCACCATGTGTTATATTTCTAAAAATATGAATTATAACTGATGTTCAAAGCCTGGTACAATTTTTCAAAATTCTCCCCCTACCACCTTATTTGAAGACTCCCTCTAAAACACATCTTTGTCACCTCTAAAGGATATTTGTCCTCTTCTAGTGTTTTCTCCTTCCTTATTCTTTCCTGACACTCAACTGCTATCTATGTATTTCATATCCACCCATCCTTCAGAGCTTATGTACTCTTATGTACTTTCCAGCTCTGATTGGCAATAGCGTTCTTATGACAGACACTTTTACATTTTATAAATATTTGTGTAAGTGCCTTTTATTGTATGGTAAGATTTTGAGTATTCATTGTAATTCGCATGGTGTCATCACTTGTATTTTAAATGATACTGAAGAGAGGTGAAAAATAAGTAAATGATCTTTCAATCCATGTATTAAACTAGTGGGGGAAAAGAATATAATGTTTTCTAGCAGAGTTACGATTTGAATCCCAGTTAGCGTTCAAATTTTGCTTTCAATAATTTCCAGAGTGTGCATGTGTAATTTACCTTTCTAACTAAACAAATATCTGGGATTTACTTTGTCACCATCATTAGCAACCTACATCACATATCCTATGTACAATTTCTTTAATCAGAACAAAAGGGAATCAGAATGAACAGATTTTGGCAGATAGTTTCCAAAAAAAGGGAATCAGATAAACCAGACAAAATGACTCTGAAAGTGTCATAGACACATGTAATATTTTGAATATTTCATTCCATTAATATGTCCCTATTTCAACTCAGAGAATTTGTTGAGTCTATTTGGTATTTCACTTCTTTTAGTTGAAATAAAAATTACCAGATACTTTACAAGCACTTGTTGAAGAGTATTGTCCAATTAAGGTAAAATTGGGAAATGCAACTTTCATATTCAAAACACTATTGTTTAGACTCCAAATTCAATTTTACCTCCTCTTACCTCAGTAACTTAGAATTTCAGATTTCCATTCTTCAAAGCTCCTTTAGCTTCCTCGTTACGGCAGACCATCATCTGGCTTCAATGAAGGGACATTGGTAATACTAACAAAAATGGCTTCCAAGAGCTGATGCTGAAGGCATGGTAGAAAAGATCCTTTTCAAGTCATTACAAAGTCATCTTAATCCCTTCTGGAACAATGTAGGATACAAATGAAGTCATCTCATTTCTTTGCTTAGGAAAGGAGTATATACAGATCATTTTCTAATAATTTGGAGAGGAAATTTCTCCATAAGATTTTTGTAAAAGGCTTTTTCCTGTTTTGCTTACAAAAAAACATTTGGTGGTACAGCTTTCTCTGTAGCATCCCAATTTTGAAATCCTTCCTCCTTCCTACAAACAGTAAAATATGCCCTGATATCAGAGCACAAAGATAAAAATACAAGTCACTGAGATGTCAGAGGATGTGAAATTCCAGGAGAGGTGTTAAAAGCCTCCATGAAGTTCACACTCAATTGCACAGACCCTCTTCCAACACCCCCCCAGGTGTTCCTCTCATGAGTTGGTTATAATGGCTCTGTGCAGCGGCAGCCTCAAGAGTGCCCACCCTCAGCAAAACGGATCCAGGATAGAATGTGAACATTTCCTCCTCGTTCCTCAGTACTATTAAGAGAATAATTTGTCTTCCCAGTCATTTTCTCAAGGCCAAAGAGGTGGGGAAAGTCAGGTGTTTTTAGCTGAAGGAAGATTTCTTCAAAAGTAATATATGCAAAATGAATACTTAAAAAATTAATATTGAGGAATCTTAATAAGGAAATTGGTCGATATCTGAAACCCATCACCATCATTTAATGTTACTTAAATTATTTAATACCCTTGGATCCAAATTCCAACAAGAACCTACACCTCTTCATTCTTTCATTCAGTTTATTGAATGCCTGAAATATTTCAGGCCATATTCTGTGAATAAAGCAGAAGATGGTTCCTGCCAATGCAGAGCTTAGTACTGAGCAAGGAAGGCACGTTTCCTATATTAACCATCATCCCCTCCATTTCCTGGGCCTCTTCCCCACATCTCAGATACTGACGTTTTTCCCTGCCAGGCACCTGGGGCCATCACATACTCTCCCTATTCTCTTACTCCAACACACTGTTAGTAATCAACTGTTGCTGATACTACTCCAAAATCTGCTGTCTTTGCAAACAAGTGACACTTGGGAAGCACTGCCCTGCCAGATGAGATTGGTGCTGGCTGGGACCAAATTTAAAGTCGCAGTGCATACTCTGTTTTCTAATTACATGTACACAGTTTTACTTGTGTTCTTGTCAAGGCAAGGCAACTTATGATGAGTTTATTTTAACTTTCAGTATATTTCATGACAAGAGTTTTGCATTTTTCTTATGTCCTCCTTTTCAATTATGACTAAGGCCTTATTATTTTCAATAAATGCCTCCATTTGCCTTTTATTATAGAAGTCTTCATTTCTCTGCCTTAGCAGTCAAACCAGGAAAGATAAAGAGAAGGAATGATTTCCAGATGGAAAATGAAGCAGGTCACCTTTGGCGCTTGCTGCCCAATCACACTGCCTTGGTAACTAAATATATCCAATGCCTCTTTAGGTTTTCCTGAAAATTTAAATCTAAAGAAAACAGACCCAACTCTAAAGTGAACTTGAACTTAAAAACCTACCACCTTGCCAACTATCATTCCTCTATTTCAGGAAGAATTCAACAGAATATGTTTCTAGCTTTTGATGGGAGTATGTGAAATAAAAGGGGTGGAAGAGAAAAATATGAATCAGTGGATTGAAAAGGAACTTTCAGCTTTCATCCTAAGAACTTCCAAAAAATATGAGACTGAGGGGAGATGACAAAAGAGGGAAACCTAAGAGTTGTATGAGCATATCCTGGGAGGAAGGAATTTTTTCATTATGCAAGTACCATATTATATACTTAATAGTTGCTAAGAGTGTACGTCTTAAATGTTCTCACCACACACACACACACACACACACACACACACACACACAAATGGCAATTATATGATGTGATGGATGTTTTAGCTAACATTATGGTGATAATCATTTTGCAATATATAAGTGTCAGATCAAACTGTTGTACACCTTGTACAATATTATATGTCAATTATATTTCAAGAAATCTGGGGGAAAAAGAATTTATCAATATATAAGTTGAATATTTCTAATGTAGGAACAGAAACGGAAGGACAAAAAATTAACATTACGTATCAACTGTGTACCTGCATTTGGTATTCATTTGATCTTCTCATCAATCCTCTGAATAATAATAATCCCTACAGAGAAGCTGTACATGTTGTTAAAACTTTATTGAGATTTGAATTAAGACCTACAACTTGATCACCTTCTGTGAATGTTTTGTAAATGTTTGTCCTATATGTTGACATTTGGTAAAGCTTGTTAATATTCTTGTCCAATAATTTATATTATTGATAATATAATTTATATTTATTACATTATATTGTTATTAATGTTATAAAGTATAATATATCATATACTTAATAATTTTAATCTATTATATATTAATGTGAATACATAGAAGTTGCCAAACATGAATGAATCATCTCATCTTCTAGTTTTGTCAATTTTTACTTTATATATATTGAGACTATATTTATTAGGTTCAGACAAGCTTAAATTTTTCACAAATGAGTGTGGTTAATAATTGTATGTGTCTTGGTTTCCTCCTCTGTAAAATGAAATACTATTTTTGCCAGGGGACCAAGGTCACTAACACCCTAGCTTCACTTTAAACTAAATTTTAGATTATAATCCTCTAGATTATAATCCTTCAGATTTCTATTGTTTAAGTGAAACCAGACAAACTTATTTGAATTATGAGCAAGTAAGAGCAAATAAGGTATTTAGTGAGATAAAGTCAGTTCTCCTTTGAGTACAGTATCTGAGTTTTTTGAATGATATGTAAGCATCTTTTTGCTTACACAGAACCCTCTATTATGTAAACTTTAGTTATTGAAAATTTTTATATTGGAGAATTATATTTGTCCCAAAAGTTTCTTCATTTCAATAGTTGTTTACAATTACTATGCTTCCTCAAGCAGCAAATGGTACATGGGAAAAGCAATGGAATACAAAAATATATTTGTAACTTTTAAATGGTAAATTTTCCTATATTTACTGATAATTCATCTCCAGAAATAAAAATCTCCCTTGAAGATTAAGAGAATAATTTTACATCAATAGAAATCAGTAGATGAAGGATTTGTGTATTCTCATTACAGTTGCTCAACCTAGAAAACTATTAGCTAAAAGGCAACCAAATGTCCTTTTGGTCACTTACTAAATTAGAATGAGGAAAAAAAGCCAAGGGAATTGTGTAAGACATGCTTGGAAGGGAGACATTTCCCATTTTCCATTCCAAATTATCAGAAGAATGATCATTATTTTTCTCAATTGAGACATGTTTTAATGCATTAAAGCCTTTCCCATAGCAACAACTGAAGGCAGAATACTAAGAATATATCCAAAAATTTAATTAGTTCCAGCAAAAAAAAAAACTGAAAATATTCAGAGAAAGAGATAAAACTTTTATAAATTTGGAAGAACAGTGTAATTCTGGGGAAAAGAATGTTCATGAATTCCAGACTTTATAACTTCTTACACGTTTATATTCAAGAAAACGTCAAGAAGAGAAAGCCTACGATTTATGTACATTTCATTTTAGATATCACAAATTTTATCCACTTTTATGAGGAATGCTTCATAAAGTTTATCTTTTCATAACATTTAAAGCTCTCAATATAACTTTTCCTTGATTCATACAGAGATAATAAAATTGTACTTTACTTCCTCCTTACCTCACTCCTGAAAACCATGGTGGTAAAAGAAATAAAGGATTTCACAAGTTTTCCAAGGATTGTTCTAAAGTCAAAACTGAAGAGAAACAAACCTATTTGCCAGTCAACATTCTTCCAAAACATCCTAATTATTAAAGTTTCTTTTGCATTGTCATTGGTAAGTGTGACTAACTTCCCAAATGAATGATTTGTGTATCTTTTGTTATATTCAGATGTAAGGCAAGGAATTAATTATACATGCTACTTCAGCCATGTTCAAATGGTAATAATCACATATAGATCAAAATTGTGACAATTCTTAAAGGAATGTTTCTAACACCATTCAACATACTTGGTTAGTCTAAGTTCTGTCTTATTAGCCCTCCTCTGAGGCTAGAAGCTCAGAGTCTAGTTCTATGAGATAGGGCACATACGGCTGCAAGTAACAGAAAGCTTAATTAACTGGTTTAAGTAATAAAATCACTAAATCATGACACATATCAAAAGTCTAAAGGCATATAATTCTTCATTAGGTTCAGTAATTCAGTGCTTTCCCCAAGAATTTAGGCTTTACTATCCTTTGCTCTGCTATCCTCAGGACATTGGCTTGTAGACCTGGGTGTGTTTCTTACCAAAATGCCACAGTGCTAAGGGGCTTTCCTCTTTATCTGAAAGCAGAATGTTTCCCTATATGTATCTAATTTGCCGGAACTTGTCTTGTAGTTGTACAGGGTAGTTGATAAAACAAGTACCTAAAGAAGGAAATGGGATGGCCAGGACTGGCTTTGACCAATCATGATTACTCTTCCAGACTGGGCACAGCATCCAGTGAACAGAATCCTGGTTCATTTAGAGAGGAAGATGTCCACTGTAAAGCCAATCATCTCTTTGTTTACCTTATCAAACTTCTTGAAGGTGAGAAATTACTCATTTCATGGTAAAAATTCACTGTGTTCAGAAGCAGGGATCTTTTAATTTTGCAATCTTATTCATCTATTAATTTTTAAATGTATATAAAACTATGGCTATATATGAAAAGACCTCTCCTCTCTTTTCCCCAAAGGATGAAAAGAGTGTCTTATAATAAATTAGGTATTTGCACTAATCTACTAAGCAAACTAATTGCAAACATTTCAAAGCCAGTGCCTCTTGCTTGATCAGAGACACGTTTTCATAGCTGCTTATCAGAAAAACAATGTGAGGTATCACAGAAATACATAAAGTACTGGCATTAAAACAAAAAAATCCAAGAAAATATACTCGAATTGCCTGATACCAAGAGCGCATCTTTTAATTTCTATCTGTGTGATAGAGTGACATTTGTGCTTAAAAAAATACAAGGCCATGTATAATCATTCTGCAAGGATTTTTCAAAACTACTTTCATTTGATATTACACAGAAGCATCTAGATTATATTGTGGCATAACAAACAAGTCTCAGTAGCTAGCAAAACAAAGGCTTATTTTTTGTTCATATGAAGTCTGCTTTAGATCCAAGCAATTTCCAGGACATCTGGCCTCTGTCCTTTAGAAGCTGTTTCAGACTGTGGCACCTCCACGTCAATTTATGTTTCCAAGTTCATGGTGGCAGTGGAAGATAGCATGGGAAAGTGAATACAGTCATTTAAATACTTTTTCCTAGGAGTTTTCGAAAACTTAACTCATCAAAGCAAATTAACACGGCTTTACCTAATTTGAAGGGAATGTGTGCCCCAAAGAAGTATAGAACAAGAAATCTTTGTGAGCACTAATATTAAGTAAGCCATCGGAAAGAAAATATTTTAAGATCACCTTTCTGAAGTATCTGCGACTTCCTTTCCAATATTAAAACAAACCCAATACATGTCAATACATATTTGAACGTAGGAACTATGCAATAATTTAATTCAGCACATATTTACAGAGTACTTCCTAAGGGCCAGCCAGTGGAAAATCATATGTAGAAATGCAGAAAGTCATATGTGAATATGAAGCATTTTTCTGAATTCCACTCATCCATCATATCCCTGATGGGGTCCCACACAGTTGAAGTATGTCTTAGCACAATAAGGAAGAGTGCAGATTCTGAGATCAGAGAAACCTGGATATGATCCTTCTACTACTTATGAATTTACCACTGAATCACCTTTTAAACTCATTAGATTTGCTGGGCCTCAAAGTTCTCATCTATACAATGATTATTAATTAAAACCTACCTCTCAGGATTGAAAATATAAAACAGAACTTCAGAGATTAATTAATGTGTGTTCTCCTTCAGATACTATAGAAGAGCTATACTGCAAGTATTAATGCCTATAATCATTAGCTGCTATTTTCAATAAGATAATTTTTTATCATTCCACCCTTCTCAGTAGGCCTGCTGCTACTGTGAACCAGAGTATATTTGAACTATGAACCACAACTGTTTTCTCCTCCATTGTCAGCACACCATAAATCTGAAATCTGAGAAAAGGACCTCAAGAGATTGTGTTCCCACAAATTTTTAATGCATTAATGAAACTACTGTTTCAAGCTTAAAATGAAGGCTATAAGCTTTTGTGACATATCCAAAGTTAACCAGGTAATAGATGTTTGTGTGTAAATGTATAATGGGACGTCACCCACAGTACAGTAGTATGACTATTCCTTCAAATATTTATTCATAAACTATCGTACATTGTTTCCAAATTTTCTCATTTTATAACATCATGGTTTAAATTTAGATAAAGTTCCTGAAAAAAGAGGACAATGTTTTGTTTATTATATCTCTTTTAGCACCAAATAGTAGTAGACAAATACTTGACTAAGGATTTAGTCCATGTTCAAGCCCAGGGCAGACTTTTCAGGACTAACTCTCTCAGTATGAGGCTCCTTACAGTCAGGCTGTGCTGGCTCTTTAGGGCTATACAGAATCCTCAAAATCCATACTTGGTGAAGTCTAATAAAATAATTGATAAAATAAAATAAGAGTAAGAACTCCCTACAGTATGTCATTGACTGATTAGAGCCAATGATGCCATAAAGCAGGGGAGAGTTCTGTGTCCCCCAAAGTGGAAAGAAAGGATGGCATCTCAACCTTCCCAAGCCCAAGGAGATGAGAACTGAATGGAAACTAAAAATTTTACTCTATTAAAAATATTTTCTTTCATTTAATGGAAGGTGATAAATTACACCTAATAGGTGGCTTAAAAGAAATCAATTAGAATATATCATTGTTAAGATTCACTAGGAAATCATTCATTTAATTTAGGAAATCAATACTACTGTAGTATTTATATATGGGCTACTTAAAGTAGAAGGAACATGTTTCTTAACCATATTCAAAATAGTCTGTTAGGGATTTTTGCACACAAGCAGTAGAAAACACCTCTGGTTTAATCAGGCAAAGAGATGATTGGGTAATTTACAGAGTTTTCAGATAATCAGTGAGAATATGAAGAACCAGGGTGAAGGACAAGCCAGAGTCCAGGCAGTTTTAGGGGCGAGGTCTACAAGAACAGTATGTCAGATCTCTCTGAAGAAACAGATCTTCAAGTGCGTCAGGCTCTTTCTTGGATCTTGATTCAAATCCTGGAGAGGAAGCAGAAGAATACCCTAGCCAATGTCACCTGCACACATTGTAGCAAAGGAGAGGGCAGGCCCTAGGTTTGTCCAAAAAAAGAAACAGTGATAATGAAGAAGTCAGCTCTTTAGGTGGAAGTGAGGGTGCTGTTAAAAGAAGCAGATGAATATGAGGTGTCGACCAAGAAGCAAAGTGAAGGCCCTGGTCAGGTTAAACAAAGTTTTATTGAGGGTTTCTTGAGACTGCAGCCTGGGAGATGCAGATTCAAGATGCACTTAAATGATGTTCTGCCAGGCTGCAAAATGGGGGAAGTTTATAAAGGAAAAGAAAACACAAGGTTTTAGAAAACCACATAAAATCCTTGTCAAGAATTATGATTGATGCTGGCAAGAGGTAAAGGTGCTTGTTAAGTGGAAATTGGTAGGGGGCACTCTTAGTATTGCAAAGTTATAGATTGTAGCAGTATGTTTTTAAAACTACAAGGTTGCAGTCAGCAGATGATATTTTGAGAATTCAGTCATGTCGGCCCTTGAGAGATTGTAGTTCAGCCCAGTTTTAAGTTCAAGTTTGTGTTGGAATGAGGACATCTTTGGCCCTGTCTCAACAATGTCTGCCCAGTTCCATTTTGATGGGCTGACAAATGTGACTCCATCTTGATTCCTAAAAAAATGTCAAAAATATGTTTGAAGAGGCAGCCAAAAACCAATGTCTAGCTCTTTGTTTTGATTTTGAATTTCTTCTTATATAGCTAATCAAAATTAAAGCAAGAAGAAGAGTTATCATTCCAACACAATTGTTAGTGCTACTTTGTAAATCATTTTACTATTTTTGCCTTGAACTCTTGAGAGCTGCCATTATGAGTAAAATAATTACATTTATTTACATTTATTTAATGTATCTAGCCCACCTGTACTAGCTCTTTAAGGCTGTTTCCTGGTTATACTGTTCAAACATTAAATGCACAGTGAATTATAATCCTGTGCTATTTACCTGGATTTGAAACAAAACTTCTTCAGTCAACCTCTTAAGAACTGGATTAACTCACTAATTTTAAAAGCTTTTAAACACTACACTTGAGGAAGAAAAGATTTTAAGGATCTGAAGGAGAATGTGCAAGTCCATTCAAATAGATCAGAAATATTTGCAAGAGCGTTTTAAACTTAAAGGTTTCCTAGCCAAACTCAATAAAAACTGTTTATGACTGTTAGGATGAATTCTATCATCATTGCTTCTACAAACAAACCCAATCCAGTTTAGCAGAAGGGGCAACTCGGGCAGGTACCAGGAACATTTTAAATAGGTCAGCTTTACTGTAATGACTGGAAAAATACTGAATAGAATAATCTGCCATTTCCCATTAAACACTAGAGCTTATACAAAACCAAAATGCCTTCATGAAGGACAAAACATTTGGACTAATGTGTCTCCTTATACTTGCTCAAGAAACTGGCAAATCTTCAGTATAAATGAAAAGCAGAAAACACCCAAAAGATGTGATATATGTTTTAACTGCCACCACAAGCCAAAGACACTTAACTATTTACACTCTAAGCAGAGTAACCAAAGGCATTATTGCATATTTCTTTTACACCAGGATGATCTCATTAAATCCACACACATACACACTTAGTATTTGGGAAGGTAAGCTTGCCTAGAAACTAAATGTAGTAAACCTGATAAAGACCAAATAACTTGTTTTATCCAATTTGTAATTTGCCATATATTACTTTACAATATAAACATATCAAATCTGTATAATATTAATATATCAAAAATTGTTTCATATTCCCTTGAAGATATAGGTTATGGATTACCAGTAATTATGATATTGGACTGTCATTCCCAAATCATATGATGTAAATTATAGTACATCATTTAAATAATTTTTAACCCATTTCTTTCCAAATACCTGTGTAGAGTATGTATAGCTACCTAACAATTCATTTAAATATAAATTCACTCATATAAACAAATTCATTTCATCCTAAAACTAATTATTGAATCAGTGAATATATTTCAACTTTTTCTCCTCTCTCCGGTACTTGAGATTATGATTCACCCCTTTCTGTCAGCTTCATCTCCCAGGTATCTGTTAATCCCTGGGACCCTGTTTTTTCCATCCTCTGTTCTCTTCACACTCTACATATTCTATGAAGGTTCTCATCGTTCCCTGTAGAATGATGGCTCTTAAAAATCAATCATTCTGATCGCCACACCCCAAGAGCCAACTGCCTACCAGATGTTTCCATGTAGGCATCCCCCAAACACCTCTGGACTCAACCATCTGCCCTGGACACCGCATCTGTTTTCCCCACTCCTCTCCCATCTGCCAACAATGTTACCACCCAATCAGGGACTCAATTCATCTTTTATCTCCTCCCTTATTTTATCACCACATACATTTTTTCATGAATGTCATTCAACTCTAGCTTCCTAATATCTTTTGATCTCCCCCCTCCCATCTTCTCCCTTATGACCCCTCCTTTATTTAGACATCATCATTTTTCTCCTGGAATATTGCCATTCCCTGATTAAATTATTAAACACTTCCTTAAAGCCTTTAAATATGACTTGGTGTTATTACAGGTGGCTCACAACCTTTCCATAAACTAGACCCTACTTGCATTTCTAGTTTTAACTCTAGACCCTACTTGCATTTCTAGCTTTAACTGTAGGCAGCACACTCCACCTAATTCCCACACTGGCTGATCTCCTAATAGGTGAATTCTGTCTTTACTCCTTCACCCAGGCTGTCATCTCTTCATCCAGTTCATTCATCAGAAAAGCAGGTTTGTGTTAGATACCCACCAAACATACATTTCCTTGTCTTTTCTGACTAGAATTTTATGTCTTTGCTTTAATTTCTACAGCACCTACCACAGCACCTGGTATACGGTAAATATATTTTTTAATACTAAAGTCTCCTATGTAAGTAGTCTGCCTTCAGAAAATTACTTAATCTCTCTTTACATCCATTTCCCACTTGTAAAATAAGGATACATAACAAATCTCCCTCAGCGTGTGTTTGGGAGGAAGAAGTTGCCTTCATAGATGCAAAGCATTTATAACCATACTTGGTGCCTAATAAATTCAAAATAGCTATATTAGATTTTATTATCAGAACTAGTTATTATTAGTACTAGTTACTGTCATTCCTTTGCTAGTCCTTCGCAGTCATCTCTTCTGGGTTTTTCACTGAACCTTTCAAACATTGTTTTCCCACAGCACCTCCAACAATACACACCTGTGTGGCTTTCCTCTTCAGCGCAATGCTAAACACCATAGCCGGCAGCAGCATTTGCAACGTCTCCTTTTCCGAATCAGTAACCATTTTCAACTTCTTTTTCACTGTCAACACACCACTCATGTGAATAACTCTGGCACCAAAGCACAGGCATTGTGAAAGCAATGTCCACAGCCAGACAGCTTGGGTTTGAAGCCGGGCTCCTCCCTTTAGAAGGGGTCACTACAGGGGAATTATTCAGTGTCTCTATGCCTCAGATTACTTATCCATCAAATAGGGTTGAGAGTAGTATTTACCTCATCAAATCATTGTACGATGAAATGAATTAGTAGTTTTAGCATACTTAGAATCTTCCATAGGAATAGTATGCCCTTAATAAATATTAGTAAGAACACACCCATTTAAGTGGCACTGGGCACCCTATAAGGGAACATTGGTGCTGAAAGCACTTTTATAATATTGTCATTTATGTCAAATTGGGATTTCACAACACAAGCCTATATAGAACATATATTTCTTTTATCAGTACACAAGACTTGGAAAGAAGTTTTAACATAGTACTACCAAAGCCCCTGTTTGACAAATGAGGAAATAGAAGACCACATGCATTAGACGGTTTGTCTTTTCCACCTGAGCTAGTTCATAAGCTTCTTCATCATCAACACCAACATCCAGTATTTGGCTGGACCCGGCAACAGAACATTATTGCACACAGAGAGAATGCTGACCTTCTGGTGGGCACCTGACCATCATTACACACAGGGAAGTGGCCAGACTATCAGAGCACACAGGTACATGCTGCCCTTCCATCTCACCAAACCGACTTAGCACACAAGTGGAAGGGCAGAATAGAGGTCGGTAGTTAAAAGCACAGAGCCGGAAGTTGACTACTTGGGTTCAAATCCACATTCTGCCACTTCATAACCATCCAACCACAGGCAATTTACAAGTTCGCTGTGACCCTATTCTTTCACCTATGAAATAGGAGATATGAGAAGTGCTGAATCAATAGTTTGTGGAGACTTCAAATGAATTCACGTATACATGTGTGGATAAAATGAGACTTCCTGTGGCCAGGATTCTCACGTGGCCCTGGCTGATTAGCTCACTGCACACCTGTGGGCAATACATGGCTGTTGACTCTACATAAAGAGCTCTGCCCAGTACTCTGCACGTGACACTGTGGTATGCTGCAAGGCTGCAGGAAAGCAGAGCAGAGCAGAGACTGGAGTGGTGGCAGTGCTGAGGACAGAGGCCCAGAGGACAGCTGTGCGGGACAACTGTGCAGAGAGGCCCAGAGGACGGCTGTACAGACAGAGGAGCCCAGAGGCAGAGACCAGCTTGCTGCATACAGACTCGCTCTGAGTGAATGGGATTTTAGTGACTGACCTGCCAACTGGAAATAAAGTTGGGTATAACCCTTTCACCCCAAGAATGTTTTGTTGTCAGTTTCTTTGGTCACATTAAATCCACATTGGCAAGACAACATGCAAGAACTTAGAACAGCACTGCATAGGTTTCACCTGTTACTGCAAACACAACAGCTCCATGGATGTTGCTGAACATTGCTCATTACTTTAAAAGTCACTACTGGGAATCTCGTACTAAAATACAACATACTTCTTTCTTTTCCTCCAAGTACCATAGGATACTGGCAGCTAATGACTTTTTATTTTAACTAGTTTTTAGGTAACACCATGGTCATGCTTTTTTTAAATGAAGCTTAGTTTCACCCAGGTAGTTCACCTGGCTGAAGATTCCGTAAGGCAGTAAGTCGCTTCTCAAAGTGATAGTACCAGAGGTAGCATTACCACAAAGCTAATGAAGCTTAAATTTTAGAGGCCTTCTGCTTTGTAGGCTCCTACAAGGCTGGGGGAGAGTTTAAGAATGTGTTCGCTGAGTAAATATTTTAACTTTCAAAAGTTCTATATATTTATGTTCTTTTTTTAAAGAAAGAAGACACCCTAAACTGTATAACTTCACATTGCACCAAATCTGGATTGTCACATCTGTGTGCAAGTAGGACAGAAAAGCTACCACATGACAGTCGTCCCTTTTGTTCTAGGAACCTGGAAAGATCTCCATTCTTTGATTTGAAGCCATGGCTATTATTTCCAGGAAATTCCTGCCTCAAGGTCTTAGACTGAGCCTCTTCACCCCTGACATAGTCACAAATCTTGTGCTTTGTGTGGTTTTCCTTCAGCCAATAAATTTGTTGTATCAATTAAAGATGTGCTTTAGATCAACTGCATTACAAGTCTTTTATCCACCCTGCCACTAACAGCCCACGATAGCTTTTTGATTACCTGATTTTCATGATTTTGGAGCCTTCAGACACATTCCTGTCCTTGCTTCAATTTTCAAAAAGCCAACTGACCCTAAGACCAAGAATTATATCACAAGCATGTAGAGGCATACACACACATATACTCAGAATTCACTGCACTTGCCATCACCTTCCCTTGAATTCTTTGTATTCTGTAGAAAAATATTCATCTACCCAAGATATTTCCACTACCACATCTGACACTGACATCACAGACTTTGAGCTGTAAAATTAAAGACACCCTCCACAAAACATTCTTTGTGTTTGCAATGGCAAATAAGAGAATTCATAGTCCACAAGCTGTTATGTACTAAATTGGATCTACACCTGTTTTTCTCTTGCTTATACCAGGCTTTGGGGAACTCAGAACCAGATGCAGGCTGCCACTGCATTGTGAAGTATTATTCTCTCCTGCTTATTATTACTCAGATACCGTCGATCACACCATTGAAACAATCTTGCATCTGCAAAATGTGCTCCAGGGAAACATCAGCAATTCCATTACTGGGAAAGGTATTGGAAGATTGTTCATGGGTAGCTGCTGACTCCTGTTCAGCTGGTTATGCACTCATATTCTATAGGCCTTGCAGAGAGAGTTCTTGCTACTGAATAATAATAGCACTAAAGTCATCTACTTCCTAGTGTTTCCTCCCTGTTTTATAATCCAGGACTTTCCATAAGGCTCGTAACTGAATTTTTATTACATTGACATTCCTAGGGCTGTTGCCAAAATAAGTAGATAGATTTCTATATTTAAAAGAAAGTGAAAAATAAAAAGAAACCGAAGAAAAGGAAAGAGAAGGAAAAGAAAGAGTTATAGCTCCACAAATAAATTTACTTCTGTATTCTTCAAACCAGAGTGTGATCAAGCATAGGGAAAAAAAGTCAATGAAACCTGAAGGGAAAAAACAGAAGGGAGCTAGGGATCCACATATGAAGTAATCAGTGTGGCACATGTGACAATTGAAGGAATATGTCCTGGTATATAAGACATTTTTCAATTCAAAATATTTAGGGTGAAATGAGGAAATGGTCAACTACATACAATTATGCACTGCTTTTCTATTGTAACAATACTGAAAAAGTTGAAACCTAGTCAGAATTGCATTATTTGAGGAAACAAATCAGAGACTCAAAAGAATAAAGATCAATTAAAACACTCTTTAAACTATTCTGCCTGGTAACTTTCACTGAATTTCCAATGTTTGTGTTCCTTCTTTCCGTGAGAATGGAAATCTTTCCATTTTTCATAGAGCTTACTCTTCCTATTTACCTTATCTTTCTCCTGTCAGGACTTACATTATAGTATTATAGATACCATTTCCTAATATACTGATATTCTCCAGTTTCAGAAACTTTCCAGGTGTCCTGCCAATGGTTTCAGTCCCAGGCAAGTTCACTATGGATTCAATGAAACCGAAAAATGACAATGGAACATTCTTGAAGTGAAAGGGTTTATACCCAACTTTATTCCCACAGTGGCAGTTCAATCATTAGAATCCTGTCCACTCTGAATGAGTCTGCATGCAGCAAGCCAGTCTCTGCCTCTGGGCCTCTGTCCTCAGCTCTGCCACCACGTCAGTCTCGCCTCTGCTCTCCTGCAGCCTTGTAGCCATTCCACCATGTCGCCCAGAGAACTGGGCAGAGCTCCTTATAATAACGACGTATTGCCCACATGTGTGTGGTAAACTAGCTGACCAGGGCCAGGTGAGAATCCTGTCCATAGGAACTTTCACTTTATCCACACTGTGTTCTGTGAATTTTATGTATCTAACTTAAACTCAGAAGAGACAATTCTCACATAAACATCTAACCAGTAATGTAGGAGCATCTACAGGAAAGAATTACAAAATGAAGTTGATTATGCCTATTCTGACTTTTGATCACTTTGCTTATACCACTACTTCTCTTAATCCAACGTGCATACATACACACACACACACACTTGCATATGCACATGCACACACACATGGCTACTTCCATTTAATTACAGATAATTGATTTTTATCCCTGTAAACATTCAAAAGTGAAGTGTAACTTCCA
The DNA here is from genome assembly GCA_032199065.1 of Smutsia gigantea. Classification (NCBI taxonomy): domain Eukaryota; kingdom Metazoa; phylum Chordata; class Mammalia; order Pholidota; family Manidae; genus Smutsia; species Smutsia gigantea. The sequence continues at coordinate 154,974 of JAVSCE010020692.1, forward strand.
ACCCTTGCTGATTTCTGGATACTATTCCGTTTCACATTCCAGATATACACTGTTACGTGTGTCTATGCATATTTATAACAAAGAGGATGTGGTAAATTCTGAAACATGTTTTCTTTAGTTTCAATTTCAACAAGCTTCATTTTTACCTGGCTATCTAGTCATACGTTTGCTATCTTAAATTTAAATTCCGTAATGGCTGTAAAATTTAATCTAGGCTGGTTTAATACCAGGAATCATTGTTGTAACAGCTTAAAATGGGCTCCCATATTAAGAAAACACTGCTTAAATTACATTTGTTAAAAACAGAACCTTCAGTAGGTTCACATTTTAACTGATGCCAACAAATTGCCAGAGAATGTGGAAGTGAATGAACCAAAAAAGGAGCATTACCAATTAGAGCTTTTACAATCTGTGAGCAATTTGGAAACAGGTTTCCAAATGTAGAAAACAACACTAAAACACTCAAGAAACTACTAATGAATAAACCCCAGGGTGTGTACCTTACACTTGGGGATTTACCACTATTATCTGATAACTCTAGGTCACCTAATCCACAGAGGATTGACCTTTTGTGTGAAGATACATACATTTTATTTTTGTTGATTAAAACTTCACTAGTTTATATGAAGGAGGAATTATTAGGGAGGAAGAAATAAAAATACATTTACCCAAAGATGTGTACACAGACACACGTAGTTCCCTTTTCTCGTGCAAGCTGGTCACTTGTGGGTGACTAACTACATCCTGGAAATCAGACTGTAACTAAAGGTTCCCAGACCTCCACAGAAGTGTGGGTGAAAAGACAATCCAATCTAGCTTCAAGTTGGTAGATTCAGGTCAGTTCCAAGTTTCTTAGAGATTCACAGAAGAGAGACTGAAACAATGTTGATCTCTGAAAACAGAGTCAGAACAGATAGATAATATTCTATAGCCCACTCATACTGGCTTCAGATAACTAGTTGTGCACTTCTTCCCAAGACTGCCCTGGTAGCTTGAAATAGACTGTGATAGGAATTTTTAGAACAGAGAAATTGAACAATGCTACAAATCGTTTTTGTTTACTTGTTGTTCCCCCAGAAAACTAGTTTACCAGCACACTCCCGAATAGAAGTTTGCAGTCAAAGTGATATGAATGTCAATAAAAATTTTACAGGAGTGTTATGCAATTGTGTTAAAATTATGCAGGAGCTTCTACTATGAAAGACAATGCCATTTGTGAGGAAGATGATCATTAGAAGGAACTGATATCCAGAGACCAAAGCTTATTCTTATTTGCCCAATATAACAGTCCCCAGGGATGAAAGTGTTTCATAAAATAGTCACATTTATTAGTCAACAGGTCAGTAACTGTAATGGTCTGAATGTTTATGTCCCACTGCTCACCCAAATTCATGAAATCCTAACCTCCAGAGGTGGGGCTTTTGGGAGTTGATTAGTTCATGAGGGTAGAGCCTTCATGATTGGGATTAGCATTCTTATAAAAGTGACCCCACAGTACTCCCCAGCCCCTTCTACCATGTGAGGACACAGCGAGAAGGTGCGGGCTGTGGACCAGAAAGAGGGCCCTCACGCAACCCTTTTGGCATCCTGATCTCGGACTTCCAGTCCCCAGAACTGCGAGGAATAAATTTCCATTGTTTATAAGCTATCCAGCCTGTGGTGTTTGTTATCGCAGTCCAAATGGACTAAGACAGGAATGAAATTCAAAATGAAAAACATGGAAGTACCTAAAATGGTAGTAGAATTCAGTCCATTTCAGTTGCTCTCTTTTTCCTACACCATGAAGCACATTTTCTCCTTTCAAAATAAATAGGCTGGTTTTTGGCTGGAAGTACTAAACTATAAACCAGAAGGCCAAAAAGTCTGTGGTTGAGATGAGAAAATCTGGAAAAGCAGCCTGACCGAGCTGAGCACTGTGTATTTCCCTTGCATGTGATGATAGCAACTTCATGTTTATCCTCAGATTTTCACCTTCTAAGCCAGTAGTCTTACAACCTCTATTTTTCTTGATTCCTATCTTGTGTCAACCTCAAGGTGACTAAAGGAATCTTGGTAGCCTATGTTAATACAAGTTATATAATAAGATCAGAACTGGGAAATATTCTGGTTGCACTTATAAATGTTACCTTGGGTTCAATGTTGCCAATATTATACGAGATGTAATAGTGGAAAATGAATCCAGACATTACGAAAACATGCTGGAAAAACTCAACCTTAATATTGGAAATGTTCACAAGTGCTTCAACGAAGAAGGAGTCGAAACTGAAGGGCACAGTATGTGAAGGATACCAGCTTCTTCTGAAGGACTCCAGAAAAGTTTCAAATTTTCAATATTGGAATGCTGCAATTAATCAAGATTAAATTCACAGTTTCAGTTTATTAGGGCTGTAGGACAAAAATCAAAATCATTGCTAAAAAAATAAGGAATGCTTTCAGAGATGCAAATTTCACCCTTAAAACATATTTAGCAATGTTATTTATTAAATATTGTGACACAACAATTTTTCAAATCAAATCATTCAGAATACTATTTTACTTATTCTAGATATTTGCTATACCTGAATTTTTTTTATGACAACAGCACTCCCTAGTAACATTTTTGCATATCAGAAACAGCATATTTAGATAAATCATAAAGTGATCCATTTTTCCCTCCCACTGTCAAACACCTATCTTAAAGTGCTAGAGATGAAGTAAATCATTAACTTTATAAATGCATGTACAGTTTTTGGTTTTTTAATTAAAAAAATAGATACATATGTATATAATATATTTCAAGTAAATTACCAGACTTGAGCATGCAGATATATGACATAAGATTAGCCTTATTTTCATTGATCACTGTGTTTACTGCTTTGGAATTACATGTATAGGGAAAATGGAGGTTCAATGGCCAGGATCGTCAACTGATACCCACTGGGTATGTGCCGTGAGGTAATACTTAGCCCACGGTGCCGGCACATGCTTGCATACCTGTTGGCAGTAAGCCATTACTGCCCATTGTGCTCTGAAAGAGTTCCCCCACTTCTAAGAGCAGAGACAAAGAAAGAGAGTCTAGAGTAGGGAGCCTAGCAGAGTGAGCAAGAGAGAGGCGAGCAGGAGGGCAGAAGCTGAGAGCAAAGACAGGGCTGGGAGCGGAGGCTGGGCCTGGAGCAAAGGCCCACAGGATTCCAGCTCTTGACCTGCCATGGTGAGAATAAAGCTTGGCATGAGCCCCTTTTTACCACCGATATTCCTTTGTCACTATCTGTCTCACAGAATCCATCGTGAACTTGCCCAAGTTGGTTGAAACCCTCAGGCCAGATACATGTCATTTAAAAAGATTAAAAATTTTAATGAAAGAATTATAATAACATTTCTAATGTGAAGAGTGAAAAGAAATGAATAAGAAACAAAAGAGGATTCTGGGAAGATGGTGACGTGAGCAGAGCGGCGGAAATCTCCTCCCCAAACCATATATATTTATGAAAATACAACTATTCCTAATAGAGAGACCAGAAGATACAGTACAACAGCAAGGCTAGAGCTGCACTTGAGGGGACTCAGCGCCTCATGAAGTGGGTAGGATACGGGGCCGCAACCCGGCGGGACCCAAGTGCTCCCCCATCCCAGCGCACCAGTGAGAGGAAAGGATTTGGAGTGGGGGAGGAGTGGAGGCATGGCCCCGCAAAATAACCAGCCCTGGGGATCTGCGCCAGGAGCGCTGACACACATCGCGCAGTGTATCAGAGATTGGCGAGGCAGAGGGGCAGGATCTGAGAGGGACGGTGCAGCCGGGTCCTCTCAACCGGCTCCCTGGGACAAAAGAAAAGCGCGCACTTTTTTAAAAGTCGTAAAGAGACAGTGGAAGAAAATCATCCCAGCGCACTCAGCCCAGCAAGCTGGGAGTCCTGGGGAACTTCAAACGCCTTGGCCAGCAACTGGACAAAGGAGCCGTGCCAAAGTTTCCCATGGAGATCAGCAGCCTCCCATTCATTCCCCCGTCTGCCTGTGCCACAAAGGGCCTGGCAGAATGGAACAGTGGAGCAACAGCGCCACTTACAGCATCCTCATAGAATCTACTCCCTGTGGGCGGGTTTTTTTTCCTTTTTTTTTTCTTTTTTTCCCTTTTTTTTTCTTTTCAAAACTCTTAGAGAGCCCAGGTGACACACATGGTGCCTACCTGTGACCACTTCTATCGCCATGAAAAGACAGAGGAATACGGTACAAACAAAGCTTAGCCAGACAACGCCAGAGAGGGACACTGATGGGATAGACATGCACAATCTTCCTGAAAAAGAATTCAGAATAAAAGTCATAACCGTACTAATGGATCTACCGAGAAATATGCAAGAGCTAAGGGAGGAAGTGAGGGAAGTCAGGAAAGACAAGGCAGAGATGAGACAAGCAATCAATGGGATTAGCAGCAGACTGCACGAGATACAAGAGACTGTTAATGGAATAGAAATCAGAGAACAGGAAAACAGAGAAGCTGAGGCAGAGAGAGATAAAAGGATCTCAAAGAATGAAAGAATATTAAGAGAACTGTGTGACCAATCAAAATGGAATAATATTTGCATTATAGGAGTACGGCAAGAAGAAAAGAGAGAAAAGGGGATAGAAAGTGTCTTTGAAGAAATAATTGCTGAAAACTTCCCCAAGCTGCGGAAAGAAATAGTCTCTCAGACTATGGAACCTAACAGATCTCCCAGCACAAGGGACCCAAGGAAGACAACACCAAGACACATAATAATTAAGAAGGCAAAGATGAAAGATAAGGACAGAGTATTAAAGGCAGCTATAGAGAGAAAAAAGATCACCTACAAAGGAAAATTCATCAGACTAACATGAGACTTCTCAACAGAAACCTTAAGGCCAGAGGAGAATGGCATGATATATTTAACGTAATGAAACAGAAAGTCCTCAAACCAAGAATATTGTATCCATCACGATTATCATTTAAATTTGAGGGAGTGATTAAACAATTCCCAGACAAGTGAAAGCTGAGGGAATTTGCCTCCCATAAACCACCTCTACAGGATATCTTAAAGGGACTGCTCTAGATTGAAGTACTCCTAAGGCTAAAAAGATGTCACAAGAGAAAATAAAATCATAGGAAAGAAAGCAGACCATCCAAAAACTAACTAAAGGCAAAGAATAAAACACCTAGTATATGAAGAATGGAGGAGGAAGAATAAGAAGGGAGAGAAATAAAGAATCATCAGACTGTGTTTACAATAACTTAATAAGAAAGATAAGTTAGACTGTTGATACTAAAGAAGCTACCCTTGAAAAAAAAGCAGGTGTTGCAGTACTTGTATCAGACAAAATAGACTTCAAAACGAAGAAAGTAGCAAGAGATAAAGAAGGACATTACATAATGATAAAGGGGTCAGTCCAACAAGAAGATATAACCATTATAAATATACATGCACTGAACACAGGAGCGCCAGCATATGTAAAACAAATACTAACAGAATTAAAGGAGGAAATAGACAGCAATGCGTTCATTTTAGGAGACTTCAACACACCACTCACTCCATAGGACAGATCAACCAGACAGAGAATAAGTAAAGACACAGAGGCACTGAGCAACACGCTAGAACAGATGGACCTAACAGACATCTACAGAACTCTACACCCAAAAGCAACAGGACACACATTCTTCTGAAGTGCACATGGAACATTTTTCAGAATAGACCACATACTAGGCCACAAAAAGAACATCAGTAAATTCAAAAATATTGAAATCCTACCAACCAACTTCTCACATCACAAAGGTATAAAACTAGAAATAAATTTTAGAAAGAAATCAAAAAGGCTCACAAATACATGGAGACTTAACAACATTCTCCTAATTAATAAATGGGTTAACGACCAAATCAAAACAGAAATCAAAGAATATATGGAGACTAATGACAACAACAACACAAAGCCACAACTTCTGTGGGACGCAGCAAAGGCAGTTCTAAGAGGAAAGTATATTGCAATCCAGGCCTATTTAAAGAAGGAAGAACATTCCCAAATGAATAGTCTAAAGACACAATTACTGAAATTGGAAAAAGAGGAACAAATGAGGCCCAAAGTCACCAGAAGGAGGGACATAATAAAGATCAGAGAAGAAATAAATAAAATTGAGAAGAATAAAACAATAGAAAAAATCAATGAAACCAAGAGCTGGTTCCTTGAAAAAATAAACAAAATAGATAAACCCCTAGCCAGACTCATTAAGAGAAAAAGAGAATCTACACACATAAACAGAATCAGAAATGAGAAAGGAAAAATAACAACAGACCCCACAGAAATACAAAGAATTATAAGAGAATATTATGAGACTCTATATGCTAACAAGCTGGAAAACAGAAGAAATGGACAACTTCTTAGAAAAATACTTCTATCCAAGACTTACCAAGCAAGAAACAGAAAAACTAAACACACCAATCACCAGCAACAAATTGAATCAGTAATCAAAAAACTATTCAAGAACAAAACCCCCAGGCCAGATGGATTCACCTCTGAATTCTACCAGATATATAGAGAAGAAATAACATCCATTCTCCTTAAAGTTTTCCAAAAAATAGAAGAGGAAGAAATACTTCCAATCTCATTCTATGAAGCCAGCATCACTCTAATACCAAAACCGGGCAAAGACCTCACCAAAAAAGAAAATTACAGACCAATATCCCTGATGAACGTAGATGCAAAAATACTCAACAAAATATTAGCAAACCGAATTCAAAAATACATCAAGAGGATCATACACCATGATCAAGTGCGATTCATCCCAGGGATGCAAGGATGGTACAACATTTGAAAATCCATCAACATCATCCACCACATCAACAAAAAGAAGAACAAAAACCACATGATCATCTCCATACATGCTGAAAAAGCATTTGAAAAAATTCAGCATCCATTCCTGATTAAAACTCTCAACAAAATGGGTATAGATGGCAAGTACCTCAACATCATAAAGGCCATATATGACAAACCCACAGCTAACATCATACTTAACAGCGAGAAGCTGAAAGCTTTTCATCTAAGATCGGGGACAAGACAGGGATGCCCACTCTCTCCACTGTTATTCAACATAGTACTGGAGGTCCTAGCCACAGCAATCAGACAAAACAAAGACATACAAGGCATCCAGATTGGTAAAGAAGAAGTCAAATTGTCACTATTTGCAGATGACATGATATTGTACATAAAAAACCCTAAAGACTCCACTCCAAAACTACTAGAACTAATATCTGAATTCAGCAAAGTTGCAGGATACAAAATTAACACACAGAAATCAGTTGCTTTCCTATACACTAATGATGACCTAACAGAAAGAGAAATCAGAAAAACAATTCCATTCACAATTGCATCAAAAAGAATAAAATACCTAGGAATAAACCTAACGAAGGAAGTGAAAGACCTGTACTCTGAAAACTACAAGACACTCCTAAGAGAAATTAAAGAGGACATTAACAAATGGAAATGCATCCCATGCTCTTGGCTAGGAAGAATAAATATTGTCAAAATGGCTATACTACCTAAAGCAATCTACAGATTCAATGCAATCCCTATCAAACTACCAACAGCTTTCTTCAATGAACTGGAACAAATAATTCTAAAATTCATATGGAACCACAAAAGACCCCGAATAGCCAAAGCAATCCTGAGAAGGAGGAATAAAACAGGGGGAATTACGCTCCCTGACTTCAAGCTCTACTACAAAGCCACAGTAATCAAGACAATTTGGTATTGGCACAAAAACAGACCCACAGACCAGTGGAACAGAATAGAAAATCTAAACATTAACCCAAACATATACAGTCAATTAATATTTGATAAAGGAGCCTTGGATATACAATGGGGAGATGACAGCCTTTTCAGCAGCTGGTGTTGGCAAAACTGGACAGCTACATTTAAGAGAATGAAACTGGACTACTGTCTAGCCCCATACACAAAGGTAAACTCAAGGTGGATCAAAAACCTGAATGTAAGTCATGAAACCATAAAACTCTTAGAAAAAAACATCGGCAAAAATCTCTTGGACATAAACATGAGCGACTTCTTCATGAACATATCTCCCAGGCAAGGGAAACAAAAGCAAAAATGAACAAGTGGGACTATATCAGGCTGAAAAGCTTCTGTACAGCAACGGACACCATCAGTATAACAAAAAGACATCTACAGTATGGGAGAATATATTCAAAAGTGACGTATCTGATAAAGGGTTGACATCCAAAAAATATAAAGAACTCAGGCACCATAAAAACAAAAAGCAAATAATCCAATTAAGAAATGGGCAGAGGACATGAATAGACACTTCTCTAAAGAACAAATTCAGATGGCCAACAGGCACATGAAAAGATGCTCCACATCGCTAATCATCAGAGAAATGCAGATTAAAACCACAATGAGATATCACCTCATACCAATGAGGATGGCCAACATCCAAAACACAAACAAGAACAAATGTTGGTGAGGATGTGGAGAAAAGGGAACCCTCCCACACTGATGGTGGGACTGCAAATTAGTTCAACCATTGTGGAAAGCAGTGTGGAGGTTCCTCAAAAAACTCAAAATAGAAATACCATTTGACCCAGGAATTCCACTCCTTGGAGTTTACCCTAAGACTACAGCAGCCCAGTTTGAAAAAGACATATGCACCCCTATGTTTATCACAGCACTATTTACAATAGCCAAGAAATGGAAGCAACCTAAGTGTCCATCAGTAGATGAATGGATAAAGAAGAGGTGGTACATATACACAATGGAATATTATTCAGCCATAGGAAGAAAACAAATCCTACCATTTGCACCAACATGGATGGAGCTAGAAGGTATTTTGCTCAGTGAAATAAGCCAAGCCGAAAGAGACAAGTATCAAATGATTTCACTCATATGTGGAGTATAAGAACAAAAAAAAAAAAAACTGAAGGAACAAAACAGCAGCAGACTCACAGAACCCAAGAACGGACTAATAGTTACCAAAGGGAAAGGGACTGGGGAAAATGGGTGGGAAGGGAGGGATAAGAGGGAAAAAGGGGCATTACGATTAGCAGATGTAATGTTGGGGGGGCACGGGGAGGGCAGTACAACTCAGAGAAGACAAGTAGTGATTCTATAGCATCTCACTACGCTGATGGACAGTGACTGTAATGGGGTTGGTGGGGGGGATCTGATGAAGGGGTAGTTTAATAACCATAATATTGCACATGTAATTGTAGAATAATGATACCAAAATAAATTATTTAAAAAAATAACCATAGTATTGCACATGTAATTGTAGATTAATGATACCAAAATAAACTAAAAAAAGAAAGAAAGAAAAGGGAAGGTGCTGGGAAGAATTAGTAAACTTAGTCAAGAGGAATAAGAATGAGATTCAAGTAGCTGACTTTAATACTAAGGTTGAATAAATTCTCTGAGGTTAGATAAGGATCTCCCACTATTTTAAAGACATAATTTTTTATTTCATAATCCCTTTTCCGACAAAGGATTATGTTATCTATCAATTCTAATCCCATTTGGTAGCCTGGAGACAAGAGCATTGACAATGAGGTAATTGTCCACTTGAATTCCAAAATGTACTGCAAGGTCATAGTAGTTAAACCACTATGATTTTGGTAAACAAAATGACCAATGAAAATAACAGCAAGAAAGGGCCCATATATTTATGTCATTTTAGATTGTGATAAAATGCCAATTAAATTAATGGGGAAGGATGAACTATTCTATAAAGGGATTAGGATGATTGACTCTCCTTTAAAAAAAACTGTGATTCCTACCTTACTGGAAATACAAAAGTATATTCTAGATGGCATAATGATAAAAATGGATTGTTTAAGAAATTCATTAAATTTAAATGAGTGTGGCTATTTCTGCAGTCACTCTGACAAGTAGCTCTGGGAAGACAGGAACCAGATTTGTGAAAATTACCTTCTATTCTACACCTTTTCCGCAGGACATGTACTAACATTTGTAGTGAAGACATACATGAATAAGTCAGGGCTCTTGACTCTTTCAGAAATAATGAATCCATGGAAGATTTAGAATTTAAAAGTTAAAGGAAATAATACAGAAGAGTTTCTTACAGTACTTAACATCAGTGATAGCATCTTTTTCAATCATTAATTTAAATGATCTTTTAGAATTTTCTTTTCCAAGAAAATAAACAGTCTTCCTAAAGGACAGCTCTCCAAAATGCTCTCTTGAGTTTTTGCCTAAATATCAATCTCCACGGCATTTTTAAAGACGTTGCCAAGTAGAAAACTTCTTCTCTGGAAAACCATATACCACAAGATCAACAACAGTTGTTTAAATATTCCTGTTGAAGGTGTTTGGTATAATCTTCCTTTCTATATTTCTAAATTTACTAAAATGAACATAAAAAGGTAAATACCAAGAGTAAAAAGCAGTAAACTTTAAGCAGATACATGGGTATCCTGATTTTCAGAGTCAATTTGACATCACGATCCTCAAAAGGGTCATTATTGATGATTTCTTAGTTACGCAAGAAAATATTACATGTCAAGTGTATTGAGGACAAGAATATTCCAAGTGAGTAACAAGATGTTTTTAAAAAGGTAATTTATTATCACCTTTTAAAAATATCTGTCAATCCGAGGAACAACAAATGCTGGCAAGGATGCAGAGAAAGGGGAACCCTCCTACACTGCTGGTGGGAATGTAAACTAGTTCAACCATTGTGGAAAGCAATATGGAGGTTCCTCAAAAACCTCAAAATAGAAATACCATTTGACCCAGGAATCTTACTCTTTGGAATTTACCCAAAGAATACAACTTCCCTGATTCAAAAAGACAGGTGCACCCCTATGTTTACTGCAGCACTATTTACAAAAGCCAAGAAATGGAAGCAACCTGTGTGTCCATCAGCGGAGGAATGGATAAAGAAGATGTGGTACATATACACAATAGACTAATATTAAGCCCTAAGAAGAAAACAAATCCTAGCATTTGCAACAACGTGGATGGAGCTAGAGGGTATTATGCTCAGTGAAATAAGCCAGGCTGAGAAAGACAAGTACCAAATGATTTCACTCATTTGTGGAGTATAAGAACAAAGGCAAAACGAAAGGAACAAAACAGCAGCAGACTCACAGACTCTAAGGGACTAGTGGTTACCAAAGGGAAAGGATTGGGTATGGTGAGTGGGGAGGGAGGGAGAAGGGGATCAAGGGCCATTATAATTACCACACACAATGTAGGTAGGTCATGGGGAAGGCAGTATAGCATGGAGAAGACAAATAGTGACTCTATAGCATTTTACTACACTAATAGACAGTGACTGCAATGCGATGTGTATGGGGGACTTGATAATATGGGTGAATATTGAAACCACAGTATTGTTCATGTGAAACCTTCATAAGATTGTATATGAATGATAGCTAAATTTTAAAAAATCTGTCAATCAACAGCATAAGGTATTTGCATACTTTTTTCAATACCAACACAATGGAACTATTTTCTAATATGATATTCTGAAGCAGAAAAGTAAAATTGTATCCACCTCATTTAATTTATAATTTTACAAGATAAAAGAGAGTTTAATAATACAGGTAGTCCTTGCTTTGCATAGGATTGTACTAAGTGAAAACTAGTGCATATTGGATCTGTCCTGTAACCAATCTCAGGACCTGAAGACAGTGTTCGCACAACACACATTTCCATTACATGCACTGTGGAAAAGTGAGAACTAACTATATTGGCTTGTTGCATACATTCCATGATGATTACAATTAAAAGACCATAATCACTTGTGTTATCTGAGAGAGCTGTTCAAATACTGCTTTCTCCTAAGCTATGTTACTTGATTTCTGAGGGATTTTTGATAAACTGGCTGAAGGGGTTTGAAAAACATTAAAACATATTCTAAAACTCAATCCTATGAAATCTTGTACCCATAACCTTGAAAAGTTGTATAACTTAAAAATCTACAGTGTGTGTGTGTATGGATAAACCCACATATATTTTATTTATTTCACCTCCTAATCTTATCAGACAGAAAAAACTTCTGTTAGGAATTCACAATCATTTTGGATGTATAGATTTGGAGGAATCAAGATTTTATAATAGCATATAAATATTAAACTTATTTTATGATAATTGTTTTTTAAATGATATACTTTAAATAAATTCATAAAAGGAGACAGAGATAGCCAGCTAGTGTTTCTGAGTTCTTATTATACCAGACACAGACATCAAAACATGTCAATAACATCAATTAGGACTTACCAAATGTGAGATTTCATTTTCTAAAACATTTACATTCTCCATAATGAGTTATTAGAATGCTAGCATTTGCTCTCTTTACAGATTCATGCTCTTTAATCACTTCTCAGGGGAAATTAAACCAAGCAAAATTAACTATCAAAAACTTTCAGCATCATTTAATAATGTAAATTTGAGATAACAAGGGTAAATAATTGTGCATGAATATGACATGGAATTCAGACTTCCCTAGCGCTCCCACATAGTGAAAACCCCAACCACATGGCACCATTATTCTGTCCTTGACTATTACAGGGAGTGTGGTTTTTTCTTTTGAACTTTATGTAAACGGAATCACATATTAACTATTCTTTGAATATTTTTTCATTCATTACATATGTGATATTTATGTTTTTGCAAATAGCAGTAGTTCATGGCAGTGTAGAACTCCACTGTATGAATGTGCCACAATTTACATAATTCTGCTGCAGACGGATGTTTGTGCTGCTAACGGTTTTTTACTATTATGAATAACACCACTATAAACATGTTTTGGTAGAAATAAGCAACGATTTTGCTTGGCATATGCTCAGTAGAAGCAATGCTGGGTCATAGGTATAAGTATGTTTGGCTTTAGTAGAGACTGCCAGCTTCCCAGTGTGGTCCTATTCACATTCCCACCAGCAATGTACAAAAGATCTAGTTCCTTCTCATCCTCATCTTATTTTAAATCAAGCCCAGTTTATTAATTTATCAATCTTTTCTGATTAGTGCTTATTGGAACACTGTTTAAGAACTCTTGTCTATCCCTGAATATGCTATCCTATATTTTATCTTAGAAACTGTATTGTTTTACCTTTCACATTACCTAGAATCAATCTCAAGATAATTTTTGTGTTTAGTGACCAAGATTCATTTTTTTCCATATGGATAGCTAATTGATTCAGCACCACGTATTGAAAAGATTCCTCCTTCATCTTTATACTGTCATTGCAATTTCACCTTAATCAGGTTATTGTATATGTGTAAAGCTGTTTCTCAGCTCCCTTTAATTTCTTTGGGCATTCTGTCTACCCTTGCAGCAGTAGAGTGCTGTCCTAATCACTGTTGCTTAAAAAAATCTAGATGACTGATACTCTAAAAATATTTCTTTGGGTATTTCTGGTTTTTGAATTACTTTATATGTTTTGGAATCAACTTGCCAACTTATACACACACAGAATGCTGGACTTTTGATTAAGATTGCATGGAGTGTGGGCAGAAAAGACACTGTAACAAAAATTAGTCTTCCTTTCAAGCACCATGGTGTTTTAATTAGAAAAATGGTGTTTTAATTTCCTAATTGTTATTAGTTTGTAAACATACAATATATTTTATATGTTTACCAGTGACCTTACTAGGCACCATTATTTCTTCTAGTAGTTTGTAGATATTTGCACAAATATTTTTCTACAAATAATGACAGCTTTTTCTTTACTTTCAAGACTGTATTTTTCATTTAGTTTTCTTCCTTATTGTATTAACTAGAAACTTCAATACAATATTAAATGGAAGAGCTAATAGTGGATATCAACTTCCAACTACAGGAGGAAATGGCTCAGTATTTTACCGTCATGATGGATGATACTTGCAGGTTGACCCTTCGAAGTATGCCCTGAATATATTTGTACTAAATGAATGTTGTATGTTATAAAATGATTTTTCTATATCTATGGAGTTAATCATATGATTTTTCTCTTCTATTTGATAAGGTAAGGGTGGTGAAGTATATTAATTGATGTCCCAATGTTTAACCAATCTTACATTCCTGGAATAAACCTAACTTCTTTTATCATGTTTAGGACTTTTTGCATCTATGTTCATGAAAGAATTTGGCCTTAGTTTTCTTTTCTTGCAAAGTTATTGCATGATTTTGGGATCAGAGTAATCCTGGTCTCATAACAAATGTTGAAAATTGTTCCCTTATTTCTCTATTTTCTGAAATAATTAGTGCAAGATTGATATTATGCAGATTATTTCATCACTAAGTATTTGTAAGGATTCACCAGTGAAGCTACCCAGGTGTGAAGTTTTTATGTGTGTCTGGGAAGGCCTTAATTGTGAATGCAATTTCTTTAACAAGCAAAAAGCTATTTAAATTTCCAATTTATCCTTATTCAAGTTGTGTTTTTCAAGAACTTGTCTTTCCTCTAAGTTTTCAAACATCTTAGCATAAAGGTGTTCATAATATATTCTTTTGTTATTGCGATATAATTCACATACCATAAATTCTATTCCTATTCTGGAACTGTGGGTTATTTGGAAGATTGTTGCTTAATCTAATACTTAGGAATTGTCTAGTTATGTTTCTGTTGGTGATTTCTAGCTTATTTTTACTTTCCTCAGAGAACGTGTTCTACATTATTTAAATCCTTGGAAATTTGTTGAGGCTTAAAGTAAATATAAAATGTGAAGAAGTCTCAAAAATATCTAGAAATTAATAGTCACACCTTTTATTTCAAGAGTTGGACCTAAAAGGGATCCTTTAATTTTTGTTCTTTAACTCTTTCATATATAATTAAGTGAGAACTATTGCTTAGAAATGTAATCATAATGAACGCTGCATGCACTCTTTGTATCTACATGTATAGTACCATTCTATCTCAAGTCCTATAAGCTGTAGTGTTCCTATAACTTGGACAAATTGGAATTATTAAAAAGATGAATGAAGATTATTCTCATTCAGCAGTGTAGCAAATACATCTGACCTTTAGAAACAGTGAAAATTCTCCCTATCTGATCTGTCACTGCTGCAGGTTCTGTCTCTGGGCTTCTCAGAGTCAAACACCGATAGCTCCTCCAGACATGGATTCCTTCTTTGCACTTTGAATTTCCATTTTATTTATAGCTATATTTTTGGATACATATTGGCTCAGGCCATGTGAAGTTCTGTCTTGCCAATTTTGTCAACAACTATTCTACTTTTAGATTAAGAAGAAATACATTACTTCTCAGTTTTCACATCCACACAATAGATGGCACTAACCATAACAGTATCATCTAATACAGTCACTGACGATATATAACAGCTTCAAAGAGCATGAAGCCCTGAAAGGAGTACAAGCAAGAGAGAAAGGCACCTACACTCACTCGTGTTTACAGCTGGGAACAAGTTAATTAATACTCTAACCCTCAATTCTTCATTTGAATGATAAAAATAAATTACATTTCAAGGTAATAGATTCTTCAAAGGAATAACTTAAGTACTTAATAGACTGTCACCTGAGCAGTGCTCACAAAATATGTTACTTCCTTCCAATCCACTCTGACCTCTCTTCTATGTTATTCTGGGTTCATTCATAGTGAAAATGTACCAAAATGGGACAAGCAATATTTAGAACCACTTTGCACATTTAAAGTTAGGTTAGGTTATGCTGTAGTAACAAATGACACCAAAATCTCAAAGGCTTAAAAGAATTAAAATTATTTCGATGTGTTATCACATGGTCAGCACAGGTCTGCAGGGGACCTTTTGTTTGCTGTGTACACCCAATATTGAAGCTTAGAGATAGACATGCGCAATTATATCATGTGTCAAGAAGGAAAGCATATCTGAAATATTCGTAGCAGCCCTAAACGACTCATAGAGCATCACTCACGGCCTATATTTTAACTTTTTGAAGTATTCAAAAGCATGCCATTACACAGCCTCAAGTATGCCTAACATGGAAAAGACTAACAATACCAAAGGTTGGAGAGGACTTGAACTACCCAGAATTCTCATACATCATACTAGTGGTAGTACAAAACGGCAAAACTATTTTGGAAATTTGGCATCGATTACACATCTACCCTTTGACTCTGCAATTGATTTCTGAGAGAATGGTTAAGTGTATGTCCACAAAAATCCTTGTACATGAATGTTCAACCAGATTTATTCATAACAACCAAAATCAGCCTAGATATCCATCAACAGGAGAATGGTAAACAAACTGTTGTAGATTCATAGTGAATACTACTTACAAAAGAATGAAACAAGCCCATCCCAACCACATGGTTGAATATCAAAAATCAAAACACTGTGCTGAGTGGGAAAAACAGAAAATTCTGTTGATTCCATATATATACAGTCCTAGAATAGGCAAAATTAACAAATGATGACAGAAATCATGTTAATATATGTCTCTAGCTTCCAGGGTTTTAAAAACTGACCAGGAAATTGCACAAAACAACTTTTTGATTGACAGAGATGTTTTGTGTCTTGAGTAAATGTGTATAAGTTCATCAAAATGAATTGAAACATCTTCTGAATCTTTGAGCATTTTATGTTAAAATAGCTTTACTTAAAAATTAAAAAAGCTTTCAGACCATACTTCAGTCATACAATTTTTAATAATATTTTATTTGACAAATCTAATAGTATTCATTAGCCATTTCAGGACTTTCAGTTTGACTCAGATTTTTAAGGTAACATTTTACTAGACTGCTTCGGAACACAACTGTACTTTATCAAACTGAAAATTAGTAAAAACATCAGCCTTACTCTGATAATATCCCAAGACAGTAAAATTTTCATGGACCAATTCTTAAGTCTGTAAATTCAACATATTTTAGACTATTTGGATATTGTTCAGACTTTTTATATAAGGAAACTGTATTGGAGAAAAGCATTAAATCACCTAGATGCTGACATCTAGGAAAGCATTTCCATCCTTTATTTTACCAGTTATATAGCTATTTATCTCAGTTGTCACTTAGAATAAAGCTTGAGCTTTGGAGAAAGACAGGCATGCCATCTAACTACTTGTAGAGCAAGATACCTAACTCCTGTTAGCATTTTTCTCACCTGCTAAACAATATAAAAAGTATCTAAAATAGTGGCGGGCATATGATGCAAACATAATAAATACCAGTTTCATTCTTGCACCTGAAGTACCCTCAATAAATGTGTTTCCTTCCTCCTCCTACTCTTTCTTCCTTCCTCCTTCCCTTACTCCTCCTCTTCCCCATTCTCCTCCTTCATGACTATTTTGTAATATGTGCCCATGAGAAGTAAGGGGAAGGGGAAAGAAAGGCTTATGCATGAGATTTTTACAACTCTTTTCTGGTTGTCTTCAAATCTCTTACCTAATGCATTTTAGTATTAAAAATAACAGAAAATGTGAAAATGATGAAAAATAATTTTCTCTTGCATAAGCCAATTCTACATAATTTTTAAGCTTATACATTTAAGCATAGAAAAATGTTCATCCATTTATGAGTCTTTTCTATAAATGAGGGAGAATCCCAGTATTAGCTTCTTGACTAGGGAAAGAACAAGTGAAGAATCTCTGGGCAGCTACAGATACCGCCATTGGGAAAACTTGGCCGCTTGATTCATCAAATCTAACCTGACAGGCACTTTCTCAATTCTCCAGAGTAAGTGGGAGAATCGAGTCCTTGAGTATATAGGCCCGTGACAGATTTCTTCTTTTTTCAGTGTCTTTCCAGCTATTTTATCTAAAAGAAAGTGTATCTGGGGATCTAATCAGTTCTGCTGGTTTTTAAACATACCTCAGTTTTGTTTTGTTTTTATTTTTATGATATTGCATGAGAGCTAAATTAGACATTTTGGAAGAATTTGACAGAAGAGATGCTACGTTTTCATCATCCTATTAGGCAGCACACAATTTTGAATTTTCCTGTTATTGGAGCTGTTAACTTTGATCATGTGATTGAGGGAATTCCTGCCAGATTTTTCTTTTTTCTTTTTTTTCCTCACTCTATGGTTGTTCTTTTCTCCTTTATCGCTAATAAATATTTTGTGACAGAATACCTGTAATGTAAGAGACATAGACATTCTGTTCTTCATCAAATTTTCACCCATACAGCATCCACTGATATTTCTTGGCTGAATTATCATTATGATTGCTGTTTAACATAATTTTTCTAATTCTATTATTTCTTCTCCATTTATTAATTGACATTATATGAAAGAAACCCTTTATTTTCTTATTATTTATTTATTTATTTATATTAGTCTGGACCCATGGATTCTTATTCATTCCTTTAGTTATAATCCATTATTATCAATCTTGTTCCAAAATTGTCCCAAATTTGATCAGTGGGAACCTCGTGAATCTAACTCGTGTCCTTCTGACATGACCCCATCATTCTTTGAGACTTCCTTACATTCTAAAGCAAAATTATTTTCCATGCTCATCTCATGCTTCCCTTTCTTCAGTCCTGGAAGCTGCTATTGGTTTCCTCAAGGAATTCCAGCTCCTTTAATGAAAAATGTTTGATAGAAATCAATATCTGGGTGATAGGTCATGATTATTGGGGTGTTATTTTCAGACAGAGCCAGGGAACATGTACGATTTACATACATGTTTATAACCACATCTAGTTCCACAGTGAAAACCATCAGTTTTCACTGATACCATTTGAACCCCCAATCAGAGGTTTTATATAATGTTCTCACTTTCTATAACTCCCACCTCTCACAATGACAAATCTTTTTCTCATTATCTTTATCTGTGGTTCAGTTCCCCCTGTATACAACAAATTCACGTTGTGACCACTACCCTTCACCTCCAATGTCTCCCTCGCTCGCTTGGATTCCAACACCTCACCCAGAGCCCTGCAACCACCAGGACCTCCCTGCCAGGGCTCTTCCACCCCGCAGAGTCCAACACCCGGTCCAGGGCCCAGGGGGTGCCTCCTCGTGCTGCCCAGGCTTCCCACCGTCCTACTCTGGTAAGAGGATACTCTCATTCAAAATCCAAAAGCAGAGTGTTTCCAAAGCACTTGTATTAGTCCACATCCTCCAAAAAGCAGATGCCAGGACTGGAGTAAATAGGTAAGGATTTTATTCAAGAAATGTCTGTGAGATAAAATTGGGGGGTAGCCAGATAAGCCTGGAAGAGCCATCAAAGGGCAAACAAGTGGAAAAGAAAGGTGAGAAAGGTTGGGTGGAGGTGCCTAAGGAAATGTCAGCAAACCCACTGGGAGTCCTGGAGCCAAAGCAGACCACCAAAGGAGCCCTGTGGCTCCCAGAAATCTGTTTTAGGATCCATCCCTGCCACACTCCATCCCTGGGTGCAGAGAGACAGTGGCACGTGCGGGATGCATGCAAAGGAGGGGATGGAATTCAGAGCCCATACCTGGGAAGCTGGGCAGTTTCACCCCTATAACCGAAGTAGCATCATCTACGTTCTCCTGGCTGCTCAAACACTGAGGTTATTTTCCCCTTTATTTAATATTACAAACCAGAACCACAACAACAAAAAAAAACTCTCATATATCGAGTGTGCTAATAAGAAGACATTATTTGACAGGTTTTATTTTTAAAGCACAACTCAGAAACAAAGACAGCACCACATTAAGTTAAGCCTTTATAAATATAAAGATTTTGGAAGTGTGTCCTTTAGGAACTTGCTGGAGAAAAGTTGTTATTGTGTAAATAGTTATTAATTATCAAATCACTGGACTGTGTGTCTGGTATTGTGAAAGGATGCTAAACATGGTGAATGACCAAGTCTCTCTAAAAGAATAAATATTTTTTGGCAAAATATACCTTATCTGCCTGCAGCATCTCTGAACTTTGATTTCTCATTTAGTATATTTATATTTTTTTAAATGTATCAAACTTTCTATAATAAACACAAAGAATAAACAAATTGTTTACATTCTGGAAAATGTAAGATCAAAAGGAGAGTGTCATAGCAATGGAGAACTATTTTATATTACAGAATTTTATTGAGCAGTTGTAGACATAAATCTGGGCCTTAGAGCTACAATTCAGCAAACATACTCTCACAGATATTCCTTTTGCATTTGATCTTCACATTTTAACATCAACTTGGGTGGAGGCCATATGTTTAAACTTCATTAGCTCAGCTTAATTTTGGCGTAATGCTGACAAGCCCTGTGGTCCATAAATACACAAAAATGTTATACAGGGAACACAGCAAGAAATCGTACATGCAGATATAAAACTAGACACCTACAGCAAGCAGATAAAGATACGAGAAAATCAGGTATTTGTAATGATTTCTGGTTGAAAGTTTTGAAATCTGATTTTTTCAAATACCCCTGAAATTTAGGATATGCCCAAATAAGTGGAGAAATGTATAGGGGGAAGAATTTGAGAAGACAAAACCCACAACCCAAGTACTATGAGTATGATAAAGAAGTAAAAAAAGTCTTTTTGAAAATATTTATGGCTTCCAGTCCTTCAAGATTTTACACATATTTGTAGAATGTAGGCATTCTACATATGTATTTGTAAAGGCATTGCCTTTACATGTGCAAAATGCTATTCAAAATGGCAACCTCCAGTCACATGTATTTATTAAACACTTAAAATGTGGCTAGTCCAAACTGGGATGTAGTCAGTGTAAAATACACACCAGATTTCAGGGACTTAGGATAAAAAAAGGACAGTAAAATATCTCATTAAAAATTTTATACTAATTATGTGTCAAATGGCAATATTTTGGATATACTGGGTTAATAAAATATAAATATTAATTGAACCTACTTCATGCTTCTCTAATGTGGATACTACATAATTTAAAGTTATATATGTAAATGCCATTATGTTTTTATTGGAAAAAGTGTACTACATACTGTTGTGGTAGATATTCATTATGCTCACCAAAGAATTCCACCCTTTCACCTTTTTTGATACCTAGTGGGCTAGCACTCGTCACTCCTTTTGAAGTTAAATGTGGCCAAGGGGCTTCCTTTAACCAAAGAATTATGAGAAGCAGCAGCAAGTGTCACTTCCCAGAAGAGGCTTTAAGAGTCGGTGTGCATTTCACTTCCTGGTCGCTTTTACCACGGAAACAGATACTGTAAAGAGGCCTCTGTATTCCTGGCTGCACAGTGACTAAGATCAGAGCCCCTCCACCCTCACTGCAAGCATGTAGTTTGAGTCAAATATATGTTTTTAATGTCTCAAGCCACTCAAGTCCGGAGTTGCAACATAGCCTGGCATTGGAGGAAGTCATCGAGAGGACATGACCGCTGGTTGACCCACGGGCTGGACTCTGGCAAGTGGAGGCTCCCCATCTCCTCCCCCGTCCTTGCAGTGTGCATTCTGCCTGCCCTGGCCACTCCCAGAGGCCGCCCCAAACACATACCCTTGAGATAATGATGTGATCTCGAGGCCATCTGGATGAATTACATGACTAACCCGGCTAAGGCTTCTTTTGTACAAGCTTTTTAAGATTTGGCTGATGGGCGTGGAGATCTACTTGTCTTGCTACTGCTCAAAACGAGCCTCAAATGTAAGTTCCCTTGCTTATGAAACCTGCCACCTCTTCATCTGGAGTGGTCAGCCTCTCTCTGCGGTCTCTGCCTATCCTCTGCACAGGGACTGGTTTCAGATTACATGGGGGAAGCTCCTGAGGTAGCCAACTAACACCTGCATTCCAGTGTTTCCCAGACTTCAGTGTGATCAGAATCACCTGGAGGCTTTGTTAAAACACAGACTGCATGTCTAGCAAGTTCCCAGTGAGGCCGATGCTGCTGGGCGGGTCATACAATTTCAGAACCACTTGCCCGGCCTACCCTGACAGGTAGGTGTTATGCATAGGGAAAAAAAAGGCGGAGGTGGGGAGATGGCGCTATGTAACTTGGGGTGAGTTATAGTCTAAAGAACTCATACACCATTGTTAATAATGATTCCAATGTTATTATTTATCCAAATATACTAATAAGTTGAACTTGGGGTGAGTTATAGTCTAAAGAACTCGTACACCATTGTTAATAATGATTCCAATGTTATTATTTATCCAAATATACTAATAAGTTGAACATCAGCACATTTATGTTAGTAAGATTATGGGTTAGACAGTTTAATTATTACATTTTACTTTTACTTATACACTTCTATCTCAGGTACTGTCTATGACAATACAGTGACATTTTCTACTTACCACTTTCTTTACCAGCCTGTTAGAAAACACAGGGGCTAACCTGTATTCTAATAAGGCTAGTCACACAATTTATAACTTAGATTCTAAAAAGAATTCTCATTAGATGGTATCTGACTAAAGCTAGAATTTATTTACTGTCCAAAAAAAAAAAACTTGTGCTGAAGCAATTTTTAATAAAAAAATTAATAACCTGAATCCACAAAAACTTCTAATATCTACAAAGAATAATGACATTACTTTCTATTTTCAAGATGGAAAATGCAAGCAAAGATATCCTAGCGTACCCAGTACTTCTGACTAATGTGAAAAAAGCACAAAAGAAGCAGAGGCAGGACAGCCCATACGCAGGGGTCTCACCTTCCTTCATTTGGGGCGTGATGAGGAGCCCTTTTTCCAATAACGCCCAACAGAAAATAACCAGCAGCATACAGGTAAAAAGTAACTTACTGAAAATGACTGTACACCCTGTGCCCAGCTCCTGGTTTCTCATACCATTCTCCAATGTCTCCTGGAAGAAATGGCTGATTGTCGGACTGGGGCAGAATGAGCCTGTAGCATCTTAAACAGAAAGTAAAGTGAGCTAAAGACAAAACCATGGTGGCAAAATGTCAAAAAGACTCAAGATTCAATTGAAAGAGCTCTAACTGGACAAACCTGGAACAATTGGAACAAAAAATAACATATTGTTTCATTATAACTCAAAGCATAAAATAGATAAACATCAATCTATAGCAAGATAAAGAAATGATTAAATATATAAATAAAGGGGAGGGGGTATAAGATACAACTCCCTAACAGAAGAATTCCAAATAAATTATATAGATAATTATGCAGGTCGTCTGCTGTCAAGGAGGTGTAGCTTAACTCTTCACTCTTTAATTCGAGCCATGCTTAGTGATTTGCTCCCAGATAGTACAGTATGGAAATGGGGAGTTGGGGGAATAAGTCACTTCACACAGGAGAAGTCTGGCAAACACTCCTTTTTCCAGGTGACCAAGGTTCACATCGTGTTGATAGCATGTACCTTTGATACAGAATGTTGAGAATGGCACTTTGTGGTTTTCCTCCCAAAAAAGCCACATAAAGCACTTAACCTGAGAAAAACATCAAACCAACCCTAACTGAAGGACATTCTACAAAATACCTGGTCAGCAGCCTGCAAAAGAGAGTCATAGAAAAGCAAGGCAAGTCAGAGCAACTGCCAGAGCCCAGAAGAGTCTCAGGAGACATGAAGACAAAATGCAGCCAGGTATTCTGGGTGAGATCTTGGAAAAGAAGGAGAACATTCAAGAGTAACTACGAAAACCCAGTTAATCACAGAATTTGGTTAATAATGATGTATCAGTGTTGGTATATTAGTTGAGATCAGTCTGCCATAGTAATATTAACAATAGAGGAAATTGGATGTGGTATATATGGAAAGTCTGTTCTATCTTGGAAATTTTTCAGTAAATTTAAAACTACTCTAAAATAAAATATTTACTTTGATATAAAAAAAGATTGGAGCTGCTTAAAAAAACACCTTCATCTTTTAATTGTGAGATAGCTGAGCCAAGATACTGATCTCCTAGAATATTTTCCTGGCCACCTGCCTCAGAGGGCAGCTGTGTGAACTGAGGAACTTCACTCGGGTGAAATTTTCTGGTGTTCACCAGGACACCAGAAGTTCTCTAGGCTCGGAAATTCACTGAAATCCTGAGTTGTGAAAAACTGGAATAAAATTAGTAGTATTTGCATAGATAGAACTGTTACTCTCACCCCTTCCATTGGGCTGTCGCTTTCAGCTTTGAGTGGCCTCTGATTTAATCAAATTTGAATTAGAAATTCACTGATTTCTACCTAGAGGAATGAATTTCAGTGTATGCCTTTGGGAATAAATTGGATAATGGAGAAGAATCCACTCAGAGTCATTGTTTAACTGTTTTGTAAAAGCATATATGGAGTTTGAAGGCTAGGAATGGAAATGATTTTGTGTTGTGGAGTTAGGATTTTATACACACCTTTAATCCCTAGTTGTTTTCATATAACCAAATTCAAATTTCAGTCTAAAATTTTTAAATGATGTCACCACCATCATTCCTTTATTTTTCTTTGCCACCCTGAACCTCTCTTTTTTGTATTTTGGTCCATTTTTCCATATTTCTCCACGTCCTGGGGAGGAACCTGAGATGGGAGGTTTCCAGGGAAGTCTGGGTGCCCATTGCTGAGTGGGATGGGACTGGATGTGTAAAACACCCCTGCAACCGAAGGTGACGCTGGCCAGCCCAGAGCAGCATTACTTCCACTGCGTGTTCACACAGCTGTAGAGTCACTGAAATGACCTATGGGCCTTTTTTGCAGCACATATTCAATTAAAACCCTTTATTAATGGGCCAAGGATGAACAAGGAAATGACAGTGCAAATTGCTTTAATTTATCCAGTGCTCCTTCCCTTTGCCTTCCCTGATTTCTCTCAGAATTTTTTCTCTCTTTACTTATCCTCTTTCTATAAAATCTATTTCCCTTACTTTGTGTTTTATTCTACAGTTATCTTCCTTTCCATTATTGTGCACACACATACACACACACACACACACAGCCCCTCCAGAGAGCCACAAATATTCCTCTCCCTGTGAAGGGCTTCTTTACTAGGCGCCACTACTTGCCCCCCACCCCCCCGTGTGTGCCTTCCTGAAAAATGCTGGCTTATGCAGAATTCTAAGTCTCATACGATGAAAAATATATACACCCTATCTAAGGTGAACATTCAGCGTTGGACTGGAATTTTACAGGAGTTATACAATGCTACTTACCTTTAGATAAGAACTGGCACAATTAAAACACTTAGCCAAATAGCACTCGCTACATAGATGCCAACCATGTCCGTTTAGAAAATTGCATGGGGTTCCAATTATCATATGATCTTAAAGTTCAGAATGGGAAGTCAGAGATCTTTTGTAAGGTAAATAATTAGAAAGAAAAGCATACCTACTGACTATTATCTAAAATCCAGTCTCTCCAAATAAAATTGAAGTGAATCATCCAGACAGTAGTTCAGTTCAAACTATTCTTCCTGGTTGTAAATAAGCAGAGTAGAATCCCCAAAGATATTACTCAGATCTAAACTATGGATGAAAGACTGTGTGTCCGTGGTTCATGCATTTGACTTAGATATCTGCCTTTCAGCCCTGCATAACTGTTTTGTGGGTCATCAATTATTTATTTTTCCAAATCTACCACATTCACATATGCATGCCACTGGCTTAGATAATGGGAGATACAGATAATTGTATGATGCAGTTTCCACCCTCCAGGAAATTGTAATCCAGTTATCATATTATTATTCTATAAAAAGAACAAAAATCTGCCATCATAAATGCTAAGACATGCAGATAGATGGGAAGAATAAATCTTATGATAATATTCCTCATTGGCACCCTTGCCCTCCCAGATGCTGAGGAAATATTTTTAATGTTTCCTAATATTCATATATTCTTCTCCTTTACTCTGAAACTCCATCTGCATCACCTTTCCTAGGCTCTGGTCCCCTCTACGTTTCACCTGGAGGTAGAGATGAGGACTCAGGTCCCTGGAGGGTGCCTGCATCTGTCTTCAGGGAGGCTTTGTGACTTTGAACAAGTTATTTATTTACTCTACAGCCGTTTCCTCATCTGGCAAGTGATGTTAATAATGGAACTTACAGCATTGTTGTGAGTATCAAATAAGATAATTTATGTAACAGTGGCTCATAGCAAGCATGTAATAAATATTATTATTGTTACTGATCTAGTGGCTTCTGCCTCTATTACTTGCTTTCTTGGACTCAGGAACTAAAGCACAGACAAGACGCACATGCTTTTTAGACAGATGGTGGGCGCCTCAGGACAGTGACAGCCAGACGCAGATCCCTCTGCCCCGGTGAATGGGACAAATAGACTTTCAGAGAGAAATTGGTTTTTCAATCTAGGAGAGTCAGAGGCGTCACAGCAACAGAAAACGTGTCACTTTCCCACACAAACACATAATAATATTTAACTCTACTAGCAATGTTTGCTTCAGAATTCAAAATAGACCTGTTTTCAGTAATACAGGTTGCAATGACAGTGTGCTGTATGGGCTGGTCCTTGGCTCCTTTAATGAAAATAATTCTGATATATGACTAATGCCTTAATTTCCATACTACCTTAAAGTTTGGGTGAAATTTAATTTTGTCCTGTTCATTATAACTGACTTAAAATATGATGTTTAGTTAGCTCTTTGCTCTGAGAGCCTTACGGCAAACTTTAAAGGTAACCTCAAACTCTGACCCAGGGCAAAGTGCCACAGCAGATGAGGACTTTGTATCTCTTTAAGCAGAGCCATCATCAGCAAACCATGCATAAAAATATAAAAGAATATCATTCTGTTCGTGAAGAATGTAAGCATTTCCAACATCTAAAATAAAGAAGGAGAGCACAGCCTTCTCTAAAGGGGCGACGACGGTGTGGCTTTGAGTGACAAGGACGATTTATATCAATTTACAAATTAACTACCAGTATGACAAACATGAAGCCAGTTGGTATTCAATGTGGGGATATTATTAAATAACATCCTCTTGTAGTATGTTTAAATTAGTTAATTTGTTTCAATTCATTAATTTTTAAATTAATCAGTTCTATATGTTCTTTTGCAAAAAAACTGGAAGGATTTTCCTGTAGCTCAACATTGCCCTCCTATGGACTAAAAGCCGTAATATAGGATTTCCGCTATTTTATAAAGAGATCAGAAAATTACATTCCTATGGCACAGGTTTTTAAATAAGCAGTCTGCTCTCAGAATTCTGAACAGCAGCATGCACAACTGCTCCCAGCATCCTTAACAGGACCCCAGCATCCCTAACAGGACCCCAGCATCCTTAACAGGACCCCAGCATCCCTAACAGGACCATCTCATATTGGAACTCCTCCCTCCGTGGATCAGCTATGCTCTGCAGAGTTCCCAACCTTAGACTATGCTGTGGTCTTGCGGGTGGGCAATCAATACAGAAGAATGAGCAACATTACAAGTCTATTAGTCATTTCCCTGAGTCTGGCCTATACTTACAGGGACATTCCAGGGAGCTCTTGCTTACTGAGTATCATATATTTAACCTAAGTTAAAAACTTTAAAAACCTGGTAGATTTCTGAGAGGTTTGATGAGCTTTAAAATAAGGGAAAATTCCCATTAATCAAGAGAAGTAAATGTGCATGTCGGGTTTAGAGTCTGGGCTGCCAGAAAGAAATAAGCATGTTCTGCTGGGAATTCTACGGGAGCTCTGCACTGAGCTTGTGTAAGTCAAAGTCAAGTAGTTGGGCAGGATAGAAACAAGTGAGTTATAGGATGGGATCAAACTGGACCAAGCAAAAAGAAAGTGGGAGGGGATTGGGAAGATGATTTTTTTTTTAAATAAAAGCCATTGGATTTTACTGTCTTTTCTCAAAATTACAATATTAAGAAAATGTTTTACGTATGTGTAGAGGGTGAAAAGAGTAAGTGGCCCAGCAGTAGTCATTTTCATACAAAGTGCATGAAAAGAATATTCCTTAATCATCATAAAATAATTAAAAGGAAGTCTAGGATAAGTTATTTTAACTTTTATAAGCCCCAATTTCCTCATCTGTAAAATAGTATTTTCATTCTTATTTTGCAAGTTTGAGGGTACAGATGAGAAATTACCTGGACAAAGTCCCTTACTTTGCACATATATTGGTATGAGTGGAAGCTTTATAAAGGGTGGACACAATTATCACCTTAGATTTTAGAATGTGTCATGTCCTTTTACATATGTTACTTAATTTTTCAATTTACTGTGGTACTGCTTAGTGCTATGGCTTCCCTAGAGTCTGCAGAGCAGAGAATAGAAAGACCAGTCTAACCTGGGACATTGTAAGAAATTTATAATAAGAGTAAGCAACAAATTTGCCATCTCAAGACCAACTTACAGGACCACAAACTTTCACCAAGGCTTTTTTATAAACACCCATATCCATGAAATTAAACACAATTTCAATTGCTTCCCACCTTAGTCCCTTCTATATACCATAAAAAATCTTCATTCCAAAAAAAGCAGTGGGAGCTATTTGCAAGAGAACCTGGGGAATGAATCCAAGACCTTCATCACCAGGTCAAAGTGTATGTCCTTCAGAGTTTTTTCTGGAAACTATCTTTTTCCTTGGTGTAGGATCTGTAGCTCCAGTCACTCACTCTATAAAACCCTCCTTGGGCTTAACAGGCTCTAATCACCTTGGTCCCAAGGATACTATTTACACTGCATGTATTTTTTTCATTAAGGTATTGTTGATATACACTCTTATGAAGGTTTCACATGAAAAAACAATGTGGATAGTATATTTACCCATATTATCAAGTCCCCACCCATACACCAATACAGTCACTGTCCATCAGTGTAGTAAGATGCCACAGATTCACTGTTTGCCTTCTCTGTGCTACACTGTTTTCCCCCTTGATCCCCACACCATGTGTACTAAACATAATACCCCTCAATCCCCTTCTCCCACCCTCCCCACTCGCCCTCCCACACCACTTCCCTTTGGTAACCACTAGTTCCTTCTTGGAGTCTCTGAATCTGTGTCTATTTTGTTCCTTCAGTTTTGCTTCGTTGTTATACTCCACAAATGAGAGAAATCATTTGGCACTTGTCTTTCTCCACCTGGCTTATTTCACTGAGCATAATATCCTCCAGCTCCATCCATGTTGTTGCAAATGGTAGGATTTGCTTCTTTCTTATGCCTGAATAGTATTCCACTGTGTATATGTACCACATCTTCTTTATCCATTCATCTACTGATGGACATTTAGGTTGCTTCCATATCTTGGCTATTGTAAAAAGTGCTGCAATAAATCTAGGGGTGCATATGTCTTTTTCAATCTGGGAAGTTGTATTCTTTGGGTAAATTCCAAGGAGTGGGATTGCTGGGTCAAATAGTATTTCTATCTTTAGTTTTTGAGGAACCTACATATTACTCTCCACAATGGTTGAACTAGGTTACATTCCCACCAGCAGTGTAGGAGGGTTCCCCTTTCTCTGTATCCTCACCAGCATTTGTTGTTCTTAGTATTTTGGATGCTGGCCACCTTACTGGTGTTAGGTGATATCTCATTGTGGTTTTAATTTGCATTTCCCTGATGATTAGTGATGTGGAGCATCTTTTCATGTGTCTGTTGGCCATCTGAATTTCTCCTTTAGAGAACTGTCTCTTCATATTCTCTGCCCACTTTTTAATTGGGTTATTTGCTTTTTGGGTGTTGAGGCATGTAAGTTCTTTATATATTTTGGATGTTAACCTCTTGTTGGATATGTCATTTACAAATATATTCTCCCATACTGTAGGATGCCTTTTTGTTCTGTTGATGGTGTCCTTTGCTGTCCAGAAACTTTTTAGTTTGATGTAGTCCCATGAGTTCATTTTTGCTTTTGTTTCCCTTCCTTGAGGATATGCATTCAGGAAGAAGTTGCTCATGCTTATATTCAGGAGATTTTTTGCCTATGTTGTCTTCTAAGAGTTTTATGGTTTCATGACGTACATTCAGGTCCTTGATTCATTTCAAGTTTACTTTTGTGTATGGGGTTAAACAATAATTCAGTTTCATTCTCTTGCATGTAGCTTTCCAGTTTTGCCAATACCAGCTGTTGAAGAGGCTGTCATTTCCCCACTGTGTGTCCATGGCTCCTTTGTCATATATTAATTGACCATATATGGTTGGGTTTATATCAGGGCTCTCTAGTCTGTTCCATTGGTCTATGGGTCTGTTCTTGTGCCAGTACCAAATTGTCTTGATTACTGTGGCTTTGTAGTAGAGCTTGAAGTTGGAGAGCATAATCCCCCCAGCTTTATTCTTCCTTCTCAGGATTTCTTTGATTATTCAGGGTCTTTTGTGGTTCCATATGAATTTTAGAACAATTTTCTCTTGTTCGTTGAAGAATGCTGTTGGTATTTTGATAGGAATTGCATTGAATCTGTAGATTGCTTTAGGCAGGATGGCCATTTTGACAATATTAATTTTTTCTATCCATGAGCACGGGATGTGTTTCCATTTAGTGGTATCTTCTTTAATTTCTCTCATGAGTGTCTTGTAGTTTTCAGAGTACACGTCTTTCACTTCCTAAGATAGGTTTATTCCTAGGTATTTTATTCTTTTTGATTCAGCTGTGAATGGAATTGTTTTCCTGATTTCTCTCTCTGCTAGTTCATTGTTAGTCTATAAGAATGCCACAGATTTCTGCATATTAATTTTGTATCCCACAACTTTGCTGAATTCAGATATTAGATCTAGTAGTTTTGGAGTGGATTCTTTAGGGTTTTTTTATGTACAATATCATGTCATCTGCAAACAAGGACAGTTTAACTTATTCCTTGCTTATCTGGATGCCTTTTATTTCTTTGTGTTGTCTGATTGCTGTGGCTAGGACCTCCAATACTATGTTGAATAAAAATGGGGAGAGTGGGCATCCTTGTCTTGTTCCCGAATTTAAAGGAAAAGCTTTCAGCTTCTTGCTGTTAAATATAATATTGGCTGTGGTTTTGTCATATATGGCCTTTATTAATTGAGGTACTGGCCCTGTATACCCTTTTTGTTGAGAGTTTTTATAATGAATGGATGTTGAATTTTGTCAAATGCTTTTTCAGCATCTTTGGAGATGATCATGTGGTTTTTTCCTTCTTTTTGTTGATGTGGTGGATGATGTTGATGGATTTTCGAATGTTGTACCATCCTTGCATCCCTGGAATAAATCCTACTTAATCATGATGGATGATCTTTTTGATGTATTTTTTAATTTGGTTTGCTAATATTTTGTTGAGTATTTTTCATCTATGTTCATCAGGGATATAGGCCTGTAATTTTCTTTTTTTGTCGTGCCTTTGCCTGGTTTTGGTATTAGAGTAATGCTGGCCTCATAGAATGAGTTTGGAAGTATTCCATCTTCTTCTACTCTTTGGAAAACGTTAAGAAGGATGGGTATTAGGTCTTCACTAAATGTTTGATAAAATTCAGCGATGAAGCCATCTGGTCCAGGAGTTTTGTTCTTAGGTAGTTTTTTGATTACTACAATTTCATTGCTGCACCGTATGTGTAGCTTAAGTAAGCCAAACACTAGCTACAAGCAAAGATGGGGAAGGTAAGGATTCCAACTATTTAATTATGCTCCAATCACAGGAAGGGGCCAAGAAATGTCTCCTGAGGCTAAGAGAATGCAGAATGTTATCTGCAACACTCCTTATAGATAAAATCAAAATATTAGTGGGTAGCATTAGCCATCTAAAAGGATACTATCCAAGAAAACAGAAAGGAAATGTAAGTGAAACCATAAAGTTGTTTGAAATAACTAGAGTTAATTTTTAATTAATACCAAGTTCTGCATATGAATTGACACATTTAATCACTGCAGCAAACCTATGAAATATTAATGTGCTTATTATGTACATTTTACAAGTTTGGAAATTAAGGCCTATAAAAGACAGGCTCCCTACTCAACATTACAATGTAGTAAATAGTTGTACCCAAATTAAAACTAATGATGAAGCCAATGTTCCAATCAAGGGTGTCTGATTCTGGAGCCTGAGCTCTTACGACTCCATGATACTGCCTTTCTAAATCATTGAAATTGTTCATGCATATTTTTTTCTTTTAAAATACACTATAACTCAAAGATCTTTGTACTGGTTAGGAGACCTAGTAAACACGTCTCCCTTTTTGAGGTAAAGCTTTGAGCCAATATAATTAGACTTATAACTTACCAACAAATGAGGAAGTGAAAAATCACATCTTCTGCTTGGGGGACAGACGCTTGTGAAAAGTTGATTTTCCTTTGATGGCTAGAGTCTTTGGGAGAGCAATGTGGAAGGCCTGATCCTGAGTTTCAAACGAGGGTCACTGAAGATGGTATTACATCATCCCTGATTAGATCCTGCTCAAAGATCCAAAGTTACTCTGCTCTCCCTTTGAGACATAAAAATAATGTCTCTGAGCCACAGTGAGGGAGAACCACTCCCAGAAGCTACAGAAACCAACAGTTCTCCCAAAGGAAGGAATGCCTGCATCCTAAAATTAACCTGTTCTAGGATAAAGACAATGAGAAGATTGGAGTTAGTGACACTTTCTTCTTTGTTTATTATACCCAGTAAATAGGCCTGTTTCCCTTTAATAAGTGCCTGATGTAAAAGTTATTAATTTGGTTGCTCCGTTTGTTTGGCGTGGAACAATTTACATGAGCTGCTGGAAACCTCAAGTTGAACTGGAAAGTGTTCTGGAATAACTCCTGAACCTGAGCCTTCCTTACAAAATGCTAGAGGACTTAAGCAGAGGGGGGCATGTCAGGATCAGACTACTTAACTTCAGAACTGACTTTCCACAAGTAGAACGTTAAAATCAGATATGGCACACACAAATGAGAATAAAATGAATATCAAGTTTATGCAAAAGAAAATGAGTAAGCATTAGAGAACAGCTTTTAAAATCTTAGAAGATCTGGCTTTTATGAATGAACTCCAAACCCTATCAAAAGTTAATTAATTTTAATGTAAATGTGTTATTAAAGACAATTATTGCTATCAGAACAATAATGAAGATTTATCAACTGTAGTCAAGAATTTTATTTAGAAGAAAGCACATTGCCAGGGATGGAAACAAGGCAGTAAATGAGAAATAAGAGGAAAAGTCAGGTCCCTTAGCTCTGTAAAGTTACGTTTATTTCAAAGATCAGCAAAGGACTGAATGGTAAAGGGGAGGGAGAACTGATCACAAGAAGGTATCACGAGCTAAGTACTGCAGGATAACAAAGAGTCACACTGAAAGTAATCATTTACCCCAGCAGCAGAAATGGACAGTGTTTACAATGCCTCCAAGTGTCACCATTCAGAAACAAAGATGAGTCAAATAGAAGTTTTGAGCTTCAGGCACTTTTATTTTAAAAAGTTCCTACAAGATTCACGGCCCTAAACACTAATCCTGCCTCAAGAGACAAACTTTACATCATGGACGGGCAGATTCCTTCCATAAAGTGTATTTGAAAAAAGTTAAGAGACAATGTCCACCTTTAATAATACTTTATATAGATTATATCTCCAATTTCAACTAGACATATAATGTTACAGAGTATATTGTCTGGTAAAAAACACATTCTGAACCAAGTTAAATATTCCCGTGGCCCTGAACTTTGGGAACAGAGAAAACTATTTGGAAACAGGCTTCAGGAAACTGCCCTGCTTGATTGTTTCCTCGTCCTCTGCCCTGTCGTAAGGAGATGAAGTGGCAGAAGGGCTTAGGGTGGAGAAGAGGCATGGGGAAGGGGGAGACAGGAGAGGGGATGAGAGGAAGGAAAATGAAGAAAAGGGGAGAAGTGTGGTTGGGATGAAAACTGGCAGAGGAGGAAGGTAGAGGAGTAGATGGAAGATGTGGACAGAGTAAGGAAAAAGCCTATTGATCTCTTTATTATTTCCCTAAAGGATTAGGAGATCATTTTAGTAGTCATCTGAGCTGGAGTGGGTTAAATTTTCAAGCTATGACATTGTGAGTTTTAAAGTTGCATAGTCTGTAGTTCAAAAAAAGAATCAGTTCCAAAAGAGGGCAAGAAGCCAATTTTTTAAAGTACATCATCTGGTTACGAGGATATGATGGCTAAAGAGAAAGCCAGTGCCTTCAGAGGAAGGTATAGAAAGACAGAGGGTGGAGAAAGCCGGCCACCTACAAGGAAAATCTGGAGAAGAAAAAATTTCTGGTTATGCTAGTTAAGTCTGGTCTTGTACTAAGGTTTTCCAGCTTATTTGCCAGGCTGCTGAAATGGCAATATAAATAAGATGTAATTATTGGTTTGACCACTGAGAATTACATAGTTTTTGAGAGCAAAGGAGAGCTTCTGTGAGATCACAAGCCTAAAATCCCTTCGGTCACAGAGTTTACTGAGGTCTGGGGTGGAATGTCTGAAGGTGGAGCAGCGGTCAGTGTGGCCGTCAGGAGAGCCGGGCCGCATGTAGTGGGCAGGGGGCACTGCTGAGCTCCCCCTGGGCCTGCCTCAGGAGAACCCAGGATCCGAATAGCCAGACCATCTGATTTCTCATGGGAAACTCGAAACACAAACTTACATGTAAAATAACTTAGTGGTTTGGTTTGGTTATTTATTTATTTGTTTGTTTGTTTTAACAGACTATTTTTTCGAGCAATTTTAGGTCATGGCAAAACTGAACAGAAGGTTCAGTGTCTCATATACCCCAACATATGTACAGTTGCAAATAATGTCTGATTTCAAAGGTCATGTTATTTTCACTGTGTCAAATGGCTTCTCAGTTTGAAATGCCCAATTATTTTTTAATAAATAAACTTTTTTTAGAGCAATTTCAGATTCATGGCAAAACTGAACCGAAACCGAGTGGAAAGCAGAGTTCCTATAACATTCCCGTCCCCCATATGTGCACAGCCTCCCCAACTATCAACATCAACCACCTGCAAACCTACATTAATACATCAGTATCCCTCAAAGTCTATAGTCTACACTGAGGTTCACTCTTGATTCTATGGGTCTGGACAAATGTGTAATGACATACTACTATAGTGCCATATGGAGTAGTTACACTGACCTAAAAATTCTCTGAATTTGCCTGTTCAACTCTCCCTCCCATCAATTCTGGCAATCACCGATCTTTTTACTGTCTCCATAGTTTTGCCTTTTCCAGAAGGTCATATAGTTGGAATCATAGTAGGTAGCCTTTTCAGATGGGCTTCTTTCACTTACTAATATGAGTTTAAGTTTCCTCCATGTCTTTTCACAGCTTGACAGCTCATTTCTTTTTAGCACTGAAGAATATTCCACGGATGTACCATAATTTAGCTCTTCACCTACTGAAGACATCTTGACTGCTTCCAAGTTTTGACAAATATGAAAAAAGTTGCTATAAACATTGCAGGCTTTTGTGTAGACATAAGTTTTCAACTCCCTCGAGTAAATACCAAGGAGCCCAGCTGCTGAATGGTCTGGTAAGGGTAGGCTTAGTTCTCTTAGAAACCACCAAACTGTCTTCCAGTGCTGTCTTACCAACGTTTGGCAGTATCAGTGCTCTGGAGATTGGCTGTTCTCATAGGTGTGTGGTACTATCTCCTGGGGTTATAAGTGCTTAAGAATCTTTGATTAAAAACAAGAAAGAAGGAAAGAGAGAATGGATGAATAAATGAACAAAGCAGGGAAGAAGGGATGGAAGGAAAAAACAAAGGGGAGCCCAATGCAAATCAAATAAACCACATCCATGGGCTGCCAGGGTTCGGATCTGCTGCAACATGTAAGAGATGAGTACTCAGCCCAGGAAAAGAGAAGAGACTGGCTGAGACCAAACAGTTGCTGGTAGAGCAGAGGTCATATTAGGCCACAGGTTTCCTTCTTCCCAGGTAAGTACTTGCCTGGCTTGTACACATGCACATGTTTTCATAAAGTCTCCTTTTCTCCAGAAGTTGACAGTAGCCTTGCTTCTGTGCTTCCTTTTCCTTAGCAGTGTGGCTGAAAAGTCTCCAGATAAACTCTAGCTCCAAAGCCAATGTTGCTCTGGTCCATCAAATAAATCTCTGAACCTGGGAGGCAAGATGGAAAAGAATGTTAAACACTGATTTTTTATGGAAGTTCCAAGAGTCAGAGTCAGTGCAGCTGAAATCTTCACTCCATGCTGGACCTAATGTTTTGGAATCTGTCTTTTCTCTCTACTAAGCATTTCCAAATGTTGGTGCTGAGCTGAATATACAAGCTGCTTCAGGAATAAGAAGTTAACAAAGATCTTAGTTGTTGTCGTTTTTTAAGTCTCTGACTTAAGTTACGCAGGTAAAACTTGGAGTCAAAGATTCCCTGAGAGAAGCAAAGTCCTAAATAATCAGAAGCATAAAGATGCTGCATAAAATAAGTTCATAAAAGGTCAAAAGGAAAGAAAAGTGATATGAGAGGGAATAATCAACAGCCCAGAATGAACAGAGTTAACACTATTAAGACTGATATTATTCTATTAAATTATAAATATGGCTCAAAAGATATTTCTTTAGGGAAAAGATCCCTTTACACACCTTCAGTCACACACAAGAAAAAGTTTTAAAACAGTGTTTGAAAATTATGTAAAATCAGCATCAACAACTTACAGCCCCTTCAGTGTCAAAACTCACTCTTATAATCACCCAGCAACCATGTGTCTCTTTTTTTTACCCTAAAATTGGCTCCTATACAGTATTTGGCTTGGTGGATTTATAGAGATTCTCACACAATCATGATTACTTTCAGAATCATACTATGAATTATAAATATTTATGTTATGTCTGCTTTTATGCCAAAGATGGTTACTATTTAAATGCACGAGGGAGTTGGGGAGAGCAATATTTTACAGTAATTGGAAACGAGTCCATGATCCCTGGAAGTGCAAAGTACTATTTTCCTCTGAAAAGCTGATGTGGTTATTGTCATCAGCAGTATCCTTCAAAGACTTGGAGATTTTATAAAAGCAATGTGGAGCAATGAAGAAATGAATACTTCTTTCATGTGCTTTCAGCCAGCAGAATTCAATTCAACATGGTTCATATGTTTTGTATTTTTTAACCAAATTTTCAGAGTTGTGGGTTATTATTGACAGCTTTAGTCAACAAATGTGTTGGGTGAAGGAAAACATATGTGTAGTATTTACTATTAACATTGAGGAAGAGAGTAAAATAAAGGTCAAAGTAATTTGGTTTTGAATTATTTTTCTCTACCTGTGTTAGTAAAGATACAACTTTCCAATAATTTCATTTCCAGAAATGTCATTATTATAAGAGAAATAATCCATTACTGTATTTCAAAATCCAGAATACCTTTTATCACACCTCTCTAGTGACACCTTTTTCCTTCTGTCCTGCTTTCCTATTGAGGGGGACCTGGAGTCAGCCCCTGTGGGAGAGGCAAAACTCCCGGGATACCTGTAAACATCGGCCCTCCCCCGAGTTGGTCCATCATTGAGAAACTTGCTGCCGACCCTGTCCCACAATGCCTCAGCTTCTATCACTAGCCCTGACCCTCATCTTACGCTCTAACAATCTTCCTTGTTAGGAAGGGGGCCTTGGGGATGGGTTCTCATCCAACCACATAGCAGTAAATGTCACCTTTATACTGAAGGTTCCCACACCTATCTCTTTTAAGGCAAAGCCCTATCCTGAGTGTAGGCTCATACATCTACCTGCCATAAAAGCATATCAAATTCAGTATCTCCAGATGAGGTCGTCATCTTCCCCTGGACACAAACACACTTTTGTTCCAGTAGGTGGAACTATCTACCATTCACCCAGCTGCCCAGCTCAGCAATCTGGCTGGGACTTTGTTCTCTCTCACCTTCTCCCTGTGTCCAATTACCTATTTCTGCTTTGTTCAGCATTCTCATTTGCTTATAATCTGCCAGATGTTCTTCACACTCACACTGAAGGAGAGCACATGTTTTTGGGTCATTACCATATCTTCTTAACTGGGATCCGCTTCTCCACTTTTTTTAAACCCTACAACGAATTCATTTTTGAAGTCAGATTGACCTTATTTGTGGAATCTAAAAACAAAATAAAACAAAATGAACAAAATAGCAGTAGACTCAGAGACACCAGGAAGTGACTGGCGGTTACCATGGCGGAGGGGTTGGGGTGGGTGGCTGGGGAAGGGGATAAAGAGACATAAAAATTCTCAATCATAATATAAGTTGGTCATGGGGATAGTAGTACAGCATGGAGAATACAGCCAATGGTTTTTTAACATCTATGCTGACAGATAGTAACTGCACTAGTGGGGGTGAGGATTTAATAATGTGTGTGACTTGCTGGACACTGGGAGTAATGTTGAACCACTGTGTTGTATACTTGAAAGCAATATAATATTGTGTATCAACTATACTTCAATTTTAAAAAATGTAATGTAATGCTGACCCTGTTTATCTGCTAAGACACTTCAGTAGTGCCCATTGCTCTTAAGGTAAAGTCTAAGACCTAAATGATTTACATGGCTGATGTGACACCCTTACCGAGCCTTCAGCTTCCCTTAGACTTCTTTTTCTGTTTCCACTTCATAAATTCTCTCCTCTTGGCCTTAATTGTCTAATTTATTATTTTCCACAGCTCAACTTAGATAGCACTTCCCTTGACAGCTTCCTTTGACATTTCCTATGCACTTCACTAGCATACTGGACTTCCCCTGTCTTAGGACTTATAGTCTATAATGCAACTACATATTTCTTTATTCAACAGACATTTATCCAGTGTCCATTAAAGGCCAAGGGCTATTCTAGATGTTCTAGGTAATAGCAGTGAACAAAATAAACAAGTCCTCATCCACACGGGTTGTATTTCAATGGCTATTAAATTAACAAATGCCTGTCAGAGAGTGATGAGTACCACAAAAAAAGAATGGAGCAGGGTGACAGGATCGAGTATAATTGGAGCAAGAAGAAATGTAGAGCTTATGATAATTAGGGAAGACTTCTCTGATAAGCCAATAGCTATTTTAATGAGCTTATACTTTGTACATTTTAGCTGTGTAGAAAAACCAAACTCTGACAGGTCCAGGGATTGTTGCAACTATATATAGCTTCAAAAAGAACCCAGCAGAATACCTCTTTCAGAAACAGAGACCCCGAGGAGCAAGTGATAGCGCATACTTTTGCTAAATATCAGAAGTTCTGCCTCCATTAGTATTTCTAACCTCAACTCTCCACATTCCCCTTCCCAATTGGCAGAAGTTGACAGAAGATAATTAGGATCAATCAGTGACACACTATGTAAAAAACCCACAAAGTAAACTTCCCCCAGTATCTTAGTCCATTGGGAAGCCCTAACAGAATACTAATGACGTGGCTTAAAACAACAAAAAGTTATTTCTCACAGTTCTGGAAACCGGGAAGTCTGGGATCAGGATGCCAGGAGATTTGGTGTTTGGTGAGAGTCCACTCCGTAGTTGATAGATGGCTGTATCTTCTACGGTCCTTGCATGGCAGAAGGGGACAACTATGCTCTCTTGAGCCCTTACAAGAGCACTAGTGCCATCCACCAGGGCTCTGTCCTCATGGCCTGACCACGTGGCTCCCGAAGCCCCACCTCCTAACGCCATCACACTGGCGCTTGGTTCCAGCATATGAATTTGGGGGACAAACAAATAATCAGTTTATAGCAACCAATTAGAGATTTCCTTTACATTTTGCTGCTGTTTTCTAAAAAGGGTGTAGTCTACCCCAGCCTCAGATTTCTGATTATAGGAAGCTTCTGAAATAAACTAAACCTGAAGTTCAATAGCACTTTTCATCTGCTGCCCTGAAGAGTGAATTTAACATAACAATCTGCAAATCTTAACAGCTTGCTTCCTGACACGGCACTTTGTGAAACAGCTTCTATCTCTTAACACAGATGATTCTCTTTTGAACAAAAGTTTCCAACTGAAACAAAATGAGAGTTTAAAAACAGATATGAAATGATTTTGTAAAATACAAATTATTGCTATCTTGACTATCCAAAGAAAATACTGCCTTTTCTTGCTTACTTTAATCCTCAAAATCTAAAACCTACGTATTTTCTTCCCTAATACATAAGGTACAGTAGTTCTAGTATCCAGGGTATGTCTACAGTTTTTTAAAATTGCATTTACCAAAACACACTTTTCTTACAAGGCCCAGTAGTTTAGGGTTGATGCAGTGTTCTTCCCAGGGAACGTTAAGAAAATTTGAATTTGAAGGTTAAAAAATTGAATATTGCCACTTATAAACCTTGATAATGGAAGGAGATGAGAAATTGAGTGGTTTGTAGCATCCAAAATTTATACCTGCCCATAAACTAACATTCTGAATAACTTGATGATGAAATTCTCCTGCTCAAATATGGAGTATATCAACCTTTTGTAATGCAGCCTTTCACAAAAGTTTGGCCCCTGCTTAAAAAAAAGAAAAAAGAAAGGAAAAACAGATGAACTATATATAAATTGTTTAAATAAACAGGAATATTTGCAGAATGCCTTGAGATATGTCCATAACATATTGTTCTTTAGCCAGTACAGTTGATCTCTTAATAACGCAAGCCAGATGTTGGTCAGATTCTAGCTACAGGCAGACTTGACCCCAAATGTGACTTTGCTGTTACTGTGGATGAGCTTGAATTACTGCTCTCTAGGCTTTATTTATCCTAGGTTTGTAAACTTGCAAGTAATGGTAGTTTGTGCTTTCAAAATGCATGGATGGAAAACCCCAGGTCTGTCTGTGTGGCACAGACTACAAGCATATGGGGCTGATAAATTTTTCTAGGGAGAAGTAGTGGTGAACTGGGCCATAATTAGAACTGGATTATAATGTGATAAAATGCATAATGATTATCTCTTAAAAAGTTAATTCTTGATTGAAGTAGGATTTTTGTAAATGTAAATTCCTCTACTTACCAGGTTTTAAAGTATAGATACACATCAACAGACTGACAATTCAATAACCCTTTTCTAGAATTATTCCTCTCTAGTGCATTTGAGCTTCTGCACTGTATATGTTGTCAATACTTTACCTTCAAGATTCCTCTTTGTTTTCTTTGTCAAATTCCTCTTTGTCTAAAGTTAAATTGTCTTCATTTTCTTTCTTAATAAATAGATTTTGCTTGCACTTTTTGATTCTATGTGGGTAAAGTGGGGTTCCTATGGCCAGGATCCTCACTGAACTTAAACCACCTGATGTAACTGGCCTGTTGGTATGCTACCGCTTCCACACCTTTAGGCAATAAGCCATTATTGTGTTAATATAAAGAGTTCCGCCCAGTGCTCTGCGAGCAATGGAGTGGTGGGGCTACAAGGCTGCAGGAGAGCAGAGCAGAGGCTGGAGTGGTGGAAGCGCCGAGGACAGAGGCCCCAGAGGACGGCTGTGCGGGACGGCTGTGCAGAGAGGCCCAGAGAAAGGCTGTGCAGACAGAGGGTCCCAGAGACAGAGAGACTGGCTTTCTGCATCCAAAACAGCAGTGATAACACAGACTGGCTCTGAGTGAACAGGATTTTAGTGACTGACCTGCCACCTGGAAATAAAGTTGGGTATAACCCTTCCACCCCAAGAACACTTTGCTGTAAATTTCTTTGGTCACAGTGAATCTATAGCGAACTTGTCTGGGCTGAAACTCATTTCCAGGACATTCTATAAATGCATTTACACAAAAATCTAAAGTGGAAGAGAGAAATGATTTTGAATTATGTCCAATTTTGGCCATTAATGACAGGAAACAATTAGGATGTCAACAAGGAAAGTGAGATAGCATACATAAAACTCATTATTCTGTTATGTTCCTAAATTCTAAAATTTATTTTTAACTGAAAGAAGAAGGTGTAAATATATTAGGATTCAGATAACATTTTTCTAAATACCTGGGTTGTAACTCTAGTATAAAAAATAGTATGAGTACACAGCCTGGATTTTCATGGTACTACCAGATTTTAATAGTATCTTCTAACTACTCTTACACTATTAGATCATGGTTTGAAAAATGAAGCCACAGAATACTTTTAGTTGAACGAAATTTCAGAAAGATATCTAAATATACATTATTTTGTTCTATGTCCACGTGCTTTTGTCTTGCCAATGGGTTTCAGCCCCGGGCAAGTTCGCTATGGATTCAATGACACCAAAGAGATGACAATGGAACTTTCTTGGGGTGAAAGGGTTTATTATCCAGCTTGTTCTCCCAGCGACAGGTCGAGCACTAGAATTACATCTGCATCCAACAGTCTGCAATCTGTTATCCTCCTTCGTCTCTGCCTCTGCACCTTTCAGCCTCTGCAGCCGTCTCAGTCTCTGTCCTCGGCACTGCCACCACTCCAGCCTCTGCTCTCCTGCAGCCATGCAGCCTAGAGCACTGGGTGGAGCTCTTTACATAGAGTCAGTAACAACATACTGCCCACACATGTGTAGTAAGCAAGCAGCCAGAATCAGGCGAGAATTCTGCCCGTAGGAACCTTCACTTTATCCACACCTTAATTCCCCATGTTCCTTCAAATATCTTTTCTTTCTATTATCACATGTCTATCTATGAGCAAGACTTTCTGCTTGACATGTGATTAAAAGGAGTAAAGGTTCTGCCAAAGCTTACAACACTCTTATTCATGTTAAAGATACTATAGAGTTTTCCAGAATGCCTTATAATATATAGTTCTGCATTTATTTCTGTTAAAAGACCCATAACAAAGAAAAGAACTGACAGACAAGTCCCTAAATCTATTCAGTTATCTACTGGGAATTCAAAATGTACATTTTGAACAGAGGTTATTAATAAGTCCTGCAGTGGGGAAACCTCTTTAGCTTTTGTGGGGAAAATTGAAGTTCCTATGGCCAGGATCCTCACCTGAACCTAAACTACTTGATGATATAACTGGCCTACTGCTGGGTTACTGCTTCCACACCCATAGGTAATAAGCTGTTATTGACTGAGTCACTATATAAAAAGCGCTGCCCAGTTTTCTGGGCGTAGGCAGAGATGAAGGGGGATTACAGGCCTGCAGACTGTTGGATGCAGACGTAATTCTAGTGCTCGATCTATCACTGGGAGAACAAGTTGGGTAATAAACCCTTTCACCCCAAGAACATTCGATTGTCATTCCTCCGTCTCACTGAATCTGTAGTGAACTTGCCCGGGGCTGAAACCCACTGGCAAGACAACTTTGTTAAACATAGGGTGCTTGACTTAATACACTGTAATATTTATTAACAGGTCAGTGTATATTTGGGAAATTGTAAAGAATGATAAAGTTGAAATGGAAAAAAATGTTTTCAAATTATGTGTAAGTATTCAAAGGTCAATATATTGCCATCATCACAACCATAAGGTATTTTACAGTTTACAAAACACTTTCAGATATGTTGTCTTGCCAGTGGGTTTCAGCTCCAGGCAAGAACACTATAGATTTAATGTGACCAAAGAAATGACAGTAGAACGTTCTTGGGGTGAAAGGGTTTATACCCAACTTTATTTCCACGGTGGCAGGCCAATCACCAAAATCCCATTCACTCAGAGCAACTCTGCAGGCAGCAAGCCAGTCTCTGCCTCTGGGCTTCTCTACCCCTGCAGCTGTCCCAGTCTCTGTCCTCGGGGCTGCCACCACTCCAGTCTTGTCTCTGCTCTCTTGCAGCCTTGCAGCCATGCCACCATGTCACAGAGCACTGGGCAGAGCTCTTTATGAGTCAATAACAACATATTGACCACATGTGTGTAGTGAGCCAGCCAACCAGGGCCAGGTGAGAATCCTGGCCATAGGAACCGTCACTTTATGCACATATGTCATTTCTATAAATATCCTAGGAGTTAAAAAGGGCAAGTATCAGTCACAGCCACTTTGAAGACAAAGCACCTGAGTTTACAAAACTTACGTGAAGGTTTCAGTTCCAGGGAGATGAAGTAAGTAACACCACTCTGTGTCTCCAGTTGAATTCAACCAAAAGCCCTTCACAGAAAGCATGGAGAACTGAGTAAATGGTAGCAGGTGGCTTGGGGAAGAAAACCAGAATTCAAAAAGTACAAGCAATCTTTGAGAAGTTTCCTTGTTTTCTTCTTTTTCCACCCATATCTCTCTGTCTTTGAGTCAGTATGAGTTGCAGAATAGTGTACCAAGCATGAGCAAAAAGAACTCAAAGAGAAATTACTCTTTTTTGGATCTTAGGACTGAGAAATGGAGCCCTTAGGAGAAAGAGAGAGTGGGAAGAAATTCCCTGGCCTTTTCTTCTTCCCCTCAGCATTACCTACATCAAGCTCCACTCCTGAAACTAGAAGCCTGTGATGCAGGAGCAGTGGAAGCCAGGTAGCTATCTGAAGGCAGAATTCTCTCTATCCAGAGAAACTATGTGATCCAAAGACCATAGAAGAAAATAGACATTTTTTCCCTTCTATTCTCTTGCCACTTGCATCTTGAAGCAGAAGCAGGCTTAGGATGTGCCTGCAGGATAAGGAGACTAGCAGAGGACTGGGAAGGAGGGAACTTGGGATCCAGACAGTC
This sequence comes from Smutsia gigantea, assembly GCA_032199065.1. Lineage (NCBI taxonomy): Eukaryota > Metazoa > Chordata > Mammalia > Pholidota > Manidae > Smutsia > Smutsia gigantea. The sequence continues at coordinate 199,066 of JAVSCE010020692.1, forward strand.
TGGGAGAGACCATGAAGAAAGAAAAGGACCTCAAAACATTTTACATGAACCCTTTGGCTCACTCCTGAGCTAAGCAGTGGATTTGATCTTAAATAGTGTACCAATAGTTTTGAGAACTGAAGTATGAGGTAGACTACCATCCAGGCCTCAGCCCAGTCTCCAGATGGCATAATGCAGGATAGAGGCAATAACATAACAAAAGGCTTTGAAAAATACTGACGTTTAGACTGCAGTTTATGTAAGGCATGTCAGAAATCACAGCTGACACCTAACTGACTCAACTGCCTACTAAAACAAAACAAAACAACAACAAAAACATTCTCCATAGGATTTAATCAAGACCCAGATCTTCATAACTTAATATTCAAAATGTCCAGCATCTAACCCCAAATTATTTACATACAAAAGAATCAGGAAAGTCTGACTAATTACCACAGGAAAATAAATCAACAGATATCAACCTAATATGAACTGGTGTTGGATTATCAAAGACCTTAAAGATGCTTAAATACTCAAAGAAAGAACTCACATGCCTCAACACCCAAAAAGCTAATAACCCAATTAAAAAATGGGCAGAGGATATGAACAATTCTCCAAAGAAGAAATTCAGATGGCCAACAGACACGTGAAAAGATGCTCCACTTCACTAATCATCAGGGAAATGCAAATTAAAACCACAATGAGATATCACCTCACACCAGTAAGGATGGCCAGCATCGAAAAGACTAAGAACAACAAATGTTGGCGAGGATGCAGAGAAAGGGGAACCCTCCTCCACTGCTGGTGGGAATGTAAGCTAGTTCAGCCATTGTGGAAAGTAATATGGAGGTTCCTCAAAAAACTAAAAATAGAAATACCATTTGACCCGGGAATCCCACTCTTTGCAATTTACCCAAAGAATACAAGTTCTCAGATTCAAAAAGACATATGCACCCCTATGTTTATTGCAGCACTATTTACCATAGCCAAGATATGGAAGCAACCTAAGTGTCCATCAGTAGATGAATGAATAAAGAAGAGGTGGTACATATACACAATGGAATACTGTTCAGCTATAAGAAAGAAACAAATCCTACCATTTGCAACAACATGGATGGAGATGGAGGATATTATGCTCAGTGAAATAAGCCAGGCAGAGAAAGACAAGTGCCAAATGGATTTCCCTCATTTGTGGAGTATAACAACAAAGCAAAACTGAAGGAATAAAACAGCAGCAAACTCGCAGACTCTAAGAAGGGACTAGTGGTTACCAAAGGGGATGGGTGAGGGAGGGTGGGTCGGCAGGGAGGGAGGGAGAAGAGGATTGATGGGTATTATGTTTAGTACACATGGTGTGAGGGGTCACAGGGAAAACAGTGTAGCACAGAGAAGGCAAATAGTGAATCTATGGCATCTTACTACACTGATGGACAGTGACTGAACTGGGGTATGGGGGGGGTGGATGGGGAGGGAGGGAGTAGGGGACTGAAGGGTATTATGATTGACACACATGGTGTGGGGGTGTGGGGCATATCAGGGGGAATACAGTGTAGCACAGAGAAGACAAGTAGTGACTCTGGCATCTTACTACACTGATGGACAGTGACTTCAATGGGGTATGGTGGGGACTTGATAATATGGGTAAATATAGTAACCACATTGTTTTTTCATGTGAAACCTTCATAAGAGTGTATATCAATATTACCTTAGTAAAAAACTTAAAAATAAATAAATAAATACTCAAAGAAATAACAATATTCTTAAAACAAATGGATAGAAAGTTTTATCAGAGAAATAGAAGTTATAAAGTAGAACCAAATAGAAATTTCAGAACTGAAAAATACAATCACTAAAATAAAAATAAATCACTGGATAAGTTCAATAGCAGAAAGGAGATAATAGAGGAAAGAGTTAATGAACTTGAAGGTAGGTCAATAGAAATGATCAATTTGAACACTAGAAAAAAATCTGAAATAAAAAATGAGCAGTCTCAAAAACCTGAGGACAGTAAGGAAAGATCAAATATCTGTGTCATTGGAGTTCCAAGAAAAAAGAGAAATATTTTTGTGCAGAAAAAAATATATTGGAAGAAATAATGCCTGAAAACTTTCCAAATTTGTGTAAAGACACAAACTTACAGATTCAAGAAGTTCAGTAAACTCCAAACAGAATAAACTCAAAGAAATCCATGCCCATACACATCATAATCAAACTGCTGAAAATCAAAGATAAAGAAAAAATCTTGAAAGTGGTCTGAGAAAAATAATGCATTACATATAAGAGAACAACTATTCAAATAAAGGGAAACATGGAACTTTGGGAATAAAGAAAGAGCAACAATATAAATGGCAAACATCTGCATAAATATAATAGTGTGTTTTTTTCAAGTTCTTTAAAGTGATTAAGTTCTTTAAATTATTTAAAGTAAAAATGATAACTGGTGGGTTGCTCAATGAATATAGAGAATGAATATTTACATCTAAAACATAAAGGGAGTATGGCAAGGTTTCTACACTTGAATAGAAACAGTAAAATACTAATTCTAGCTAGACTGAGAAAACTTAGTATCTATATTTTAATATTATATTTTAGATAATTAAATATCTATATTTAAATACTAATATTTAATACAAAAAAATTGCAGTATTTCCAGAATCTCTTGCCTAGTCTTAGTGCATCTTCATACCAACAGGTGTTTCCAAGGGTAGAGAGTAGTCCATCTCCATATCAATAGATGATTATAAGAGGGGTGGAGAAGCCAGCATGGCAGGACCGGAGAAATTTTTTGGGGGGGGGGGCTTCCTTCTCAGCAGGGATGGAAGAGACATGGGGGAGAAAGAGTAGATGACTTCTTATAAGCAATAAATGAGTTTCACCCACTTCATTTTTCTCTTTGACTGATTTCAGCTTTGAAAGTTTATTTGCCCCAAGCTGAGAACACATCTTCCCCCCAGAGTTACATATACAAAAGGGTATATTAAAAAATCTAATAGTCAAATTAAAACATAGCACTTCAAATATTCAAATAATTCAAAAGAAGGCAAAAACAGTAGAATTAAAAAGAGGGGACTGTAACTCCAGGGAAAGGAAATCCTGGGGCAAAATACCTCTAAAACCGAAGTTAAAGGGAAAATTAAATTTAAAACCCATTTATTGCTTACAAACTGCAGTCCGGGCCGTTCTCTTTCCTTCTCAGGCAGAAGCAAGCAAGCCCTCCCCTATCCTCTCAGGTTCAGATAATCCCTTTCTCACCCAGGGAATTACCCATTGATGTGGAGAGATGAACTACAGTGCTCCATCTCTGAGGAACGCCTATTGATATGCAGATGCACTAAAGCCAGGCAAGATATTCTGGAAATATTACAATTTTACCCACAGGAGCCAAGAACATTACCAGAAATAATGAGGGACATTGCATAATGATAAAAGGGTCAATACATTAAGGAGACATGACAATGCTAAATGTATGCACCTAACAACAGAGCTTCAAAACACAAGAAGCAAAAATGGACAGAACTGACAAGGGAAACATGTAAATCCACAATTATACTTGGAGATTTCAACATTCCTTTCTCAGAACTTGTAGATAAAAAATCATAAGTATTTATAGGAACTGAACACCACCACCAAAACTGAGCCAATTGCATTTCTAGAACACTGCACCCAACTACAGCAGACAGAACACTCACCTTGAGAGACCACATCATGGGTCGCAGCATAAACCACAATAAATTTAAAAGAATGGTAATGACACAAATCATGTAATCTCACCATAAACATCATATACTCACCAGATGACACAGCAATCCCTCTCAGCTATTTACTCTAAAGAAATGTAAACATATGGTTATGCACAATATGTACATGAACATTTAGAGAAATTTTATTCAGTCACCTAAAACTGGAAAAAAAACCCAAATGACCTTCAATAAGTAAATGAATTTAAAAAGTATAATTAATCTATGCATTGTGTAACTACTTGGCAATAAAAAGGAATCATTTATGCATGCAACAGTATTGATGAATCCCAACCATCGTGCTGAGTGAAGGAAGCCGACTCCCGAAGGTATAATTTCATGTATATGACAGTCAAGAAAAAGCAAAACTATATGGAAAGAGAGGAGATTAGTTGGTGTCATTTTGGGGGAAACAAAAATGAATTATTTGGTGTGATGCTGCTATTCCATATTCCCCTCGTGATGGTGGTTACAGGAATTTATACATGTTAAAACTATAGAACTGTACATCAAAAATAGAGAAGTTAAAAAAAAAACTTAAGTGAGGTGCTCCAAGATTAGTAACTTTTATGTGATGAATCAGAAGGCTGAAACAAATGAATTAATAAAACATCATCCTACTGGCATATACCACAACAGTTATTTGGCAAAAGTTAATTACTTTAAGAATTGCAAATACAATTTTTAATGTATTTAGATTACATTTAATACTTTTCAACAATCCTTCCTGCTTCAACATGTTATACCATGCAACTTTGCAGTCTCTTCTACAGGGTCCAAGTTTATTTCTCCACACCTCAATTTGGGTTCAGCTATAACTTGCTTTGGCAAAAGTACAAGGTGGAAGTGAGGACGTGCTGGTTCAAGACTGAGACCCTCAGAGGCCTTCTGTGTCTCCACTTGCTGCCTTATACTGTTACCATCGCCATGACGAGAACATGCTGGAGGGAGCCCTAGGCCTGGGGGAGAAACCAGAGATGTGACTGAGAAACTCCCATTAAACTGAGCCCAGACCGCTCATGGATCCACGAGATTAAATCATTGTTAACTTTAAGGCATTGGGTTTGAGCAGTGGTTTGCTAGGTAGACTTTTGGGTGGCAAAGCCTAACTGCTCCCTTTCTAAAGCACAAACTGACCTCTAGCCCCAGACGGGACTCCCCTCTTAGGGTAATAGTGAGAATCAACTTAACTAGGAAGGTGTTCAGACTAAAGGAAGGAGACAAATCCAGTCCAGGAAATGGGGTACACAATTTCTCCATAGGTTCCAAATAAATCTTGGTTAACAGATCTGAAAGGAAAAAGTCAAAGCAAAACAAGACCAGTGTTACTCTGTTACTGATCGACTTGCGGCCCTTAAGTGCCGAGAGAATTAGAGCTGGGCTGAAAGCAGCCAAGACTGAAGGTCTAATATGTACAGAGAAAAAAAAAATGATGATAGCTAGGGAGAGAGGCATGCCTTTGTGGTCATATAAAGAGGCCTCTAAATAGACAACACATTGTATTTCTTTTGACTTGGTTATCAAGAGAACGTAATAAGTTTGGTGTGCAATTATAATAAACTCACTGCTTCCTTTAAATGTTTTCTAATCTTTCTTATTTTCATTTTAATGGTATGAACATTATTATTTCTAATTCATGTTAAGTTGCTGTGGTGGATATTATGAATATCAATGTATGATGTCTTAGCCTACGAACCAGTGCCTTCAAAATCATTCATGATCATAATCAAAAACATACTCAATAGAGCAACACTAATGGGAGATACTGTATGAGGACTGCTTCTTGCTTAAAAAATAGGCCAATAATATCAGTTTTTATGAAGTTCCCTGTACTGCAATGCTCAAGCAATCTTTACAGCTCCGAAGAGAAAAAAATGCCTTTGCCAAATGACCCAGAGATGCAAATTTAAATAACTGCAGTTGTTCTCTTACTCAATACTGTGATGAATGTCAGATGTGCCAGACTTAAAGTTCCCTGCTGCCAAACTTTCTGAAACAACACTGCTTTGAACAGCTGAAAGATATCAAAAGTCAAAGGAATAAAAAGTAGTTTAATTTGGACATGCCTTAACATCCAGGGTTTTAAATAAAAAGAGCCAACAACTAGCATAGGACTAATTCTTGTTTTATTTAGAAAGTCCTTTTGAATTTGGAAAACCATTCTTGTATCTCATGCTTCTTGGGCTCTTTAATTTGCTATCAATGATCATCCAAGTTTATTCTAGTATGAGCATAGGATGCTTTTATATACAGTAAAATTATACTAAGCATGAACCTAACAATATGAGAAATATTAAATTGAATTGCTTTTTCAAAATCCTTTCAAAGCTTTTCTAAACATTTTATGCTTAAAATAGTAATTTTAAAAACAGTAATTTTAAAATCAATAGCAATTTTAGTGTTCTAACTTTGTTAAAAATTGACCTTATAAAGTTATAAATTTCCCTTGGAAATTCTGGGAAACCTATTATCAAGAGATAATTAAACTGGAACAGAACAAAGTCTGATATTTACATTCAAATAAAAAATTGCATTTACATACAGGTTGAGAAACCTCATTTAAGAGCAAAACTTATTTGGATATACATTAGAATCACTGAAGTGCTTTAAAAAATACTTGTACCTGGGCCTTAGCCCCAGAGATTATGGTTTATTTGGTCAAGGCTAGAACATGGGCGTCAGTATTTTTTAGAAGCTCCCCCAGGTGACCTTAAAGCACTGCGTGGTTTGAAAACCACTGATCAAGTATTTTATTTTAAATCATTGTGGAATAACCCCTATGAAAGATGGTAACATCTTATGCTTTATTTCTAGAAGTACAGTGATGAGACTAAATGAGACCATCAGAACCACTGCCGTAGTTCAGATGGCTCTATGTCCTGTTCCAGGAGACACACTGAAGTGTGATGTTGAAAAAGGAAGAAAAAAATAGGGAGTCGCAGAAGACAGAGTGATGAAATGGTTGTAAAAACCTGAAATGTTTATTTTGGAAAGCAGACAAGAAAATGACCAACCATTTGCATTACTAATACACACCTTAGCAGGGGTCAAGTCTCTGGATGTAGTATACCCTGGGGAGAAATTGGATTTTTTTGTCTTTAAATACAGAAATTTTTAGATTTCACTTAGACTGCCACTTAACAATTGATCAGACATTTCATTCAACACAGGTTCAGCTGGCTGAAAATTCTCAGGCAGTAAGCTAAGCCCAGAAGTACTGTGTGGTGATAGAAATAACAGCATCTTTGTTAAAGAAAAAAATTATTCCAAGACACTTGTTAAAGCACAGTAAGGCAAACTTTACTCAGTACTATTTGGAATAGGCATAGGGACCACCGTATGGGATTTTGCAGTGGGGGAGAGAAATTGGGCCCAACACAGGATGTAGCATAAAAAAGGGGGAATGCATAGCCTAGGAGCAGGGTGCAGTAGGGGAGTGGAAAACACCTAAGAAGAAACATGAGGGAAAGGGGGGATTCTGGTTAAACCGACTTAACGTGGTTCTTGCTGAAAGCAGGCCAGGGTGATCAGAGATCACCTGAGGGATGGTGGAGGATGAAGCCCCGATCAGGAGCCAAGTTTTAGGGGAATCCTGCTAAACTGCACTTTATAAGGAAGGGCACAGATGGGCCTAGGAGCAGGTTCAAGAACCTGACTACCATTTGACCAAGCTAGGAATCCTTGCCACTTTCAAGGGCTGAGATACATCAGATTGTCCCAATCTTTGTTATATATTAGAGCATTTAGAAAGCTCAAAAATAATTGACAGGCTGGTTTCACCCCCAGAAGAGAATTTAATTGGGGGTCTTAGCATTAAATACTTTCAAACTAGGGGATTCTAAGAGGAGGCCAAGGTTGAGAACCACTGAACTACGTCATCTCTAATGCACTTCTCTAAAACCTCAGGATTCTATACTTATCTTCATTTGACTGCACATGAATATATTGTTCTTTAAAAAAAAAAGTACAGAAATTGTAGCCATAATCAGCACTCTAAAGACAAAAGTTTTCCAAAGCATGGCAGGCCATTCCAGTCTGAGTCGGGCTTTTCTCTGAAGAGTGTTGTAAATTGCCAAGATGCAGTTATTGAAGGTTTGCTCATCATTTGGGGTAAAAATGAACCAGGAGAACGACAAAATTATGTTTAGGGAGAGAATCAGCTTTCACAAAGATTGAGACAAGCTAAAGCTGTAATTTAAAACAAATCATTGAATACCATTCTAGACCTTGGCTCCAGGAAAACGAGAAGATAAAATACTACAAAGTGAAGTCATGGCTCAGAAGCTTCTAATGTGAAGGAAAATAGAATTCTACCGGACCATAAATTGTCAACAGTATAATAGTTCGTCCCTCTCCCTGCCCCCAAATGTGATTTGATACTAAATTGTATTAACAAAAATCCGAAGTATGAGTAACTCTTCATTTTATTTCTATATCACTTATACCTTAACTAACATACTGAATTCAGATCTGGGCACGCCAACACAAATTACTCCAAATATAAAGGAGGGCACCTGAAGTGATAGTAACACTGTAAAATCAGCAAGCCCCACACAGCAGGCAGGAGAGACCAGAGGTGGCCACACAGGGACCAGTGAAGAGTCCTGTATTCTGAGTGTGGAGAAGATAAGATAGTGAGGCATAGGGGTGTGGAAGGGGCAGAGGAAACAGTTGTGATTACTGCTGTTAAATACTTAAAAGGTAAGTCTACATTAAAAGGCACTAATTTGTTTTCCTATTATTCCCAAATAAAAAAATATGAATTTTAAGAAGTTACAAAAGAAAGATTACAGCAGAAAAAGCTTTGCTATCTCTGTGTCAGGATTCAGTGACTTACCCATCACTGGATTATAATCTAGGACGATTACAATCTGTCATATCTATAATTTCAGTGCAATGACGGGCCTGTAACAGACACCCAATAAACATTCATTCACTAAATTGAAGTTTTCAAGTATAGTCTGGGTGATCATCAACCAGGGAAGCTTGAAAGGGATTTGTTTAGGGTGGGAGTAGAACAGAATTTGGACTACCTAGCTTTTAAGAACCTCCAATCTGCTGTTGGATGAACAAATCAAACTGCTAATCCCTAAAATACCTCTTAGGTTTTTTTATTTTAAAATCAATACATATCTAAATCTATCTTCTCCAAATAGAAGATGTATCTTTTCAAATATGTGAGTGATATATTAGTCAGGTAAAAAGAAGCTATTATGCAAGCCTGGAAATCTCAGTGGCTTAACTCATAAGGATTTCTTTCTCACACACATCTGTTTGGGTCTGGTACCTCTTAAGGGAAATTCCCTTCCAAATAGTGACTCAGGACCCAGACATCTCAATATATATGCTTCAAGGTTGCTACAATGGGCTTTTAATGCTTTAAGAGTTTTTTTTATTATTTTATTTTGTTGTAACGCTTTCTTCCAGTGGACCTTGGGCGTGATCCACATCACTTCTGTTCAGAGGTAACCGGCCAAAAGCAGCCACATGGCCCCACCTAACTATGAGTGGGTAGGAAATCTGGGAAGCACATGGATATTCAGTGAAAAGTACATGTAACTGTCACAAAAGTAAACCATCACTGAAGGTTCAGATTCCGGGCTACAAGCATCTGAGAGTGCATACAAATTAATCATGTCACACAGACAAGTACATCTTGTACACTTCTTGCTCTGTCCTCATTTTAGCCCTTAAAAAAAACAGTAACAGTGGACTAAATATTCACAAGAAAGTCTGTTGAAGGATGAAACTAAACAGTGCACATAACATGCTTTCCAAAAATAACAGAATAATCTGAAATCTTAACTGCCAAATGTCCCAAATTAGATGTAACCCTCTAATCAATGGCACGTTAAATGTGAGTTTATGTCCATTCTTCATTCTTACTTTGAAATATAATTTGATTGTAACTCCTGAATCTCACTGCTCTCTCCCAAGTCGTTATGACTTTACACTTGTTACCTTTCAAATGTCTCACATCTGCCAAATCCTTTACCAATTTAAAGTTAAAAATATCTCCTCTATATTTATATGAAAGTACTAATTCCCAAGCCTGTTTTACTCAAACTATTACTTACGCGCAGTCAAGAGGCTTCTAAGGTCTGTTTTGTTCAGACATCACCCCAGTTATGGCTCTCCTAAACCATTCATTTTTTAACAGATTCATACAGGTCCATATTTTTGAAATTATAGTTTTAATTCTATTATTTTTCACATTTCTAGGACCATATTGAAGAGATGTTAAAACGCTGTTTGGTTGAAATCAACAAGCCACAACCAATGAGCAGTGCAATCTGTAACCATGGTAATGACAGTTCCAGTGGAAGCACACATAAAGGCCACACTCCCCTTGGCATCTGAAAATCCACTGTTTTCACATGTCTGTTTTAGAACGGTATATTGGCTTAAAGTTCATTGATAAAATATAGAATTTTTAATCAATATTATCAACATAATGCCTTTTAAAGCGTTTTATGAGAAACTGTCTTTAAGATTTGTAAAATTGAATTCATTCAATTTAAACTCCTATTGAAAGTCTAATGCACATTTGGCCACAGAGCAGGTTATTCAGTCCTTCAGCCCAACAAATGCTGAGGATTAACTGTGATGTAAGTTCCTTATTATAACATCTTAGTACATCACTCTATCCAACTCAGGGCCACCTATGAATATCTTTATTCAGGAATACACTGCACAATCTTTCTCAACTTTTTAATGCACACATAACTTGCTTATACAACAAGTTATCTGTAGGTTCAACTGAGCTTGCTGTCTCAATAATTTACCCACATGATGCCAAATGATGTAAGATCTCAGCTTTAGCTGTTGGCTGGAGCACTTGGACATGGCCTTTCTGTGTGGCACAGGCTTTCCACAGAATGGCACCTAGATTCTAGAGGCAGTACCCAAGAGTGACTGTTCCAAGGTGTCAAAACCACAAGATATCTCATGACTCAACCTGGAAGTTATACAGTCACTTCCATTGCACACATCATAACCAAAGTTCACATAGATTTATTTTTATTTTTGGTCTACCAGTTAAATTAAAGACTCCTATTCCTTTAGGGATCATTTTGAATCAAATATAATAAAATCTCTGACATAAAAACAACCCCCAATTACTCACTCATACATCAGTGCCTACTATATGCCAAATTATATGCTAGGCTTTCAAACTAAAGAGACTGAATAAGGCCCAGTCCCTTCCTTTATGGAGCTCATGGTCTTATTGAGGAAAATCAAAGGTACATAAACAATCCTAAGTGCTCAGAACAATGCTAGGTGTTCTGAGAATAATGTGCTTCGAAGTGGTCAGAACAATGCTAGTTACTCAGAAAAGCAGGCCCCATTAAAAGGTAGTTTGGGCAATTATCCTCACTTCAGTTACCTATGCTATGTAACAAATATGTAGAACTTAGTGGCTTCAAACAGTTATCTTGTCTCTCAAGATTGACTGGGTTCAGTTGGGTAGTTTCACTAGGAGACACACCATACGTTTGCAGGCAGAAGTCAACCATGGGGACAATAGTTATCTGTAGGTTCAACTGCATTTGCTGTCTCAATAATTTACTCACATGATGCCAAATGATGTAGGATCTCAGCTTTAGCTGTTGGCTGGAGCACTTGGACATGGCCTTTCTGTGTGGCACAGGCTTTCCACAGAATGGCACCTAGATTCTAGAAGCAGTACCCTAAGAGTGACTGTTTCAAGGGATCAAAATCACAAGGTATCTCATGACTCAAATTGGAAGTTATACAGTCATTTCTGTTGCACTCTATTTGTTCCAGAAGGCACACCCAGATTCAGCTTGGGGAGGAACTGTTCAAAGGCAGAAAATCCTGGGAGGCATGGTTCACTGAGGACCATCTTTGGAGACCTATCACAGGCACCAAATCATCTGGGTTTCTATAATACTTTCTTTTAAAATTTCCTCTCCTTTGGGCTCAGAAAATCAATAGGAAAGCTGTTTTGGGACAATCTGAAAATCAATGAAGTTATTCTAGAGTTAGATGAAGAAAACCTGAATTCAGTGAAGTAGACAGGGCACAAGGTGACCTGAAGGAGGCAAAGATTGTCAAAAAGGATGTATGGTCAACATTTGAATATGCAAGAGCTGAGGTAAATTAGAACTACTTTAGGACACCTCCCTTCTTCATACCTTCAGCAGGACAACTTTCATTAATTCTCAAAAAGTTAAATAGGACTTCCGGGAAGATGGCGGTGTGAGCAGGGCGGCAGAAATCTCCTCCCAACACTATATTTATCTACGAAAACACAGAAAATACATCTATTCCTAAAAGAGAGACGAGAATACACAGGAAAGCGCACAGCGTGCAGCTACACCCGAGAGGACTCGGCACCCCAAGAGGCGGGTAAGATACGGAGCCGCCACCCGGCGGGACCCGAGCCCTCCCCCACCCCAGCGCACCGGCGGGAGGAGAGGATTCAGAGCCGGGAGGGAGTGGAAGTGCACCCCGCGAAGTAGCCAGCCCCGGTGATCTGCACGGGGAGCGCTGACCCACATTGCGCAGTGCAGCGGAGATTGGAGAGACAGAGGGGCAGGATCTGAGCGGGGAACGCGCCAGGGGCTTGCAGCCGGCTCCGGGAAGGAAAAAAAAAGTGCGCGCTTTCCTCAGCGGTCTTAAAGAGACAGGAGCCCAGCGGAGGAGCCGGATCGCCCCAGCACACTCAGCCCAGCAGGCTGGGAGTCCTGGGAGTTTCAGACGCCTTAGCTGGCGACTGAGGAAGCGTAGCCATACTTAACACTTCTCACTGAGATCAACAGCCTCCTATTTGTTCCCACCCCTGCCAGAGCGATAAAGGGCCCTGCGGAGCGGCACAGTCACAGCTGTGGAATAGTGGGGCAATAGCGCCACCTAGAGCATTCCCACAGAATCTATGTCCGGTGGGCATTTTTTTTGTTGTTTTTTTTGTTTTGTTTTTTTTGTTTTGTTTTTGTTTTTTCTTTTCTTTCTTTTTTTCTTTTTTTCTTTCTTTCTTTTTTTTCTTTTTTTCTTTTTTTCCCTTTTTTTTTCTCTTTTTTTCTTCTCTTTTTAAAGTCTTAAAGAGCCCAGCTGACATACGTGGCAACTATCAGTGACCAAATTATACAGCCATGAAAAGACAGAGGAATATGGTTCAGACCAAAATCAACCAGACAACCCCAGAGAGTGAGTCTGAAGGGATGGAAATGCACAGTCTTCCTGAAAAAGAATTCAGAATAAAAGTCATAACCATGCTGATGGACCTACAGAGAAATGTGCAAGAGCTGAGGGAGGAAATGAGGGAACTGAGGAAAGACAATGCAGAAATCAGACAAGCGATCGACGGGCTTAACAGCAGAATGGATGAGATGCGAGAGACTGTTAATGGAATAGAAATCAGAGAACAGGAATACAGAGCAGCTGAGGCAGAGAGAGATAAAAGGATTTCTAGGAATGAAAGAATATTAAGAGAACTGTGTGACCAATCCAAACGGAACAATATTCGCATTATAGGAGTACCTGAGGAAGAAGAGAGAGAAAAAGGGATAGAAAGTGTCTATGAAAAAATAATTGCTGAAAACTTTCCCTCGCTGGGGAAGGAAGTAGTCTCGCAGTCCACCGAAGCTCATAGATCTCCCAACACAAGGGACCCAAGGAAGACAACACCAAGACACATAATAATTAAGATGGCAAAGATCAAAGATAAAGACAGGGTATTAAAGGCAGCTAGAGAGAGAAAAAAGATCACCTACAAAGGAAAACCCATCAGACTATCATCAGACTTCTCAACAGAAACCTTACAGGCCAGAAGAGAATGGCATGATATATTTAACATAATAAAACAGAAGGGCCTCGAACCAAGAATATTGTATCCAGCACGATTATCATTTAAATATGATGGAGGGATTAAACAATTTCCAGATAAACGAAAGCTAAGAGAATTTGCGTTTCATAAACCACCACTACAGGATATCTTAAATGGACTGCTCTAGATGGAAGCACACCTAAGGCTAAAAACATGTCACCAGAGGGAAAAAAAATCATAGCAAAGAAAGCAGACCATCAAAATACCAACTAAAGGCAAAGAATAAAACACCTATTATAGAAAGAATGGAGGAGGAGGAATAAGAAGGGAGAGAAAGAAAGAAACATCAGACTGTGTTTACAATAACTTAACAAGAAAGCTAAGTTAGATTGTTAGATAGTAAAGAAGCAACCCTTGAACCCTTGGTAACCATGAATCTAAAGCCAGCAATGGCAATAAGTACATACCTATCAATAATCACCTAGTAAATGGACTGAATGCACCAATCAAAAAGACACAGAGTAACAGAATGGATAAAAAAGCAAGACCCATCTATATCACTGCCTGAAACTCACCTCAAATCCAAAGATATACACAGACTAAAAAGTGAAGGGATGGAAAAAAGATATTTCATGCAAACAACAAGAAAAAGCAGGTGTTGCAGTGCTTGCTTATCAGACAAAATTGACTTCAAATGAAGAAAGTAGCAAAGATAAAGAAGGACATTACATAATGATAAAGGGGTCAGTCCAACAAGAAGATATAACCATTATAAATATATATGCCCCCAACACAGGAGAGCCAGCATATGTGAGACAAATACTAACAGAATTAAAGGAGGAAATAGAGCGCAATGCATTCATTTTAGGAGACTTCAACACACCACTCACTCCAGAGGACAGATCAACCAGACAGAAAATAAGTAGAGACACAGAGGCACTGAACAACACACTAGAACAGATGGACCTAACAGACATCTACAGAACTCTACACCCAAAAGCAACAGGAGACACATTCTTCTCAAGTGCACATGGAACATTTTCCAGAATAGACCACATAGTAGGCCACAAAAAGAACCTAAGTAAATTCAAAAATATTGAAATTCTACCAATCAACTTCTCAGATCACAAAGGTATA